>JAKSZT010000663.1:1236730-1295422 GCA_026826555.1 Tolypeutes matacus
TATATATATATATATATATATATATATATATATATATATGTATTTGCTTACAAAAATGTTATTTATATATATATACATACATATATTTTAAGAGGTGCTTAGATTACCCAAAAAATTACACGGAACCCACTGGGATTCCCATGTTGCCCACCTCCCACACCTCCCACCACATCCCACACAAACATCTCCCACAAGGGTGGCCCACCACCCTCAATGAACTTACACATCCTGGAGCCTTGCCACCAACCATAGACCACAGTTCACACTGTAGACCACACTCTCTCCCACTCAGTTCTGAGTGGTGTGTGCTGATTTAAAATGGCCTACATCTGTTGCCACAACAGTACTCAGGACAACCTCCAACTCCCAAAGAAGCCCCTGTATTTCAACTGCTCATCCCCTCCCTACCCCAAAAGTGTCAAGTGGCCACTGGCTCCACCTCATTGTTATAATTTCTTGCATTGCTAGAATCACCATATGTGAACAAGAGAATACCATCAAGTCCACTCTAGTCTGTAGTTCTTCACCCATGCTGGAGTTTTTAGGTATACTTCCAGAGACTGGAGCCTCCCGCCTACCTATGTGCCAGGTGTGCATGAAATCTAGGTGGAGCTGCAGGCAGGATCATCCCACCCACCATATCCATGGGATATAAGCCCTCTCTCACTTGGAGTTGGAGTGGACATCACCATGTCATAGTGTTTTATATCAGTGTGTGGAGACCCACATAATGAATGGGAAGGTGTTGGACTCTCATCCTGAAGAGTTCTGCTATGTTCTCAAATAGAGGGGCAGTAGACTTTCGAGAGCATAAGCAGTGCCTAATAGGGGAGGACAGGCCCTCAATGTTGTTGCAAGTAACTAAGAATCTTGTTCTTCAAAGAGTGAAACATGGTGGTTTCATTGGTTCCTGAGGGGAGGGGGAGGAAGGAATAGAAGAGATGGAATATGGGGCATTTTGGGAGTGGTGGAAGTGTTCTACATGATCCTACAATGATAGATACAGACCATGTTATATTTTCATCACACTTTATAAAAGTGTATGATCCAAAATGTAAACCATAATGTAAATCAACCATGGTTAGTAGCAATGTTTCAATATTCATATATTGATTTTAACAAATGTACCATTCACATATAAAATTTTATTAATAGGGGAGAGGGGAGAGTGGGAGGATATTTTCTATAACTTAAAGCTTCTTTGAAGATACAATGAAAAAGATAAGACAGGGGGAATAAATGGAAGAAAATGTCACTGTGCATACAAGACAACAGATCTTATAGTGATGAAAGAAATAATGTCATTTTTTTTAAATTTTCTATTTTTATTCTAATTTTGTTTAAAATTTTTGTATTTTATTTGTTATTTCTAAAAGTATCATTATTATTTCATTTTCTTATTATATTTCATTATTTTGTTGGATTCATTTTTGAAGAAGTTTTAGATCACAGAAACGTTACAACTGTGGCAAGGGAGGATCTTCGGTGTGGAGTATCAGTGATGGGGGATGCATGGGAGGAGGCCCACCTGGAGCTTACCTATAAGGCATATGAATGTGTTCAAGTGTTCATGGAGAACTGTCACGGTGGGTAGAGATTCACACAATAACCAAAAGAATATTGAATTCCCATCCTGAGGAACTCTGCCACATTCTCTAATGGGATAGCAATAATCCTGAGTACAAGGGCAATGACTAGTGAAGGAGGCTGGACCATTGACGAGCCCTACTATTGATGGGCATACTTAGGAACCTTTACTTTTAAAACTGAAACTTAGTCTAGTATTATAGGGTGCCTAAGAGTTACCTCCTGAGAGCCTCCTTTTTGCTCAGATGTGGACTCTCATTAAGCCAAACTCAGCATATAAATACATTACCTTTCCCCCAGTATGGGACATGACCCCTGGGGATAAGCCTCCCTGGCACTAAGGGATTACTACCAAGCACCAATTAGCAGTGCAACTGGAAAAAAGATCTTGACCAAAAGGGGGAAAGGATGAAGAAAAATGAGTTTAAATGGCTAAGAAATGTCAAAGTGAGTCCAGAGGTAATTCCAGAGGTTACACTTATGCATGTCTCAACAGGAGCTCGTTGACTGCCAAAGAAAATACTGCCTCAAATAGCTGGGCTCCTGAAGGCTCTGGAGACATCCAGACATCATAGGCAGGGCAGACAGCTCAAGAGTTTGGTGCCCTGACAATGGGCCCTAGTTGGGTGTGACAGAGTTCGACTCAGTTGTGGTTTCCCTACACATGACTCTTTTGACCCTTCTATTTGAAACTATAGTTAGTACTAGAGTTGATAGGTGTATGTCCAAAAGATTTAAATCTTTGTGCTATCAATGTGGCAGGTAGGCCCTGAATCTCAACAGAGTTGCAGCACTTACTCTCCAGTTCATTGAACTCACCCAGGACAACTAACAAGGAGTTGGTGATGGACACCAATAATCCAAAAGAACAGAGAGAATCTGCAACTGCAATCAAGATAGTGCCATCCATCTGCCCTATGGGATTTAAGCCCCCTCTCAAATAGAGGTGGAGTGGCAATCACCATTCCAGAATCCTCAAGACTGGGGAATGAATGATGGACTAGAGAAGACTTATTGGTATTCTACTATAGAATGATTGTGATTCTAGAAATGGAAGAACTTTTATCATCGATGTGAAGGCAGTGGCCACTGGAGGTTCTGAGGGCAGAAAGAGTGGTAAAACAGGTATACTATGAGGCCAATTTCAGGACTTGGGAATTGTCCTGAATGACACTGCAATGACAGATATAGGCCATTATATATCTTGTCATAACTTACAAATTTCTGTGGAAGAGACTGTAAACTACAATGGAAACTATAATCCACACTTAGTGGCAATGCTCCAAAATGTGCTCATTAATTGTAACAAATATACCACACTAATCAAGGATGTTGTTAATGTTGGAAAATGTGGGAGGGGTAAGGAGGAGGGCATCCGGGAATCTCCAATATTTTTTATGTAACATTTCTGTAATCAAAATATCTTTAAAAATTAAAAATAAAGTATATTATAAAAAGACTTTCTGTAATGGAATTGAATAATAACAGCACATCTCTGTGATTAAACTGAGGGCCACTGAGTGTACACTTTAGATAGATTGTACAGTGCATGGGAACATATAACACAGTGAATAATAGACTATAGTTAATGGTACAAATATGAGATCATTTTCTTATGAACCATAATAAATATATAGTACTAATATATGGTGTTAATAAATAAAAGCTAAATTTCTTACATTTTATTGTAGTGTGAGCAAAACTCATTATTAAAGGACCAAATATTATAATACTAAGGATATGATGGACATAAAATTCTGAGCCCAGGCATCAAAGTCTGGGTGAGTCACCCCATGTGAAGTTTGCTGGGAATTCACAGGTGAAAGGATAACTTTTTTCTTTCTTATAAACTAGATCTAACAGACTATCAGTGATGGAAGAACCTTGTAAATTCAAAATTCAGTCATAATGTCACAATGGTGTTGGTTTTTTTTTTTTTTTTTTTTGAACCCAGGACCTCATACATGGGAAGCAGTTGCTCAACCACTGAGCTACATCCACTCCCCATAATGTTTTGCTTTGTTTTGTTTTGTTTTCTAACGGGAGGTCCTGGGGATCGAACCCGGGTCCCTCCATATGGGAGACGGACGCCCAACCAGTTGAGCCATATCCGACCCCCCATAATGTTTTAATTGTATAAAGATAAAGGCTGCGTAAACAAGGTATTTTGGGAAATAAAATGTTGTTCATCCTCTCTGAGGTCAGAAGACTCTTGCAGACTTTGAGAACACCTCTTTGAAGCCATAATTAGCAGAAGGCTGTAAAGTTGGTGTCTAGGACATGGGCCAGCCTGGAAAAGGTGAACCATGGTGAGAAAGGGGAAGAAGTGAGAGGCTGCACTGACAAGCACATGCTACCTCTCTCCCAGGTTGGAAGTAAAATTGGAAAAATTTATATTCATGCCTATTTAACTAGAATTTTACTCTAACCTTTATTACATTTCCATTCCTTTGTTAATATATTATAATACATTAAATCCACCATCGATTCTTTTTTATCCATAAGTTATATCACATCTTCTCTTTCTCTTTAAAATCTGTTGAGACCCATTCCAGGTTACCCTTTTATAATTAATAGCTATACTATTAGAATATTTTTGCCCCTTTCTCTGCCTCACAAATAACTTTATTTCCAAAAAAAAAAACCAAAAAAAACAGTTAATATCTAAGAAATGCCACCTCCATTATGCCTTCCACCTTTAGATACTAAAGCATCCTTTGTTCTCAATCTGGACGGGTGAAAACTAAACCTCTGAGGCCATTGGCATTCACCTCAACTCTCCCATCCCTCTTACCCAGACCACTTTTTTGAGCCTTTCCTAGAATGTTCTACCTCTAAACCTTTCAGGCTGTTGAGGTTTATCTTTTTTCCCACTGTGTTTCTAGATTAAATGACCTTACTTTCCATTTTTCCTATCAAAACTAGTGCCCATTTTTCAAGGATTAAATTACTTTTGCCATATTTTTACATCAAATCCACCTTATTTCCTTAGTACTCCTGAGGAACATATTGCCTGTCCTAATTTAGCCTAATAAACATCAACTCATATGCTTATTATAATTTTAAATAAGCAATATGCTATAGGAGAACAACATTATATTTTTAATCACTAACATGGAAATGAAGGGTTTTTAAAGAAAAATCAGAATTTGTCTTATAATTGCTAACACCTAATTTTGATGTTGAAATCTCCAAAACAGAGTTTAGAGATAGAACAAAAGAAAACCAAAAATAATTTTGGGCGACCCTGACTTTAAGAGATAAAATGAAAAAGCTGCCCATATCAGACAGACATTTTATGAATAATTAAATACAGACCAGGATATTCTGAGGCAGTGGTTTTT
This sequence comes from Tolypeutes matacus, assembly GCA_026826555.1. Classification (NCBI taxonomy): domain Eukaryota; kingdom Metazoa; phylum Chordata; class Mammalia; order Cingulata; family Chlamyphoridae; genus Tolypeutes; species Tolypeutes matacus. Next base: position 1,241,662 of record JAKSZT010000663.1, read on the forward strand.
AAAACTTTAGCATGCATAAGAATCACATGGAGAAATCATCAAAACACATCTCAATAATGTTTACCCTATAACTTCTATTTCTTTAGCTATGAGTTCCTATGCAAGAATCTGCTTTTCTAACAAGTTCCCAGGTGCTGCTGATACTGCTGAGCCTTGTCACTCACTATGAGAACCACTGGTCTAGGGATTTGGGGGCCTAAGATAACATCTAATAAAGAAAAAGCAGTCATTTGTTGTAAATTCCAAGGAGGCTTCACAGGGAAGTCTCACATCAACCTTGGAATATAGAAGGTCATTTACAAGCTATATTTTGTATCTTGTTTGTTTGATGGAGGGATTAGAATTGGAAGGTTGAAGGCATCAAGCACTCTTTCAGGAGATATGAATTATTTGGTGGCAGAATGATACACATAAAACTATAGAGTATATGAAAAAAATTTTTTTGGCATAAGGACTAGGTAAGATATTGCCCCAAATTGAATAGACACTGAAAAGCTGAATGCTACTTATTTTCTAAATCTGTGCTTGCCACTCACTGCATTGCTTTGTAATTTTGTTATTTTATGATTTTATACAATGATTTCCTGTAGACTACTAGCTTTCATTATTTCTCCCATAGAGGCTACAAAGTTATAAATAATCACCACAAACATTTTTGCTGAACTTATGTGTGATCGATTATATAAATGTTTTTATTCAAAGTGTAGGAAAGATAGGGAAAAATTAAAAAGCAAAATCTCAGATCCAAAAACAGTGTCTAGAACAAGAAAAAAAGTTTCAATCAAAAATCATAATATGCTTCAGGAAAATTGATACATTCATTGAGTGATAAATTAATAGATTAGGACACTGAAATACTGGCAAATCCCATTCCTAATGTAATACTGCATAGACTGTCACACTTAAGAATATATAAATTAAATGAGTTTTATTAAACAACCTCAACATCTGTTATGAATGTACAATACTGCACTGCACACCAATTTGAGACAACTCATATTGGATATCTGAGGTAGCTCAAGCCTAAGGTGATATAGTCTGCAAAATCTTGACATTTCAGTTAGTTATATGATGAAATATAGGAAGGAACCACTTTTTCTCTTAGATAAGAGGGAAGGAATAGAAAAGATAGTGAGAAGCAAACAGTTTGGTGGAGAAATACAGGGACCATGTACTATTCTCAGCCATGTGAATGATGGGGCAGCCCACTGAGGGACAACAGGAAGGGTGGGGAAGGCTAAGGGCAGCTGGAAGAACACCAGGAGGAAAAGGAAATCTGGCCAATCAGCTAAGATTATGGAGAGCTTGTTACTCCAGGCAATTAAGTAGGAGGTTTGGCTAAATAGCTGTGATTCACTGCACCAGCCCCCTAAAGGTCACAGCAGTAATACTGGAAAACTCACTGAGAAAGTAAAAACTTCTAATGCATTAGAAATGGAGCAAATATTTTGCTGCACAATTCAAATAATTCAGATCTACATTGAAGTGACTACTAAAATTATAGTCAGGTTTTTATCAAACAAAATAGAACAAAAAGACAAAAAATAAATGGTAGATTTCTGTTATCTATGCCTGTAATAAAATACCTAAATGCATTTATATAAGATAGCTCAGGTCCTTTTATAAGGTCTGACTCTCAATATGACAGATTACTCTATATCAATTATTAAATGACAATTCTCAAAAGGATAAAATTACAGCCCTCATGCAAATATAAAAAAACAGGCAAACAATTTTATTTAATTCATTAAATAATGAGGGAACCAGAAGATATTAGAACTCATTCAGAAGAGAAATCAAATTACCACACAAATAAGGGCAGCTAAAGAATGACAGAATGAATTTTCAAATAGATGTAAAATATTTCAGTGTAGAAAGCAATAAGCATTTGCATTATACCAAATACAATTTCATTTCCTTAGAAAATAATAATTTGCTTTAATAACTTTTCTACAATGTCCAGAAATATAAACTAGCTCAAAAACAATAAAAAGTTAACCCAGCATACTAGACAGGACTTGAATTTTTTTTTTAATTCAAATTTTTCACAATTTTTCCATTTAGTGACATAAGGAAGAAAGATATAATAAATAAAATAAATGTTGTTTGATGGTCCCTTTTTGTCCAAGAAATATGCTAGGCATTGCCTACATTATTTAATTGAATCAGAATAATGGTCCAATGAGAAAGTTCACAATGTAAATTGAGTAAAGTGATACTTATATTACTTATCCAGGGCACAAAACAGGTGAATGGATAGGCTGAAATCTGTCCTTTGACTGACTGCTCCAAACTCAATGCCCCTTCTCACTACATATTGGAAAATTTAATTAAGGATGGAATTAACTTTAGGTCTTAATCTAAATAGAATTTCAATGTTGAAGATTAGGCATTGATATCCCTTTACAGTCTCCTATCTAACGTGGAAAATTGGGATTAAATTACCTCAGTGAAAAATGTGTGGTTAGTCTCATGTGGTCTCAAATGTTCTGATAAATATATTGGTGGCTTGAAGAAAGGGGATTTGCAAAAATTAGAAAAACAGTTAATAACCTTACTGTAGTCTCAAGTTACTCACTTTATTTTTTAGAGTAACTGACTAAATATCTAGAGAAATGGACAACTTCACCTCTGAGACCACATTCTTCCTCATGGGGTTTTCTGATGTTTGAGAGATTCAGATTCTACAGGTTGTACTGCTTTTGGTAATTTACCTGGCAGCCCTACTAGGAAATCTTCTCATCATCATTCTCACCACCAGAAGATCACCGGCTACACACCCCCATGTACCACTTTCTGAAGAACTTGTCCTTTCTGGACCTCTGCCTCATTTCCATCACTACCACCAAATCCATTGCTAACTCTATGACTAATTGCAACACCATCTTATTCCTGGGGTGTGTTTCACAGGTATTTTTCTTGTCTTTGCATTTACAGAAGTAGCTCTCCTCACAGTGATGTCCTATGACCTCTATTTTGTCATCTGCCACACACTCCAATATGAAATCATCATGAATCACGGGGCCTGTGTGCAGATGGCTGCTTCTTCCTGGGTCAGTGGAGGTCTCAATGCAATTCTGCACATAGCTTCCACCTTCTCAGTACCTATGTGTGGGTTTCTTTTTGTTCATCAGTTTTTCTGTGATGTCCCTCAACTCCTTTCCCTTGCCTGTTTTTATAACATTGGAGAATTAGTAGTCATTGGATTCCTCTTAGTATTAGATTTTGCCTGTTTTATGTTCATTGATATTTCTTATATTAACATCTCCACTGAGGATGCCATCCAGAGAACGCAGGCCCAAAGCTTTTTCCACATGCCTGCCTCACCTCCTTCTTGTGACTCTCTTTCTGTTCTCTGCATTTTTTGCATATATACAACCCCTTCCTAAATCTCCATCAGCCTCTGACTTGCTGGTGTCACTGTTCTACACAGTGGTGACTCCCACCATGAATCCCCTCATCTACAGTCTAAGAAATAAAGATATGAAGGCTGCACTGAGGAAACTGCTAATGAACAGACACTGTCCTTCAAATTAGAAGAGTCAAAAGTCCATGTGTCTGAAGAATCTGGTTATAGAGTCTTGCAATAATATTGGATATTAAAGTAGGATTATCATGTAAACTTTGGATGTACTGATTATACTGGCATTAAGAAGCATTCTCTATGCCAAAATCAAGTGGGTGGGCCAAAGAGTAGGGATTCACTTATAATTAGGCAGATTATATACAGATTGTATACAGAATTATATACAGATTATATACAGAACTGGTGTTCTGTATATCCTCATAATTGGGAAACCTTCATCTGTTGAAGATACTTAACTGGACAGTATACTGGGTTTTCAGGGATAAACCTGGATTCTCTCAAGCAAACTAAATGTATGGTTACTCTTAGCAAATGAGTATCTGAAATTCTTTGCCCTGAGCTTATATAGGTAATCCATTCTCAAATTAAAGGATCCATAAGGTAGGGTAGGCTGTTGTCCATCTGTCTTACTTTTTCCTTACCAAATCTACTCTATGTAGGTTCTATGTACTCTATGTAGGTCATTTTCTGGTATAGGTTTTGTCTTTACAGTACAGTGAGAAGGGTATGTACATTTCAATTTAAATTTATTATATTTTTGTTCATGCACTTATAATAATATGAGAACAAGCTTCTGGTAGCAAACAGTGAAAGCACCAATCTCAGAGGGATGCTTGGGTTGAATGCAGGTATTGGCAGGCAATATATCAAGATAATATTTGGAAAAGTTAATATATAAGCTTTATTTTAAGGGAAGAGAAGTCATTATCAGAAAAGATTGGAAGATAAGGTGATGTCCTAGGCTCAGTTCCCTGTGTCTCCTAGAGAGGTGGAAAGGATGGAAAGGACCAGACATAGAGAGCACACAGCAAATGGACACATAAGAGCAGACAGCAAGTGCAAAAAAATGAGTGAGGGATATAAACAAGTAAAAAATGAATCTTTAAACACGAGAGTATACACTGTATTATTCCATTTACTTGAAATTTGAGAAGGGTATAACTAATCTATATTGAAGAAAGCAGATCATTGGGTGGCTAAGGCCAGGGATATGGGGGAGTGACTGTAAAGTGTCGTGAGGAATTTGGGAGTGATGGAGATGATATATTATCATTTATAGTGATAGTGATTACAAGTATGTTTACATTTGTCAAAGGTTAAAATATATACTTAAAATTATATCTCAATAATGTTGATTAAAATTGATTAGTTATTCACGCAAATTTTGTATATACATTATGTTTTAAAAATAAAGAGAACACTATTCAAAAAAAAAAAAAAAAACAAAGGATAATATGGTTGAAGTAAGTAATAACATTGAATGTTAACAGATTAAACCCCACAATCAATGACACAGATTGGCAGAATGGATTAAAAAGTATGATCCATCTATATGCTATCTACAAGAAAGTCACCTTAGGCTCAATGATACAAATAAGTGGAAAGAGAAAGGCTAGAAAAGATATTCCACTCAAACAGTAAACAAAAAAGATCTGGGATAGTTATAATAATAACAGACAAAATAGGCATTGCATGAAAACCTCTTATAAGAGTCAAAGAACCACATCAGATATTAATAAAAAGGGCAATGCACTGGGTAGTAATAACAATCATATATAAATAAGCACCTAACTAGGGTACCCTAAAATACATGAGGCAAAAACTGGCAAAAGCAAATGGAGATACAGACATCTCTGAAATAATAGTTGGATAGTTCAATACAACACTCTCATAAATAGACCATTTAGAAATTGGATCAATAAGGAAACAGAGAACATGATAAATTTGATGAATGAACTGGATCTAACAGACATATACAGAACATTGCACGCCCAAACAGCAGGTTATATATTCTTCTCAAGTGCTCATGGATCATTACTCAGGAAAGACCACATGATGGGTCAAAAAACAAGTCTCAATACATTTAAAAGGATTAAAATTATACAAAACACTTTCTCTGAGAACTGCAATAAGATTAAGTGCAGTTTTCTCATCAGAAACCTTGCAGGCAAGAAGGCAGTGGCACAGTATATTTAAGATATAAATATACCATAATGGAATGAAGCTGAAAATCAATAACAGGCAGAAAACTGGAAAATTGACAAATATTTGGAGGTTAACACACTCAAACAGTCAGTGGGTCAAGAAGGAAATTGCAAAAAATTTAGTAAATATCTCTATATTAATGAATATGAGAATGCAATATAAGAAAAGTTATAGGATGCAGCAAAAGCAGTGATGAGAGTGAAATTTATACCCCTAAATGCCTACATTAAAAAAAGAAGAAAGAGTTAAAATCCAAAACCAAAATGCAAACCTAGAAGAACTAGTAAAAGAACAAGAAACTAAACACAAAGCAAGCAAAGGAAATAAAGGAAAGAATAGGGCAGAAATAAATGAAATTGAGACTAAAAAAAAAAAATAGAGAGAGAGAATCAACAGCACCAAAAGTAAAGCATTGTTATTCAACCTTGTGCTAGAAGTTGTAGCCAGAGCAGTCAGGTAAGAAAAAGAAATAAAAGCACACAAATTGGAAAGAAATGACATCATCCTATATATAGAAAATGCAAAAAAGAAAGAGTCTACAAAAAAGCTACTGGAAAAAATAAATAATTTAAGCAAAGAGGCAAGATATAAGGTCAACAAACAAAAGTCAGTAGTTTTTCTATACATGAGTAATGAGCAATCTGAAGCGGAAATCAAGAAAAAAAATCTATTTACAATAAAAAGCAAAAAGAATCAAATATCTAGGAACAAATTTAAGCAAGGATGGAAAGGATCTGTACACAGAAAACTATAAAATGTTGCTTAAAGAAGAAAAAAAAGAATACCTAAATAAATAAATTGAAGGTCATTCAGTTTTCATGGATTAGAAGACTAAGTATCATTAAAATGGCAATTCTACCCAAATTGATTTATAGATTCAAAACTATCCCAGTGAAAATTTGAAAAGCCTGCTATTCATAAATGGAAAATCCAATTATCAAATTTATTTGGATAGGGTAACGGGCTCTGAATAGCCAAAACCATCTTGAAAAAGAAGAAAGATGTTAGAGGACTCACACTTCCTGACTTTAAAGAATATTATAAAGCTACAGTTATCAAAAGTCCATGGTACTGGCATAAAGATAGATATATTGACCAATGGAATAGAATTGAGTTTTCAGATATAGACCCTCCCATCTATGGAAAATTGATATTTGTCAAGAACTTCAAGTTCACTCAATAGGGATGGAAAAGTCTCTTCAACAAATGGCGCTGGGAGAAATGGATATCCATATTCCAAAGGATTTAAAGGAACCCCTACCTCATACCTTATATAAAAATTAACTCAAAATGTATTCAAGATATAAACACAAGAACCAGGACCTATAAAACTACCAGAAGAAAATATAGGGAAGTATCTTCAAGTTCTTGTGTTAAGTAATGGTTTCTTAGACATTAAAATGAAAGCACAAGCAAAAGAAGAAAAAATAGAGAAATGGGACTTCCTCAAAATTAAAAGCTTTTGTACTTCAGAAGACTTTGTCAAGGAAGGGCAAAGGCAGCCAGTTTAATGGGAGAAAAGATTTAGAAACTACATATCTGATAAGTGTTTAATATCCAAAATATATAAAGAAATCCCACCACTCAGTAATGAAAAGACAAACAACCCAATTACAAAATAGGCAAATGACTCAAATAGACATCTTTTCCAAGGAAGAAATACAAATGACTATAAAGCACAAGAAAAAATGTTCAACATCACTACTTATTAAGGAATTGCAAATCAAATCCACAATGAGCTATTATCTCACACCTTATACTATGACCACTATTTTTAAAAAAGAAAACTATTGATGTTGGAGAGGATGTTGAGTAAAAGGAACAGTCACTCACTGCTGGTGGGTATGTAAAATTGTGCAACTGCTATAAAAGTTTAGTGGTTCCTCAAGAAGCTAAGTATAGAATTGGCACATGATTTGGCAATCCCACTACTAGTTATATACCCTGAAGAATTTAAATTAGGGATGCAAAAATATATTTGCACATTGATGTTCATAGCATCATTATTCACAATTGCCAAATGATGAATGGATGAACAACTTTGTGTTATATACATACGGTGGAATATTATTCAGCTGTAAGAAGGAATGAAGTCCTTATGCAAATGACAACATAGATGAACCTTGAAGACATTATGTTGAATCAAATAAGTCAGATACATAAGGACAAATATTGTATGATCTCAATAATATGAACTAATTATAGTAAGCAAATTCTTAGACTTTGAATCTAGAATATAGATTACCAGGAGATAGAAAGAGGTTAGAGAATTTGGAGCTGATGCTTACTTTGTGCAGAATTTCTATTTAGGTTGATTATAAATTTTTGGAAATGGGTAAAAATTATGGCAGCACATTTTTGTGAGTGTAATATATAATAGCACTGAATTATGTGTGTTGTAGTAGAAAGTGGAAGTTTTCAGTCATGCATATTATTAGAAGGAAAGTTAGAAGATAAAACATGGTACTGTATAACATAGTGAAACCTGTGGTGGATGATTACTGTGGAAAATTGTCCAAATATAAGAATGGTATTTCATGAACTATAACAAATATGCCTCACTATTACAAGGTGTTAATTATAAGGTACCATATGGGGAAAAATACACCTAATGAAACTATGGACTATGGTTAGTAATATTTTAATATTCTTTCATCAATTATAACAAAGGCATTATTACATAACAAATGATGTAAATTTAGTTTTTTACATAATTTTATGTAAACCTACAAATTCTCTACTTAAAAAAAGAATTACAATAATTAAAAAATCTTTATGTTACATGAAAGAAACAATACACAATGTTATATATGTTATGATTCAATTTGTATAAAATGTAAATATAAATAAATATATAGAGACAGAATTAGATTAGTGGTTATGTAGGGCTGGGGAAGGACAGAGGGATTGAGAGGTTACAGCTAAGTCATATAGTTTATTTTCTTTTAGGGGTAATAAATATTTTCTAAAATTAATTGTGGTTATGAACGTACAACTCTGTAATTATACTGAGAGCCATTGATTGTATATTGGATAGATTGTATGATGTGTGAATATATCTCAATAAAACTCCTTATAAAAAGGGAAATTTAGATTGTATACATGGTAACAATAGGAATAAAATTTTTTTAAAAAGTCATGAACTGCATTACACAATGTACTCTAAGCTATACCATGGACTATAATTCATAGTACATTTCTAAAAATGTGTTTTCAACAATTATAACAAAAATTCCATACCAATTCAAAGTGTTAATAATAGGGTGGTATATGGGAATCCTTTAATTTCTGCATGATTGTTCTATAAATGCACAACTCTAATAATGAAATAGAAAGGAAATTTTTTAAAAGCACAAAGGGTGGGAAGGGAGGAAAGAATGGTCTGGGAATGGGAACTACAGTGATTTTTCATGAAAGAAAAGAAAAGAAGGAAAAGAATGAATTGACAGGGAAGAAAGAAGTTTGGCAAGATTCTAAGAGCCTCAAATAGACATAGGGAAAGACAGTTTTTATCAATCATTGCCAATCAATTTATTGATACATATTAATGAAGCATACAATTCATCCAAGTACACAATCCATAATATTTGGTCTAATCACATAGTTGCACATTAATCACTTCAATCATTATAAGAGAATTTTTGTTATTTCAATAATAATAGCAATAAACATCAAACAAACCAAAAAGCAAAAAACTCATCACCTCTCAATCTCTTTATGCTTCCCCTGCTGTTCATAGCTGCTATTCTATTTCTGTCAATCTAGTTTATTTGTATTCATATTATGTAAAAAAAGGTCTTAGATATGCAATATCACCCATATTTGTATTTTACATGAGGTCCCACGTTACAGTTTTTGGCTTTCCTTTCCTTAGATGTTCCATTTCAACCACTATCATACCTACAATAGCTCTGCTAGTTACAAACACTATGATATGCTTCCACTATTTCTATTCATTTCCAGAGATTTCACAAACAAACTTTTGAACAGTTCTGTGCAGATTAACCATCAGCTTTCCCTTATCTACAATCATTTTATTTTCTTTTGACCCATATTCAAGTTAACTCTATGAGCTTACACAATATATTTAGTTCATAGTAGCACAGCCGTACAGTATTTTTCCTTTTGTGACCGGCTTGTTTAACTCAGCATAATGTCTTCCAGGTTTATCCATGTTTTCATATGCTTTACTACATGATTTCTTCTTAGAGCTGCATAATATTCCATCATGTGTATACACCACAGTCTGTTAATCCTTTCTTCAGATGATGGATACCTGGGTTGTTTCCATCTTTTTGAAATCATGAATATTGTCGCTCTCACTGCTCTCAGTTCTTCTGGGTACATACTCAGTAGTGGTATTACCTGGTCATGTGGTAATCTATATTCAGTTTCTTTAGGAACTGCCAAACAGTCCTCCACAGAGGCTATACCATTCTACATTCCCACCATATAAGGCACAGATAAGTCTTAGATAATGCCATACATTATTTTTACCTTTAAACTATCAAAATAATTTTCCAAAACTTTTTGATAATATAGAAACCTTTTCAAGAAGAATACATGAGTTGCACAAAAATAGAGTATGAAAAAAATATGACACAGAGATATGTAGCTGACTGCCACATGTAAACAGCAAATTTAACTAGACAAGATAACTACAGATATTTTTCAAGGAAAGATTTAAACCAAAAAATATACGTCAAATATAAATGACACTCCTTTCAAATTTTGTTTTTATGTATTTTTTAATCACAGATAACCCTAGTTGGAAACTCTAAACATCTGTTGAACATTCTGTCTAGAGCAGTGTTAATCTCTCTGTTCCAGAGGCAATAGATAAGGGGGGTTATTAACGGTGGCACTATGGTGTAGAACATGCCTGTGAACAGACTGCTAAGAGATGCTTTATCTGCAATGAGACCTACGACAGCAATAAACCCAGAAATTGAATGTATCAGTAGACCTGCCAAGTGTGGAGTGCAGATGAATGAGGGTTTATTATGGGCTTCCATGGAATGCATGCTAAGCACCATTGAAAATATATTATCGTATGATATAAATAATAAAACAGAACATATTAAGCCCATGCATACATTCATAGCTAGGACTACAAGCTCAGAAAACCAAACATCTGAAGATGAGATCCTCAATATTTGTGAATATTTCCAGAAATATTGATAGATCACATTTGACCCTGTGAAGGGAAGCTTGAATATGGTGCCTGTGTGGATGGTGGAATTGACCAACCCACTTGCCCAGGAGTCACCATCTGCCTGTGTGCACATTTGTGGGGTGATGGTGAGCCCATAGTGCTCTGGTTCCAAAGAGGATAAACAGTAATAATTGAAGAGCACCTGCTGTGAGAGATATTGTTTTATTGCTTGATAGAGAATTCACAACCAATTTGGGAACAGTAACTGAAATGTATCAAAGATCTATTAGAGGTAAATCGCCTATGAAAAAAATCATTGGAGAGTGTAGAAGTAAGTTGGTCATTATGAGAGTAATAGTCAGAATATTCCCAAAGTGTCCAGATAAATCACTAAGAACAGCAAACCTTGCACAACCTGTAGATCCCAGAAGATTGCGATATCCATGAGGACAAATTGTGTGATGATGGTGAGATTGCTCATATCTTGGTACATGCTACAGTCTCCCTGGAAGTCAAAGTATAAAATTTAAAGATAACACAGAAACTAAATAATGAATGTCCACAATGTTGACAAATAATATGCAAGCTTTGACATCAAGGAAAGCCTTCTAACCTGGAAATCAAGATACAGGAAATCAAAAAATGGCAGTCTTTAAAAATCAATCAATGCACATATTTCCATTTTCATCTTGGGTCTGTATATTTCAACATTCACAGGATAAAATAATTTAGGCAATAAATGTATTTAATATGAGATCAAAGTTCAGCAATCTTTCAATCATTCAGCCACATTTCCAATATTTATTTAAATACATTTGAAAACTCTGCCTGAACACATACAGTTATTATTTCCTCATTTTCTATAATCAAATGATAAATAGGACATGCTCTCTAAGAAAGCTTCTATATCTGCCAATGGTTTGAACACTGCAGAGTAGATAATGATTCTCCTCATGTACCAGGGAACTTGGATGACTTCTGATATCTCCCCATTTATGACAGAAAGACCTAGATTTTTTTTTTTGTAATAAAGTTAATGAATAGTTCTGAGGATCTTCTGAGAAATTTTAAATTCCAAGTGAGACCACATATGCTTCCTCACCTTTCTTTAATTTTACTTGCTAAATAAGAAATGCAGATGAGTCCTTTCTTTCCTCCTTTATAGCAATTTCCATAACAATTATATTTGATTAAGGATCTAATCATTCCAATTTCTTCATGTCAGTGTGATTCCAGAGTTCCTTTGCTGTCATTCTAGTTAACCTTCTCTCCTGCACACAGTATCAAAGAAAAGAATTTCACCTGCCATTACTCCTCCACAAAGAATCTTTTCACCATCAGGCATGAACTCAAATATTTAATGAAGGGTTAACATACTGCCTAGTTCTCCCATGTATATGCTTTTCTAGGTTGCAGTAATCTCCTCATTCATAAATAATTGTGCTTACTTTAACTTATTTATTTGTGCTTTCCTGCAGCATTTCAGAGCTTAAAGATATCTTATTTCATATTATTATTTTAATGATAAATCTAGTTATGTTAAAGTGGATTATTAGTACTATTTAATTTTCATTTGTGGGAAATCTAGAACTAAAGACTCTAAGTATAAAAATATGGAATTTGCATTTTATTAATATTTTATTTATATATAATCCCTTTGTCTTTAAAAAGATATTTTACAATTTTAACTATGATTTTAATAAATAATAATAATGTTGATTTGATTGTTGGTTATATCCAGAAGAATTTCTATTGTATTGTAAAATATTTTGTCCTAATTGATTTCTATTATAGCCTTCCTATTACATGTGTTTTTTTGTAATATCCTTAATTTCCATTACATTAGGCAGATAATTTTATTAACTACCAAAACTTTACTCAGTGGTTCAGCTGATAAAATTCACCAATGGTGACTATTACAGAATTGACCCACAATCAAACCCACTGCTTGTTTTTTAATATTTGCTTTTATCAGAATTATGCATTAATACATGATGACTAAAGTATCCTTCCTTACTTTGATCTTTTCACATTGCATCTTTCTCCTCAGTCTACAGAAATTCTCAAGTTTCACTATGGTAAATTTACCACACATCTTCTTCAAAATGTATCATGTTGATTAAATGAATATATTTGGCCACAAAACACAGTTCAGCATTTTCAACCTATATTTTTATAACCTCTTGGATATTTAATGGTGATATCCCCTTCCTCATCTCTTATTTTGTGTATTTGCATCTTCTCTTTTTTTTCCTTTTTTTAGTTTAGCTAAGGGTTTGTCAATTTTGTTGATCTTCTCAAAGAACCAGATTTTGGTTTTGTTTATTTTTTCTAGTGCATTCTAATTTTCTATTTCATTTAGTTCTACTCTAATCTTTGCTATTTCCTTCTTTCTACTTTCTTTGGGTTACTATGTTGTTCTTTTTCTAATTCCTCCAGGTGTGCAGTTAGGTCTTTGATTTTAGCTCTACTTCTTTTCTAATATATGCATTTATGGCTATGAATTTCCCCCAGTACAGCTTTTGCTGCATCCCATAAGTTTTGATATGTTGTGTTGTTGTTTCCCTTCATTTCAAGGTAGTTACTGATTTCTTCCGAGATTTCCTCCTTGACCCACTGCTTGTCTAAGAATATGTTGTTTAACTTCCATATCTTTGGGCCCCATATGGTTCTCTGGTACTTACTGATTTCCAGATCCATTCCATTGTGAACAGAGAAATTATTTTATAAAATTTCAATCTTTCTGAATTAATTGAGCATTTTTCTGTGGCCTAGCATGTAGTCTATCTTGGAGAATGATCCATGTTCACTCAAGAGGAATGTATATCCTAATGTATTTGTATGGTAGTGTTCTCTATATACCTATTAGGTCCAGATCTTCTAATGCTTTATTCAAAGTCTTTGTTTCTTTATTGATTCTCTGTCAAGATGTTCTCTCTAATGGTGAAAATGGTATATTAAAGTCCCCCACAATAATTGTAGAGGCATCTATTTCTCCACTTATGTTTTCCAGTGTTTGCCTCATGTATATTGAGACACCTAGGTCAGATGCATAAATGTTTATGATTGTTCTTTCTTCTTGAAGAATTACCACTTTTATTAATATATAGTGTCTGTCTTTGTGTATTATAATAGTTTTGCATTTGAGGTCTATTTTGTCCAATATTAATATAACTACTCCCTCCCTCTTTTGGTTATTATTTGCTTGTAAGATTGTTTTCCAGCCATTCACTTTCAGCCTCCTTGTGTCCCTGGGTCAAAGGTGGGTTTCTTGTAGATAACATGGGTCATACTTTCTTATCCATGCTGTCAATCTGTCTCTTCACAGGTGAGTTTAATCCATTAACATTCAGTGTTATTACTCTCAAGCAATTACTTACATTAACCATATTTTCCTTGGGTTTATGTATGTCATATGCTGTTTTTATTTCTCTTTATGTCTTTTCAGTTTTCTTACACTCTCCTCCAACTGTTTCTTTCCTGTTCTTTCCTTTCAACCTGCAGAACTCCCTTTAGTATTTCTTGAAGGGCAGGATTCTTATTGGCATACTCTCTTAATTTCTGTTTATCTGTCAATATTTTGAACTCTCCAACATTTTTGAATGCCAGCTTTGTTGGATTGAGAATTTTTGCCTGGAAATTGTTTTCTTTTAGTACCTTAATTATGCCATACCACTGTCTTCTTGCCTCCATGGTTTCAGATGAGAAATCAGCACTTAATCTTATTGAGCTTCCCTTGTATGTGATGGTTCTCTTTTCTCTTGCTGCTTTCAGTATTTTCTCTGTCTTGAGCATTGGAAAATTTGATGAATATATGTCTTAGAGTAGGCCTGTTGGGATTTATACTGTTTGTGGTGTGCTGCACTTCCTGGACATATACATCCATCTTCCTCAATAGGGTCGGGAAGTTTTCAGCCATTATTCCCACCAATACTCCTTCTGTCCCCGTTCCCTTCTCTTCTCCCTTTGGGATGCATATAATGTGTATGTTTGTGCGTTTTGTGTTGTCATCAAATCCTTAAGTCCCTGCTGGATTTTTTCTATCTTTTTATGTATCTATTCTACTATCTGTTTGATTTCTGATGTACTGTCTTCCATATTCCTAATTCTTTCCTCTACCTGGTCAAATCTGCTGATATGTGCTTCCAGTGTATTTTTGGTTTCATGGATTGTTCCATTCATCACCATCATATCCATTACCTATTTATGTAGGTTTACAATTTCTTCAGTATGTTCTAGCATTGTCTTCTTAATATCCTTAAACTCTTCCTTCACTTCATTCAGTTTGTCCATGACATTTGTTTAGACAGCTTTGATTAGTTGTTCGATGTTCTGCATCCATTCCTGGTTTTTCATTTGCTTATTGGACTGGGCCATGTCTTCCTGTTTCTTAGTATGGTTTGTAATTTTTGTTGCTGTCACATCATCGTTTTATCTTGATGGGTTTATTCAGTTCATTAGCTTCTCTCTCTACTTTAGGATTTTATTTAGTTGCTGTTTTTGTGTGTTGTTAAGTTTTCTCTTTGATACTTTGTTCCTCTTATTCTATTTCCTTGCTGTTGCCTCTATTCCCTGGAAGGAAATAGATTAGGGCCAGAGGAAGTGAAAGAGGTAAGAAAAGAAGAAGGATAATAGTAATAATATAGTAAAAATTAGAAGAGGAACAGTCTAAAACGTTGGAAAATGAATATTTAACTCATGTAAGCGGTGTATGGTAACTGGAATAGAAAAGTGGAGTGCCAACAATGAAATAGAAAACCGAATAAAGAAAAATATATAAAATGAATTAGAAAGCTTGAATGATGAAGAAAGAGGTAAAGGGAAACGACAAAAAAAGTGAATAAAAGAAAAAAAAAGGATAGACGAGATAGAAATAAAAACCAGAAAAATTGAGGACTAAACAAAGAGAGGTGGAATGCAAGAACAACAGAAAGCAGAAGATAGAAAGATGAAGGAAGGAAAAGAGATAGCATTGGTAAAATTGGTATACAGAGAAAAGGCAAAATTAAGAAAGAAGAAACAAGCCAGCAGCACCTAATTAGGAAAAAAAGGGGGGGGGCAAAGAAAGAGGAAAGAAAAACAACAAACCAAAAACAAGCAAACACACAAGAAAGCAGTTAAACACACACTAAGGAAAAACACCATTCCTTCTTAGGCACTTGAGGAGCTTCTCAGGCTGCCACTGCTCATCAATCATTTACCCCACAGCCTGCTTTCTGCATGTTTTGAAGCGGGTTTTAGCAAGTAAACTAAGTTAAATTTTTTTAAAAATAAACTTTTTTACTTTAAAAAAAAATAGTAATACCCAAGAGAAGCTTGGGATACCCAAGAGAAGCTAATACAAAAGTAATGTGTATGTTCTCCCTTTCCTGAAGTATCAGCTGGATGTTTGATATCCTGGTGGATCACTACTCTAAGTGGAGCCAGGAATTGAGCTAGAGACCTCGTATATTCAAGGTAGAAATCCTCCACTGAGCTAAACTTTCTCTTTGGGTCTGTTAGCTCTTCAGAAAGCTATCCAGTCACTCTTCCTTGGGCAGGTTTGACTCTTTGAGGTTGGGTAGATTCCTGCTGTTTAGGAGCCTGTCTGTCTCTGCCCCCTTTCTATTCTTATTGTTATCTCTCCCAGGGTGGCAGGATGCAATAGCCTGTGTGAGAAGATCCCCCCTCACCTCTCTGGATCAGGTTGAGTTCCTTTCTGAAATTCAAATGGGACCATGGTATCCAAAGTCATGTGAGAGGAATGACTCTGAACCTTCTTCCAGGCCACCCCCTCCTCCCAGGGGACCCTAAATAGGCTCTTGGAAGCTTAATTGCTTCCTACTGCCCACCTCCTTTAGGGGAGTTGAAAGTTTGATAGTCTTCAGGGCAGAACTAGTCAATTGCCTGATTCTGCCCCCTCTAAGGCCAAATTTCTCTATCCCAGGGCAGTTAGGTAAATCAGACTTCCTCAGCTGATTCACCTCTTCCCTCTTCCTGGTGCCACCTCGAGCCTACTGGTTTGTTTCTCAAAGCTCAAAGGTGGCCCAGGCAACCAAACCCACAGAAAGGAAACCCCTCTCCACCCTTCACCAGAATCTTCAGTCTCTCAGAGTACACTCCCTCTCACTGGGTGGCTAGTGCGAGTCATGGCTCAAAGCGGCTTTTTGCCTTGAGGGTGGGACTTCACCATCTACAGTTTCCAGCCACAGGGTGAGAAACACAGGGTTTTACCTTGGGCAATTTATCTCTTTGTCCAGCTCCCTTCAGATCAATGCCCTGAAACCTCCTACTTTGTGGGTTCTCAAAACAGTTCACTCAGGCAAGATCCTGCTCCCATTCAGCCTTTTTTTGTGTGTGAGAGAGATGGTGAGTGCCCACTTAAAATAATGCCATCTTGCCACTTCTCCCTCTTGGATATTTAGAAAGAATTTACTTCACAATTTTAAAATGTGGACAATAACATACAGAGTATGGTTGCTAATTCTTTGTCTGTTGTTAAAAAGTGATAAACAGTATCACATTAAAATGATCAGCATAGAGCAATACTGCATTATAAAAATCAAACAAATAAACATAAAAAATCGTTCATTGTAAAAAGTATATTGGAAATCCTTACATTTATTGGATGTTGAAATGACTATTTTTATTTACATTGATAAATTTCCAAGAAATTCTATCATAACTTCATTTGCCTGTAAATTTCTTAATTCTCATTTAGAAGCTAGCTCTAGAAATATCTCATTCTTTTTTCTTCCAATACTTCAATTTCAGGGAATTTTGGTATCAATATATTTCCAGTCTTTTCAGCCAAACTGTGTATTCACAGACAAATCTTCAGGTACCATTTTAAAACATAACATTTAAACCATAAAAAACCAGCCTACTTTATGAGGTAAAATATGTCATATGAGGATGTTATAATTAAGTATACAAATGATCTTGAGGCATATCAGTGCTGTTTCAGGGAATTATTCATTGGTAATATCAAAGAAATAAACCAGATATAATATACAAATATACCTGAAAGTTGAGGTAAGTGATCTTCCCTAACATGAATGTAACTTTTGAAATATTTAAATGATTGGCAAAATTTGTGATCCGCCACTTCCTTCACCAATAAAATCCATGGAGTCTCATCTCAGTTAGATACACTTTTAATAATCAGTCTACTTCTGGATTCTTTATAAACATGTTTTTTCTTTAGAATGGACATGTATGGGTCTTACCTCTCATAAGCTCTGGTTAACTGTCAAGGTCAACCTCAAGAGGCCAGTTTTCCTGCAACTACTGCTTGGTAAGGATCCTTCCCTATACACTTGAGATTACTTAAATTTTTAGTGGTGTTTCTTTGAAAAAAATAATTTTTTTGTTAAACTTAAAAGAAATATTAAATAATGTTTTCCAATTCACAAGAGATTCAATACATTGTTAATTTTGTGTCAGATTGTAAATGTAATTTCTTTACATATAGAAAATCCATAAAACTGTATTACCCCTAAAAAATACATTTTCTGAAGATTTTGGACTAAAATTATGGCATTGAGGAAATTAATCAGTTTAAAATTAATTAAAAAATTAAAAACCAATATTTAAACAGCAGCTATTAAACTAAAAATAAGTGAATAAGTAAAGGCAACATTCAAGAATAAATTTTAAAAGGATAGAAATTTTTTTAAAAAGAGGTTTAGCACAGAGTGAGACAATCACTGAAACTGGATTGAATAGCCCCTCGCACATGGGATGTAAGCAATAAGGTTAGGTTGCATTTGGACTGTCAATTTTTACCCCTCAAAAGACATTCTTAGGAAAGGAGACAATTGAGAGTTATTCTGAAATTTTCATTAATGACTGCCTAATCTGGAAAGAAGCATAATTTGGGAAAGGCTAAGAAGCTCCATGGAAATCTTGGAAATGAAGGCTCAAAAGTAAATATCTCTACTTACCACTACAGGATACCAATATAGTTATAAAATCCAGCTGGGAAGTTTGGTGAGTGGAGATTAACACTCAAATATTTTGAAGCAGAAATCCTCTTTTACATTTTGAAATTCCCTTTAATGTCTGGATTAATAGAACACATCTGAATTCTCAAATCATTTTTTTTTCCTTTCAAACTTTTGCAACACGATTTAGAAGTTGAAGAATATGAAGAAAATATGGCTTCACACAAAAGGAATTGTAGCACTTTGATATTGTTCATGAATTCTAAAAATAGATATTGAATTATGTTTGTAAACTCCTCTGATACTCTGGGCAAATTAGATTGTATTGGATTCACAGGTTTCACTTTTACTTGATTAAATGATTAAGGCTTTGGTTGGGCCATGCCTATAGGACATTGAGTCCCTGCCCCTTGGTGGGTGGGGACTCACAGAGAACGAGCACCACAGAGAAGGGAGTTGGGAGTTTTAATGCTGGAGCTCTGGGAAATAAATACACAGAGAAGCAGATGTGTGGAGGAAGGAAAGAAGGTTTGTTAGACACAGCAGAGGTCCAAGAAAAGAGACAAGCTGTTCACCTGATAGTCTACAGCTGGCCTTGTGGAGAGACCAGAGCAGCTGAGCCAGGAAAGCATTAAGCCCCAGGGAGAGAGACAAAGCCTTAAGGAACTGGGACCACAGAGCCTTAAGAGGAAGAGGGAGGCTGAACCCTCACAGAGACCAGCAGCCATCTTGCTTCAATACGTGGCAAAAGACTTTGGTGAGCAAAATAAATTCTGCTTTATGGTCTTGTGACTGTAAGCTTCTTCTCCAAATAAATACCCTTTATAAAAGAGAACCAATTTCTGGTATTTTGCATCAGCACCCCTTTGGCTGACTAATACAGGAATATTTATAAAAAATGGTTCCTAAAGGAAAGGAGTATATTAGTAGCACTTTCAGATAACCTATGTTATTCTTTTGGGATTGTAAACAAAAATTCAACAAATGGTGGTTTCTTAAACCCTTTCAATTTGTAATCTGAAACCATAAAATGAACTTTTCATATTCTGTTGCATTTAAATGCATTGATATATATAGTAATTTGCCTGGGTCCTTTACACATGCATGATTTCATACATAAAGTTTCATCTGAAAAATATTGGTTCACAGAGTGTTGCACATCATCCAAATATGATATAATTCATCATATAATACCAAAATAATTCAAATTTGTTAATATCACCAACACTCCTATCTTTAAGTTTTGGGAAACTTTCATTCTCATGTGGAGGTCACTAGTTCTCTAAAATACTAATTCATGTGAAACTCAATTTTTACATTAGTAAATAATATTTTAGTATTTTAAAACTTTTTTCCCATTTTTTTCTTTATTTGAGAAGTGTTTTTACAGAACAATCATGCATAAAACACAAGATCTCCATGTACCACCCTAATATTAATGATTGCATTGGAATAGAACATTTGTTACAATTGATGATAGCACATTTTGATAATTGTAGTATTAACTAAAGCCCCTGGTTTAATTAAGGGCTCACTGTGTAGTGTAGTTCCATGGATTTTTAATTTTTTCATTCTGTTACCACACATGCAGTCTAACATTTCCTCTTTTAATCAAATTCAGTTATATATTTCAGTGCTGGTAACTACTTTCACAATGTTGTGCTACTGCCACCACCATCCATTACCAAAACATTTCCTGTCATTCCAAATAAGTACCTTGTATATTTTAAGCCTTAATGTCACCTTCCCTATCCCCACTGTATCACTTAATAACCTATATGCTATATTCTGTCTCTATGAGATTGCTTATCCTAATTGTTCAAATCAATGAGATCATACAATATTTGTCCTTTTGTATTTGGCTTATTTCATTCAACATGATGTCTTCCATGATCATCCCTGTTGTCACGTGTATCAGCAGTTCATTGCTTCTTACTGCTGAATTAATAGTCTATTGTATGTATATTTATATTTATGTTTTTGATCCATTTTGACTTGATATTCTTATAAAGTCTTATCGGGGTTAAGGATATTTCTTTTTTTCTGTAAATGGAGATGCTGTTTTCCTGGCACCATTTGTTGAAGGTACATTTCTATACCAATGGAGTGATATTGGTCCCCTTGTCAAAAATCAGTTGCCATAAAAGTGAGGTTGTATTTCTAAGGTCTCAATTCAATTCCATTAGTCTATATGTCTGCCCTGTGCCAGTACCATACTATTTTTATTACTAAGGCTTTATAATAATTGTATTTTACTATTATTATTTAATTAAAATAGTTGTGAGCTTACAACCATGCATAGCATCCAGGACTCCCATTCATCACCACTCCACCAGCACCTTGCTTGTGAGCAACATTTGTGACAAATGATGAAAGAACATCAACAAAACATTACTACAACTTACAGTTTATAGCTTATATTTGATGTATTTTTCCATAAACTACCCTACAATTAAAACCATGTCTTGTACATTTTTTATACTTCATGAGAGAATGTTCTCATATTTGTACAGTTAACCACAGTTCATCATCCACCACGGGGTTCTCTGTGTTATGCAGCCCCATGCTTTGAATAATCCAGCCAAAGTGTACACTCAGTGGCTCTGTTTCCTCACAGAGTTGTGCTGTCATTTCTAGAATGCTTTTATCATTCCAGAAAGAAAAATCCCATGCTCTATATACTCCCCTATTGTTAACCTTTAACATTGATATAGTACCTTCTTTGCCACTGATGCAATTATATTAAAATATTACCATTAACTATAGTCCATAAGTTACATTAGTTCCATTTTCCAATGTATCACCATATTCCTAACCACATGTAATATAGATGATCATGTATTCTACTTCATAAAGGATCATTCTTGCATATGTACTATTAACCACAATCCTTATCTACCACTGAGTTCCCTGTTATAAGGACCTAGTTTCTTTCTTTCTTTTAACTGACATTTATGTTCCTAGCCTACCCTTTCATCAGCAATCACAATTTATAAATCAGCAATAGTTATACACAATATGATGTCCTACCATCAGCTCTATATATTTGCACACCTTTAAAGGCAACCTTATGCAAATTTTCTCACTGTCCTGATTTTGTGATACTCAAGGTAGGCTAAACATTCGCTATATTAGAAACCATGCATGTGTCCCCAGACCTAGTTTTTCTCCCTAGGTCTGGTTTTTAGAATGCTGGTGATAAACTAAGCCTGATTTATTATATGATGATCCTGTATGATAAAAGACTGAAACTTTGGGTATCCTTGGTCAACCTTAAGAAATATAGCAGGGGGACAGATGTGGCTTTGGTGGTTGGGCATCTTTCTCCCATATGGAAGGGCCTGGATTCAATCCCTGTAAAATTTTAAAAAAGAAAAATATAGAAGGCACATGGGCCATTAGGCCCCGTGCACAGGTGTGCGGCCAGGCCCGTGTGTGGGTGAGCTGCCAGGCCCTGTCTGCATGTGTGCCATCAGGCTCTGTGAGTGGATAAGCTGCCAGGCCCCATGTGCCTCCAGGCCCCATGAGCAGGTGAGCCATCAGGCCCCACAAGCTATGCAGCAAGATGATGACATAACAGGAGAGTGACACAAGGGAGAGCCAAGATGAGATGTACCAGAAAACCATGAACTAAAGTGGCATAGGCGGTAGGACACCTCTCTTCCACATCAGAGATTCTGAGGATCTAATCCCAGTGAAGACAGGAGGAGAAGGATGAGAAAAGAGGGCAGGAAACAGACACAGAAAGTTGACCCAGCGAATGGACACAGAAACAGCAAAAACGGGGGGGGGGGTGTAAAAATGGATAAAAGTAAATAAATTAATCCTTAGAAAAATGTATAAGGGAGGAAGATACACACTATAGTTAGTAGTAATACTTTGACGATGCTTTTTCATGATTTGTTAACAAATGTTTCACAACAATGCAGGGTGTTTGTGGGGGTGGTGATGTGTGGGAGCCCTATATGATGTTATGCATGTTTGTTTTGTAAGTTAATGATGTTTACTGAACACTTATAGTTTATGTATGTTCATGTATGAATGGTATACTTCAATAAATTGTTTTTAAATATTAAAGACAACCTTATTAAATATTCTATGTATATTAAACATCAGCTCCCACTTCATAATCCTCATTCTATCTCCTAGTAACCTATACTCTAGATTTTAACTCCATAAGTTACTCATTGTATTTATTTCATATTAGTGGTACCATAGAATATTTCTTCTCTGTTTTCTGGTTTATTTCACTCAACATAATGTCCTCACGGTTCATTCCTGTTGTCATATCCTTAACCAATTCATTTATTCTTTTTATTCTTTTAAGGTATTGGGCCAGGGATTGAATCCCTGACCTTGTTTGTGGGAAGCTGGCACTCAACCACTGAGCTGCATAGACTCCACTGAGTTGCTTTTTTCCTTTGTTTGCTTGTTGTTTGTTATTTTTAGATGTTGTTTTTAGAAGGCAATGGGGAGTGAACCAGGGAGCTCCCATATGGGAGGAAGGTTGTAAATCACTTGAGCTGCATCCGTATTGGTGTACAAATATGAGTTTGCATCCTTGCTTTAGCCAGGCTTAATATATTCCTAGTAGCAGGATTGCTGATCATATACCAGGTCTATATATAGCTCCCTGAGGGACCGCCAAACTGTCTTTCACAAAGGCTACACCATTCTGCATTTCCACCAACAGTGAAGGAGTGTACCTTTTCACCAAATTTCTCCAGCACTTGTAGTTTTCTGATTTTTAAAATAATGGCCATTCAACAAGGAGTGAAATATCTCATTGTAATTTTTTTAACAAATCAATTTTATTAATTTATATTAATAAAACATAAATCCATTCAAAGTGTACATTCAATGGTAGTCAATGTAATCATATATATTTGTGGATTCATCAGTCATTCTTAGAGCACTTACATTATTCTAATGATAATAATAAAAATAAACATAAAACAAACAAAACTCACCTTTCAATCTCTCTACACTTCCTCTGCTATAAATAGTTGCTATTCTTTTTCCTTCTCTCTAGCATATTTGATTTACATTTTGTAGAAACAATCATGTATATGCAATATCACCCATATTTGTGTTTTACATGAGCTTTTACTATCTTATACAATCCAATGATACAGTTTTTAGCTTTCCTTCTAGTAATATACATGTCCTTAGACTTTCCTTTTCAACTACTATCATATAATAGCTCTGCTACTCATAAACATCATGATGTGCTCTCATCATTTCCATTCATTTCCAAGATTTACAAAAAACCTTTTAAGTATTTCTGTACAGATTAACCCTCAGCTTTCCATTCTCTAAAATCATTCTATTTTCCAGTAAGCTATATTTTAATTATTATTTCCATGAGGTTACATAATATACTTAGTTCATAATACTGTAATCATGCAGTATTTGTCCCTTTGTGTCTGGATGGCTTCACACAACATAATGTCCTCCAGGTTCATCCATGTTTTCTTATGTTTCACAACTTCATTGCTTCTTACTGCTGCATAATTTTCCACTGTATGTATACTCCACAATTTTTTCATTCATTCATCAGTTGATGGACAACTGGGTTGTTTCAAGCTTTTGGCTGTCGTGAATAATGCTGCTATGAACATTGGTGTCCAGATGTCTATTCATGTCACTGCTCTCAGTTCTTCTGGGTAAATACCTAGCAATGGTATTGCCAGGTCCCACTGCAATATCAACTTTGTTGGTAACTGCCCAACAGTTCTCCACAGTGGATATACCATTCTACCATCCAACCAACAGTGAATAGGCATTCCTATCTCTCCACATCCTCTCCAACATTTACAGTTTTCTGACTTTTTAATAGTGGCCAGTCTAATTGGTGTGAAATGATATTTCATTGTAGTTTTGCTTTGCATTTTCCTAATTGCAAGTGATGTTGAACATTTTTTCATGTGTTACTTCACCATTTGTATTTCTTCTTTGGACGGTTGTCTTTTCAAGTATTTTGTCCATTTTTAATCATATACTTTGTCTTTTTATTATTGAGCTGTATGATCTCCTTATATATTAAACTCTTAAGAGATATGTGATTGCCAAATATTTTCTCCCATTGAGTTAGCTGCCTTTTCACCCTTTTGACAAACTCCTTTGAGGTGCAAAAGTGTTGAATTTTGAGGAGGTCCCATTTATCTATTTTTTTTTCTTTTGTTGCTTGTTCTTTAGGCATAAGGTTTAAGAAACTACTGTCTACCACAAGATCTTGAAGATGTTTTCCTAAATTTTCTTTTAGGAGTTTTATTTGTTTTTATGTTTAAGTCCTTGAACCATTTTGAGTTTTTTTTTTTTTTTTTTTTTTTTAATAAGGTGTGAGATAGGGGTCCTCTTTCTTTCTTTTGGATATGGCTATCTGGTTCTCACAGCATCATTTGTTGAAGAGACTGTTCTGGCCCAGCTGGGTGGGCTGAACAGCCTTGTCAATAATCTCATGACTATAAATGTGAGGGTCAATTTCTGAGTTCTCTAGTCAGTTCTATTGGTCAAGCTGTCTGTTATTATGTGAGTACCATGCTGTTTTTACCAATGTATCTAAGTAATATGCTTTAAAGTCAATAAGTGAGAATCCTTCTATTTTTTTAAGACTTTTTTTTTGCTATTTGGGGTTCCTTACAATTCCAAATAAATTTGATTATTGGCTTTTTGATTTCTGCAAAAAAGGCTGTTCCTGATCTCAATGGAAAGCTTTCAGTATTTCATCAAGTACAATGCTATCTGTAGGTTTCTCTTATATGCACTTTACCATATTGAGAAAGCTTCCTTCTATTCCTATCTTTTGGAGTGTTTTTATCATGAAAGGGTGATGGATTTTGTCAAATGCCTTTTCTGCATTGTATTAATCAGCCAAAGGTGTGCTGATGAAAATCGGTTGGTTTTCATAAAGGTTATTTATTTGGGGTAGAAGTCCACAGTTACAGGCCATAAAACATAAGTTTCTTCCTTCACCAAAGTCCATTGCCACATGTTAGAGCAAGACAGCTGCCAACATTTGGCAGTGTTCAGGCTTCTTGGGATCCTCTCTTCCTGGGGCTCAATTTCTCTCCGGGATCAGTTCCTCTGTTTCCTCCACCAGGTCAGCTGTAGACTATGAGGCTCTCTATGCTTTGTCACTCTCCACAAGGCCAGCTGTAGACTCTCAGGTGAACGGCTCATCTCTTTTCCTGGGGCCTTCTCTCCTTCCTCATGACCAAGCTCTCTTATTTCCCAGAGATCCAACTCAAGACTCCAACATCAAAACTACCCCAACTCTGTTCTTTGGCATGTCTTTTATCTTTGAGACCCCACCCACCAAGGGGTGGTGCTCAACACC
Organism: Tolypeutes matacus; assembly: GCA_026826555.1. NCBI lineage: Eukaryota > Metazoa > Chordata > Mammalia > Cingulata > Chlamyphoridae > Tolypeutes > Tolypeutes matacus. The sequence goes on from JAKSZT010000663.1 coordinate 1,267,653, forward strand.
CTATTGACATGGCCCAGTTAATGCCCTAATCATAACTTAATCATGCCCAGATAAACAGACCAGTTTACAAGCATAATCCATTATCTATTTTTGGAATTCATAAGTATATCAACCTGCCAAACTGCTACATTCATCAGTTGAAAGGGTCATGTGATTTTTCTTCTACAATTTATCAATGTGGTTTATTACACTAATTGATTTACTTGTGTTGAATCACATTTGCATACCTGGGATAAGAACCACTTGATTGTGGTGTATAATTCTTTTCATGTGCTTTTGGATTCTGTTTGCAAGTATTTTTTTGATATTTTTTACATCTATATATATTAGAGATATTGGTCTGTAATTTTCTTTTTTCTTAGTGTCTTTATCTTGTTTTGATTTTAGGGTGGTGTTGGCTTCATAGAATGAGTTTGGTAGCATTCTTTCCTGTTAGATTTTTTGAAGAGCTTGAGCAAGATCAGTATGAGTTCATCTGTGAATGATTGGTAGAGTTCACCTGTACAGCCATCTGGTCCCAGGATTTTCATCTTTTGGAGGTTTTTGATGACTGTTTCAATCTCTTCACTTGTGGTTGGTAACACAATTTTTAAGGGTCAATGTAGGTGGTTGCTGTGTTTCTAGCAATTTGTCCATTTTGCCTACATTTTCTAGCTTTTTTGATATACAGTTGGTCATAGTATCCTACTATGATTACTCTGATTTCTGTGGTTTCACTGTTAATGTCCCCCCTCCCATTTTTTATTTTTTATGACTTCTCTCTTTTGTTCCTTGTCAACAAAACAATTTGTAATGAAACAGAATGCCTGTATAGGGAACTCCCAGGATAATGTGGAGTCATTTTGCTATAACAATTAAAATTTTGATCATTTATTTGTGATGAAGAATGATTATTTTTAATTACACAGAAAACATGATCTTTATAAGAAGTAGACTATGTTCTCCATTATATGCAGAAGAGTTTAATATACAAATAACTATAGTATGACTCTCTAACTTCATGGACTTCAGCAAATATGCACCTGTATTTGAGTCTTTGTGTAAAAACATGAAACACTAGCTGCAGAATAATTCACAAAACAATGTGGATGTATATATATAGATTTTTATGACTCCAAATTATTCAGAAAAGCTTTCCTAATAATGAATCCATCATCTTAAAAGGTAATTTATATTTTACCTTGGAGAGAGAATTTCAGTACTGAATATTCTTTAATGTAAACTCAGGTGAATAGACTCTCCCAAACATTGTAACAACATGACCATTAGAAAGGGTATATCTTTCAGTATGGTCTTTACTATGAATTAATGATTGCATAAATCAAAGGAATGAATTAGACCAAAACATTTGAAGTATATATTGAAAGGAATAAAAAAGAAACGATGAATTCTCTTCCCACATGCAAGGTCCCAGGTTCATTTCTTTGCCTCAGTACCTTAAAAAAAAAAAAAAAAAGCCCGATGCTTCACCAATTTTTCCCTCTCTCTCTCCTCTGAATTTCGGATGGCCACTGCCTTTACATCAATGTTACAAGTTCTTCCATTGCTAGAATAATAATGTCTACTTTAGTAGATAGTTGCATTTCCCTGCTAAATTTGTTCATTCCTCAATCTTGAGGAACTTTTTGTTTGCAGTTGTAGATGCTCTCTGTTTTTTGCGATAGGGGTTGTCATGTTTGCATTTTTCTTTGCTCTATGGGCAGACATTTCCATATTGGTATTGAAAAAAAAAGTTAGTTTAGTTGAAAATTATATTATTAGGATTATTTTTTAAAAGTATTTATTTTGTATATATTAAATATGGCAGAAGAGTTTACAGATATATTCATTCTCAAATGAATTTACTGAATAGATAAGATAGGGTAATAAGTATAAACATAATTATATTTGCCGATATGAGAAATAATTGGAGCCAACTGATTAGAAAATTCAGATATCTCATATATCACAAACAAAGCTCCTTCAAAAAGAATCAGTCTTCAGTATTTGGAGTGCCTGAAGGTAGCTTATGTGATAAAATTTCTGTGTGCATATGTATGTTTATATATATTATACATTTCTCTTAACTATTTTACAGGGATCTGAATCCTGAATACTCTACTTTAAAATATAATAACATATATTTATGAATGTTATAAATTAAGGAAAACTTAATAAACATTATAATACATTATTGTAAGGATGTATTGAGGCTACTATCTATCTATTCACTCACTCCTTACTTAAAATATATAGGATTTTTCATTACAATCACAGAATCTGATAAAGGATGGTTGCTTTGAAGATTTTTTCCTCCTCATAACTGAGATTTATTAAAGTAATAATCTTTTATTCATTTCTATTTTTACCTGAAATTTTCTTTCTTTTATTCTATATATCACACATAGTTTTAAATAATTTTGTGAAATATCATGGCTTTCATATCTTATTTATATTTATCCTGGTTCTAATTAGTATGTGTTATTTATATTTTTTTCAACTGCCTGAATATGTATTCTTATGTAGAAAATTTCAAGTAGCTTGCACTTATTTATTCAATCCATAAGAGCAAATACAGAGCAGACTTTATTTGCTGGTCATAAGAATCAAATATATATATTATTTGCATTAAATTATGTTTTAATGCCCATATTAGCTATACTCAGAATGCTCTTCATATTTGGCTCTAGTGTCTCTGATTCTTTTTTAACCTCCCTTTCTGTATTAGTCAGGGTTCTCTAGGGAAACAGAATTAACAGGAAATATCTGTCAATAATATGAGATTATATAAGAGTCTCTCACGTGACCGTGGGGATGCACAAGTCCAGGTTCTGCAGGCGGGCTGCAAACCAGGGTCTTCGATGAAAGTCCAATGAAAGGTCCTTGATGAGTTTCTGGGAGAAGTTGGCTATCCAAAGAAGAGCTGGGAAATTCTCTCTGAATATTGAAATCACTTCCCCTTGATTGGATGAAAGCATCACCACTGTCGATGCAATCTCCCTGACTGATGCATATGTAATCAGCCATCCATGCAGTAAACTCACTGGTGATGGAAGTCCATAAATGCTCTTGTATTACAATTTGCCCAGTGCTTGCTGGACCTAACACCTGGACACAGTTACCTTGCCAAGTTGACACATTAGCCTAACCATCACAGTCCACCCCTTGTCAACTTGGCAACCATACATATTACCCTAAACCATACTTAGTCTCTAAGTAAAAACAATAACAGACAAGTATACATATATATTTCTGCCTAACAATGTTCAACTCCCCTGCATAAAACCAGAAACACATTAATTCCCCACAGAATAGGATGCAAGTCCTGGGGTAATATTCACTCTTAAACTTGAATTCCTTAAATATTATGACATGAAATTAATACAACTTTTCATATGATAGGGGAAAATGTTGGGGAAGAAAACAAAGAAATTCGTTTTGTGTACATATACAATCATACTCACAACAAAACAAGGAAGAAGGGTTCATGACTATTATACTTTCTCTACCTTCCCTAAAGCCCCCCTACAATACTGGACTTGCCAAAATGAGCATTAATTAATTTTAATCTTTCTCTCACCTGACTTTCCCAATACTCTTACCATCTCCCATACCATGTGATCAACTCTGTGGCTTGAAATTTGCCAGATATCATTTTCTTTTGATTATTCTAATTAAAAGCACTCAATTTAAAATGTTTACTAACATTTGACTAACTCAGACAAGAATATAAGGGAAAAAAAGGTCACAAAGAGCTGTAAGAACCAAGCACTTAGTTAATACTATGCCTTAAGACTGTGGATAACATGAGGTCTTCCTTAACAAAGAATAATATGAGGCCTGAGAGTTTCAAAAGGCATTGCCAGTCATTTATTGCCAGTCAGAACAAAGCTAAACAGCCCTTAATAAAAAACAAAATAATCCAGACTCCCTCCAATATATCATTTATAGAGTACAGTATATTATAAAATAATTACCAAGCAAGAAAATGTGAATCATATTAATGAAGTAAATGTTAATTCAAACAGATTTCAAGATGAACACAAAGTCTGAGTTAACATTGTAAAATAGCTTTAAACATAAATTTAATACTTACTCAAAGTAATTGTCTCTATTAAAAATTAAGACCAAGCATGTGATGGCTATAATAGCTGAATAGTAATAAGATATACAGTCATATATTTATAAATATAAGCATATAAATATGATTGTTTAAAGTAGCACAACTAGAAAAAGTAGACATCTATGTTCCAGAGATATGAAGGTATGTATAAAATATCCGTAGGTACAATTTTTAAGAAAATTTAAGTATTCCTTAACAGTAAAGTGTTCAAAACATGTGAAACAAAATTTGACAAAATTTAAAGAATAGAATTTTTTTTTAAATAACACTGAATAACTGTCAGTGATAAAGTTCTAATTTTTTTTGAAATGAAGGAAAAAGAAGTCAGGTTTCCTTTCTATTTCTCACCCCTGATATTCTGTCAACATTATTTTACTATTAGAAATGATATATAGGACTCCCAGTAATAAAAATTCAGAAAAAAAGTCTTAAAATTAGTTTTATAAAGTATTCTTTCTTCAACTTTTACTTAATATTATTTGAAAGTAAACTTAATGACTATAAAAGTTGATTTTAATGTTGGGAAGAAATATTTGATCTTGGTGATTTTGTAAGGAGTAAGCATACTCTATTGGACTGGCATTGACATAGAAATCTCCATTACTTTCTCGTGTTTCTTAAAGCCTGAAATCACCAATTGTGAAATAAATTGATGAGGCTTTTAAATCTTCAAATAAGCTTCTGTCAGGATCACTGAGTTTTGATGAAGAGAGAAATTATGCTTCCAAAATTTCATTGAATATATAATATTATTTTATAACTGCTTGGTCCATGCCATCAAATTCTTTCCTGATATTCCAGAGTATAAATAGTTTCTAATGTAAAAGGTTTTGCTTCTAAATCTACATAATAATTACTTCATTATTGTTAATTAGTGTAGTCACAAGAAAGCAATTCACCTGGTTATACATAGAGAAAGTAAGCTTTGACCATTAAATTAATTATGAAATATTTACTCATCTCTGCACTGATTTTTATTTTCTTCTGTCATGTTTTTTATTTAATAAAAGCTAATACACAGGAAGTGGAGGTGTTACAAGAGATTGGCCTCCTGCCTACCACATGGCAGATCCCTGATTCAGTTCCCATTGCCTCCTGAGGAAGACAGTGAACTGGCACGACGGGCAGGTGAAGCAAGCTGATGCAACAAGAGACACAAGAAGAAACAACATAATGAGAGACACAGCAAAGCAGTGAGTGGGGGTTCCTGGGCCCTCCTAAAGAAGAGGAGCAAGACAGTTGGCAGGCCCAAGCTGGCCCAGCAAGATGATGCAACAAGACACACAAGAAGAAAAAATATGGTGAGAGACACTACAAAGCATGCAACATAGGTGGTTCAGGAAACTGGGAGCTTCTCCCCCACAACAGAGGTCCAGGGTTTGGTTCCCAGTGCCTCCTAAAGAAACAAGGAAATGAACAGGTGCAGCAAATGCAAACAATGGCATGGGGGGGGGAGGCAGAAATAAATAAATCTTGAAAAAAATAGAAGTGGGTGCACAAACATTGTTGTTTCTGAATACAATATATGTGCTGTGCAAATGAATTAGATGACACTGCCAAAACTGGAGAAATTACACCATGTTTTTCTTGAAATGCCTCAAAATTGTCCATCTATGAGCTGGTGTTCAATACTAGAAAGAAGTTAGTTATGCTCCATCAACCAATGCAAAATACATGAAATTTTGATTTTAGAAATGTTTAATATAAAATAAATCAAGGTGTATTATAAATATTTAATAATAAAATCAGGATTTCCTAAAAATACAGTATGATAAAAATTATGTAAATACATAAGTGTACATATAAATAAACAATATATGCATAAAGGAAAATAATTGGATGAGATACATCTAAGATTAACAGCATTTATGAATGATTTTCATCTCTGAATTTTGTTGTATTAAATTTTGTTTGTAATGAACACTGTTCACTGAATTCTAATATCACACTATAAATATAAAAATATTTCATAATGAAAAATGTGCTATTCCATCCTTGGTGGTTAATTGAACTTTCAGCTACAGATTAATTATTTCTGTCAAAATACCTTCTCTTTTACCCCATCATCACCTGGAATATCACAAAAGAATACCAAAAAATGATGTTCAACATTATGTGGCTTCTCAGAGATAGAGAACTCCCTGGCACAGCCTTAACATGAATACATTAGTCCATGCAATGTGCCAAGCAGTTTTCCTTCTGAATTGGTCCCAGGGATGATGGAATTGTACCTTATCAGCTCTCCTCAATATTAGAGGTGTCTTGGCATTGTCAGGGGGAATGGCAAGGAATTCTCTTCCTCTGTGTTCACAGTGGCTCTCTGGTATACTTGTGAGACATAATTCCCTGATGAACTTTCCATTTGACAAGAATCTGATACAAAGTTTTAGGTTGATTTATCTCTGAACAAAACAAAATGCATGCAGGAAAATTAAACATAAATCATCTCAAAGGAAGCAGATACTAGACTGTAAAAATGTCAGGCTCTTAAAATGGTTTACGTATTTTATTTGTGAGAAAAACTAAAAAATGATGAATTCCTAACAGATAATGATGAATGGTGATAGAAAAAGTATTGTTCTTGAAGTTAGACAGTTTTAGCTGATCTCAAAAGATGGGGATATTTTTAGAAGAACAATATGTTATTATTTAGGACCTACTTTACAATGCCAGGATTGCAGAAAGGCAAATGTAGAACTGGTTGAATCAGTAATTTACATATAATGAAAATATAATTTTGGAATAAATTTGATTTATATAATCACTTAAAAACATATCTCCTGAAAATTAAGAGTGATGTGTGGTCTATGATATTAAACCCTGGTAAAGTGGCCTAAACTTTTAATTTCTAATCTGAAATTTTTATTGGATATTATTGTATATAAAAGCACAGTAAATGATGCATTAAATCTATATCATTGCTTATTATATATCTAGCAATTTATTCTTCTTTTTTGAAATTATATATAACTAGGACAATAGTGTTAAGAGCATGATTCTTGGACTCAGTCAATCTTGGTAGAAACAGAGGGCCAAGTGTTAATGGCATGACACTGTATTTTACTTAATATTCTGTGCACTTTTTCTCATCTAAAAAATTATGTGCCATAGTAATACATATGATAAATGTTTTCATCTGCATAAATGTGTTAATAAAGGGAATTATTTATAATAGTGTCAAGTTCATTCAAATTATGCAATATATATAGGTTTCTATTATATAATACCCAAGTGGTGATTTGTACATCTATATATATAATTGCATTCAATGATGTTTTTTTTTTTTTTTAACTGGGAGGCCCTGGGATCGAACCTGGGTCCCTCCATATGGGAGATGGACGCCCAACCAGTTGAGCCACATCCGAACCCCTCAATGATGTTTTTCAGCCATATTTTATGAACTACTTTTTTATAATCAATTGCTAGATTCACAGATTTTTTAAAAATTCCAAATCATTCATATAAACAAAAACAGTTTTGAAGTCATTTCTGCTAGTATCACTTTTGATTTCTCCACACTTTATAACAGTTGAATGCTATGGAAATTAGGAATAACTCAAATGTGCCTGACTTCATCCTTATGGGACTGAAAGACTCTGAAGAGATCTGGTGTATGATCTCTTTATGTCATTTCTCCTGATATACCTGATTACTCTCTCTGGGAATGAAAGCATGATATTGATATTGCCTGGGTCTCTAGCTTCACACTCCCATGTACTTTTTCCTGAGTCACCTGTCATTCCTTGACCTCAGCTACTCAATGATCATTACACCTAAGACCTAAGAGCACTTACTGACTTCCAACAAGTTTATTTGATTCATGAGCTGCTTCACATAGATGTCTTTGTTTTCTTGGCTGTCACTGAATTTTTCCTCCTCTCTTCAATGACCTATGACAGCTATATAGATACCTGCAATCCTCTTCACTACCCAGTGCTTATGTAGAACGGACTGTGTCACACCCTCATCACTGGGTCCTATGTGACTGGCTTTATTGACTCCTTGGTCAATAGTCTTTGCAAGAACAGTTTGCATTTCTGCAAATGCAATGTACTCTATCATTTTTTTCTATGACTTCACCCCAATTTTAGCCCAGTCCTGCACTGATACTCTTGAAACTGAAATCATGATAGTCATTCTCACTGCCTCAAAAGTAATGGTTTCCATTATCACAATCTCTGTGTCCCACAGGTCCATTCTGTCTTCTATCCTGAAAATTAATTCTAATTCAGGAAAGCACAAAGCCTTCTATACTTGTCCCTCCCACCTCCTGGGAGTCAGCATTTTTATGGCACCAAGATTTTTATTTATTTAAAACCAAAGAAGTCCATATCCTTGGGAATGGATCAAGTGGCCTCAGTGTTTTATGCTAATCTACTCATTTAAAGCCTTAGGAACAAAGAGGTGAAAAGTGCTCTCATTAGAGTCACAAAGAAGAGAGAGGGCTCCAGGCAATTGAAATGTCAATGATGATGAATATCTGAGCTCATCTTTTCTTTCTTTCCTACTTGATTATTTACTTGATCTCTGTTTAAGTACAGTAGTGCCCTTTAATTAGTTCACATTTCTGTTGAATCATCTTCTACATGACCACACATGCTCTGGAACATTTACAAGATCATGTTTTTAAAAATTAACATAGTAATTGGGAGCCAAGAAATGTATGCTAAACCTGTGGTTTAAACATACGTTTTTCTAAATAAATTAGTTTGTAAATGACCCTATGGATAATTTTAAATACAGAGAGATATCATAAAGGATAAACCAGATGTTGAATACAAAAATTTTACCCAGTACTACTAAATTTTGGTCACTATTGTTGCAGCCAGCTGGAAATAACCCAAACGGCACTCTTGGGAGCACAGACGAACAAAGTTTTATTACACACGGGCCCAGAGGACAGTTCTCTCTCCAAATTCTGAGCCCCGTTTTCTGATTTTCATAAGTTTATATAGGTACACTAAGCAGGCAAATTCCTGAGCAAGTGGGCAGGCAGGGTTACAAAGGCAGAGAAGCAAGGTTAGTTTATCTTTCTAAAAGCAGAAGGCCATTAGGGAGGAAAAAGTGTCATTATCTGTATAGAGTTGTAAATTTCAATTCAAAAGGGCAGCTTGGGATGCTATCTTCCTGAAGTGGTTTCCATGGAGAAAAGGGGAGGAAGGAGGGGATAGAGGGACCAGGGACTGAGGGGAGTTTGATTTTTTAAAGCTGTGGGTTTCTGCTCAGGGCGGGGTTGGGATCCCAGTGCTTCCCTCATCATTCCCCTCTTATGATGCCTTTACAATTCTTTATGGGGCATCACTTGCTATCATGGGGATTCTTTTATAGTCCCCAGGGGCTGATATTTAACATGAAGCATTGCTTGGTGTTTTAAGGCCTTTAAGCGGGAAGTGATATATTGTGTTAGGTACCATAGAATGCATGGCCCAAAAGTTAAGAGGAAAAAGACTGAGGCTATTACTGGCATAAATGGTAAAATCCAGGAGAGGAGACACTAGAAGTAATTTCTGTTGGCAGATGCCTGGTATGGCTTTTTCTGAGGGTTGGATTACCAGGATCAGTTGGACCAGTATGAGGTTTCCTGGGTCCAGCCCTGATGGATTGTATATTCTGATTCCTAGTTTCAATCCTGCCTAGGCCTTTAAAAAGGTATTTTCTGATCCTGTAGTTATGTTTAATAGGGCGAGTTTTATGGTGTCACAGGTTTCTATGCCACACCCTGCCGGATACAGAGAAGTCAGTGAGACTCCCTTCCAAGGAGTGGTGGCATCTACAGGCAAGGTCCAAGAGCCACAGAATCCTCCACCTTTTTGGTGGTCTTGGCAGAGGTATTTGTCTAACTCCCATAGCTGTGAACCCTACAACCTCTCCTGGGGGTGTGGGGGTATGGGGCAACCAACAATGTGGTTGAATAGCCCCTGACTGTAGTTTGACCATGGGTTCATGAGGGCCAAGTTCCAGTGAGCCCAGTCACCCCTATTCAGGGTTGAGTCCTGCCAGCCCGATCAGATGGTCTTGGGGCTCAGGTTGGTATTTCCCTTTAGGGATGTTCCCTCTATGTGCCTGAATCTTTTGTGAGCACTCATTTTTCCAGTGTCCACTCTCTTGGCAGTAAGCACATTGGTCTCTGGCCAGTGGCACCCTTCTGGTGCTTGTTCCCCTTTTTGAGGTGGCCCTTCTCATCTGGCGGGGTCAGGATTTCCTAAGGCTGCAGCTAGTAGGGAGGCTTGATGTTTTATTTGCTTCTTGGCTTCTTGTTCAGCGGCTTTGTCTCGATTGACAAATACTTTGTTGACGACTTCCAGTAGTTGAGAGATGTTCATGACCGTGAACCCTTCTAATTTTTGGAGCTTTCTTTTAATGTCCATTGCTGCCTGTGCAACAAAGGCAGCATTCACCATCCTCTGGTTTTCTGGAGCTTCTGGGTGTGAAGGAGTGTAGATTCTGAAGGCTTCACAAAGCCCTTCATAGAAATCTCCTGGAGACTCATTGGGCTTTTGAGTAACTAAAGTCATTTTTGTCATGTTTGTGGTCGTTTTGGCCCCTCTTGTACCCCTCGGAGGAGTGCTTCCCGGTATTGCTGGAGTGCAGCCAGTCCCTGTTCAGTGTTGAAGTCCCAGTTAGGTTGGATTTCTGGTGCCACTTTTCGTGCCCAATATTTTGGGTTTAAGATGCCAGTAGGCACCTGCTCTTGCAGCCACTATCGGGCTTTCATCAGAATTCATCGTCTCTCCTCCATATTAAATAAAGTCAGGAGGAGTTGGTGGCAATCATCCCAAGTAGGACGATGGGTTTGGAAAATGGATTCCATGAGATCAATAAGAGCCTGGGGTTTTTTGAGTAGGAGGGGATGTGGTGCTTTCAGTTTAAGAGGTCTGTAGTTGTGAAGGGCTGGTAGTATAACACAGGCTTCCCGGGTTGGATGGTCCCATTTTCGCCAATCTATGCCAGACCCTGTGTTTCACGAAGGGGCATCTGTAATGCGGGTTGTGCTGATAGGAGTCTCCTTGCTAGTGGGGTTGCAGGGCTTTCCTCAGAGGGGTCAATATTCCTGGAGGGGCTGAAGTTTGGAGGTGTTGCTGGGAGATCTGCCTGCATTCCTGGGCTAGGAGGAATGGCTAGAGTGGCCAGAGCATATGGCGGTGTGGGTGGTGGTGGTGGTGGATCCTCCTCCGAGGATCCTTGATGAATGACTGGCTTCCAGAGGCCTGTTTCCTCTGCAATCAGGACCCTGCTCTGTCCCTTTTTTCCAGTGCACAATTGAACCCAAGGGAGCAGAGTCTGGGCTATCTCCACCCAACAGTTGATGTAGGGAAACTGATCGGGGTGGCCAGGAGTTCCTGTGACCACCAGCCACACTGCTTGGACCCTGGCTATATCCAGGGTCCCTTCTGAAGGCCAGTCAACATTAAAAGTGGGCCACTCTACTTCACATAAGGCTCGGAGGGTGCCGGGGTTCATCTGGATGCCATAATCTCCGGAAAAACCCTTCTTGAAATTCTTGAGCATGCAGTTTAAGACAGTAGGTTTTGACTGTGATGAGCCCATAGTTTGCATCGGTGGTGCAAGACAGATAGAGGAAGGGGTTGCCTCTTTCAAAGCCACTCAGATGCCCACCTGTCTGCATCTCTCGTGAGAACTTAGGCTCGTCTTAGATAAGGTGCCCGGACAATTTCCAGGTGAGCCGTTGTGCCATATGACTTAGCCGCAGAAAAAGCCCCTGCCATCTTCACTCACTTACACAGTCACTCAGAGGTTATGCAGTCCCTCCAACAGGAATTGCCCTATTCTGGAATCTCAGTACTCGAGATTTCAGGAGGTGATCAGTCTCCACTTCCGTCTGGAAATGGGCCTGATTGAGGGCTTGACACCTGGGGCTTTACCTTTCAAGATTCTTCTGGCACTGTTCAGTCAGCCTCCGCACTGAGTCAGGCCGGGGTGTAGGGACACAGCCTGTGGGGACCGCCTCAGAAGGAGGTCCTGTCAAGAGGACAGGCAGCACCCACCTTGTTCGCTCGGAGATCGCCATTGGCCACACCTGTCAGCCCCAAGCCGGAGGCACAATGGGTCTGCTCAGTTGGGTTTCCCAGTCAGGGAACCAAATGTTGCAGCAGAAATGAGTTTTACACGATGAGAAAGCCCAAACGGCACTCAAAGAGGTAGAGGAACAAAGTTTTATTACGCACATATTACACGCGGGCCCAGAGGAGAGTTCAATCTCCAAATTCTGAGCCCCCTTTTCTAATTTTCATAAGTTGATATAGGTACACTAAGCAGGCAAATTCCTGAGCAAGCAGGCAGGCAGGGTTACTAAAGCAAAGAAGCTATGTTTATCTTTCTAAAAGAAGAAGGCCATTAGGGAGGGAAAAGAGTCATTATCTGTATAGAGTTGTAAATTTCAATTCAAAGGGGCAGCCTGTGGTCCTTCCTGACATGGATTCCAAGGGGAAAAGGGGAGAATGAAGGAGAGAGAGAGGCTAGGCACCATGGGGAGTTTATTTTCTTGAAGCTGTGGGTTTCTGCTGAGGGCAGGGTTGGGGGTTCCCTGTGCTTCCCTTATCAAAACAACCCTATAACATGCATGTTCTTATCATCCCTATTTTTTACATGATGGACCAGAGGGAAAAAAATGAAGTAACATATCTGAAGTCACTAATAATGGTGAAGTCAGGGAGGGATCTCACTCACGCTGCATCATAGTAGCAGCTGTTGAATTATGCTCTGGGATTTCACCACGGCCATTTTCCAGTTCTCAGATGGTGTTGGCTGGGGATTGTGAGTGAATGATTACTTGACTGAATGATATTTTGGTTTGTTTGTTTCCAAGAGAACAGATATGCTTAATTAGGCATTTGAAGGACTAAGGGAGAAATTTGCTTGGCCTACCTAAGGAATAGAGAGTAGACAATGAACATTTTTTCAAAGGAAATTTCTGGTTGAATTGTAAATTGGCCCAAACCTCTGTGATAGAGAATTTGTTGTTGTATTTAACCTCCATAGTTCATGGTTATTTTTTGTCACTGGCAAGCAAAGGAAGGTGAATCTCTGGATATATTTCAGTGCAAGACTGCCTTTTACATAGATTTCTGGTGATATCTTAAGAAAAACATAAAAGGTAAATTATTCTTTATTTAGTGTTTCTGAAAAGAAAACTGAACTTACTTAAAGCAAAAGAATTTCAATCAATACTAGATATGATGATAACATAATTATGCAAATGAGTAATTCAATATCATAGACATATAGTTCATACAATATCAGCTTTACTTTTTCAGCAAAGCAAAAAGTAATGTTAAATAATAATCACTACTAATCTCTAAATCAGTACAAATATACTTGAAATTGAGCAACTCTTAAAAGTTTTCATTTTTTTTACTACATATCTGATGCCATGTGTCATTCAGAGATTCTTCAATAACAAGGGGATAAATATTTTCTCAAACTATTTGAATTAGAAAAAAATATATTATTAATACAAAGCTATTGAATAACTTCTAAAATGGAGAGATTAATATTTATTTATTAATTCATTAATATATTTATTTACCTTTGCACTTTAAAATTAGAAATAATTTAAAAAATATATAATGGAAGAAATTTGGCAGTATTAAATTTTTAAAATTGCATAACAAATTGATAATTTCACATGGGAAAAATCCAAGTTAACTAGTTGAAATAAAGATGGATGATATTCTGAGCCCTTCATATTCTAAGATTCTATTAGTTATTTCAAGTGAATAAATTGACTGTTAATATTAAAATAAACTTTCAAATGAAGTATTAATTACAAATCAAAATATCGATGAGGAAAATAATATTTTCACCAAATTATGGAGCAGTATATGAAATATCATTTGTGAAAATCGCTTAAACAAGGTAAGTTAACATTTTATGTTAAAACTGAAACCACTGTGTTTGATTTGTCTAATTCCTTACATATAGATTTGCACTTTGGCATTTATTAACAGGAACAAATATGCATTTCTTAAAAGTTTATAAAGATAATTACATATAGAAAATCATATATCAAGTTATTTACTGGTAAATAGTGAGACTAGGCAATCAGAATTAATCCAAAATTGAAAATTCTTATTGACTGTCAAAAGTCTCTTTATGGTTCAATAAAACCATTTTCTAAGAGGGACAACATCAAACTAAGAGATGATTAAGCAAGGCAGCCTTTTAATAATCAACAATTCACCTTAAATATATTCTACCTAGTATACATCTTCATTTCTCTAGTTGACAAAAGTTGCACTGTTTTTGAATGATTAACTCCATTCACTATATTTATATATGTACATATATATACACGTATATACATACAAATATTTATAATCAATAATGCATATATATTTAGAGACAAAAAATATTTCACTCTCAGAAATCCAAATTTTTGTTTGACTGTTGTTTGGAATTTTTTACTTGAATTATTTTTACTCTTTCCCTCCTTTACTTTGCAACGAAAGACATCATGTTTCCCAAACATGATTATTAAGGACACCATATAAGGAAAAATTCCATTTCAATTCAAATTCATTTCTTCCTTCTTTTTATAGAATTGGCTTGTTAGAAAATAAAGGGTTCAATAGATGAAAAAAATGTAATAAATATAAAAAAATAATTTGGAGAAACTCATATGAACCTCATGCATATTTTTTATTTTTAAAATAGTATATAATTTTTAAAGTAATACTCTTAAATTACATTACTTTTGAGTCCATCAATAGGAATTTATAACACTAAATGTGTACAAAATTACATTATTGAAATACAACACAAAACTCATACACACACACACACACACACACACCAGGAAAAACTCTCATAATTTAAGCCAATATTAATTACATCACTCTTTTGAATTACTTTCTAATGATCAGTTATTTTTCACTTCTCTCAATATAATTTGGATAAATAGGCACTGATATACAGGCTATATGCCATGAAATAAACACTTTAATATAATGCAGTATTTATATAACCAAAAGGCCAAACATGAATTATATGAAGTTTTATGGTAATTCACAGATAGAATATTATAATAGATGGACATGCTTCCAAATACAATAGGCAAATTACTAGAGAGGTTGTTAACCAGCATTATCATACTTTTCCAAAAATAGACCAGTCTTCTGTGTTGAGTGAAAATTATTTTTTGATGTTGTCATAAAGATTGTCTTTTATAATGACCCAAAGTTTGAGGAATATCTCAAACAACATGATCCTTGTAAACTAGTGAAATTCAACAATCAATACACTTCAATCTTATTTCCACAAATATAAAATGAGTTTATAGAGGTTCTCTCCATTTAACCTCTTTCTGACTAGATTGTTGACTATTTGAATAGGAAACTGTTTCCCTTCACACCATGCTCTATTGGTTTAAGCAATGAAGTACATCACAAATAAGTCTGACCATATTATAGCATTAATAACAGTTTTTACTTGTTCATTTGTTTCTATTTTTTTAATAATTTGTCATATCCTCAACAGACTTGTGAGTATAAGGAATTAAATTACCGAATTCACTAGCAGGCATTTTGTTTGACAGTGGCTTCTTTTCATCTTCTTTAGATGATCTCATGTTTTCACTTATCAAATTACAAAAATGCACAGGCAAATTTAAGTATCATGATCTCAAAATAAAGAACACCAAAACAAGATTATTCTTTCTGAGGCCACATTAGGTAAAAAGCAAAGAAAAAGGGTACCTGAAATCATTAAATATAATTATGATCCTGGTACTTTTTTTGATCTCTATGAAAATTAACTTGTCTTTTGAAAATAAGAAAGTCTCCCCTTGAAGATCTGTTATAAAATGAAATTGGCACATGAAAAAGAGTTAACGCATAGTTGTATAGAAGATTACTTATGACTGCTATCTCATTTATGCACTTCCTATTACTTGGAAACCTTAACTAAGCTAAATCTTAGAATGCCTTTAAGTAAATGTTTTGGCTATATGTATAAATAGAGATGAAGTTATACATAAGATAAAAATTATAGAGATAGATTGAGATATAGAGAGCTAGAGAAATAGAGGAGAAGAGTATAAAGATAAAGAGATAGATGTTAGACACAGAGAATAATTATATAGAGATGTCTGAATACCTTATTTTTTGCTTAAAAACTACTTATAAAATTTATCAAATAAGAATGTGTCTAAATATATTTCCTTAAATTACTGAGAGCGTAAATCTTGGTTAATTTTGGTTAAACAATTTTAATCAGCATACAATGATATTGCAATAGTAATGATCAATTTGTGAGATAAAGAGAAACTGTTTAAAATAGTTAAATAGTTGAAACACATCATACATATACATATATATATTATATATATATAAAATTGTATAACTAGGGAATAGAATGATGTTGGCACCTTGTAAAATGAGGGTGGGACCAATTTTTGGTGAGACTAGGTTTTTTGTCTAACCTATCCAGGATAATGAATAATGAAGAAAAGAATGGGATAATGGTCTCATCTGACTACTGGAACTGACTTTGTCCTTCTGGGACTATTTCACCACATTCAAGCTCCCAATCTCATCTTTTCTTTCATCTTTTTGGTATTCCTTGTGGCCCTTGTTGGTAATATGATTCCCATTTGGTTGGATTCTCAGCTCCATACACCTATGTATTTCCTTCTCAGCCAACTTTCCATCATGGACCACTTGTATAGCTCCAATTTTGTCCCTGAGATAGCTACTGATTTTCTGTCTGGGAAGAATACTATTTTCTTTATATACTGTGGAATTCAACTCATTCTTTTTGTGACACTTATTGGGGCAGAGTGATATCTCCTAGCAGTCATGGCTTTTGATCGCTATGCGGCAATACGTCACCTGCTGCGTTACTCTACTTTTATGCACCCTAAAGCCTGTGCCTTCATGGTTGCAGAGACCTGGTTGGGAGCTCTGTTCAATGCTGTGGTCCATGGCATATATACACTAAATCTTCCTTAATGTGCCTCCCAGGAAATCCATCATTTCTTTTGTGAGTTCCCAGCACTCCTGAAACTTGTTTGTGCTGACACATCTCTTTATGAAAATGGATTTTATGGTAGTGGTGTTGTGTTCTTCCTCATTCCTATATCTGCCATTATGGCCTCGTATGGTCATATATTTTCTACTGTTTTGAGATTAAAATCAAACATAAGGTTGAGAAAGTCTTTGGCAGCATGTTCCTTCCATATGTTTGTGCTGTCACTCCTATGGAACTGCAATATTCAATTACTTTCTCCCCAAATCTTATCACACTGCTAAGCAGGATGAAGTAGTATCTGTCTTCTACACTATCTTCACTCCCATGCTCAACCTTCTCATCTACAGTCTTCAAAACAAAGATGTGGCTGGAGCCCTCAAAAAAATTCTGAGAAAGTTAACCTCCATTAAAATTTGTTTATTTATAAAGAATAAGACAAGAGAGGATTGGCCTAATATATGAAAGGTATGAGTATGAAAGAAATAGAAAACATACAACAACGAAACCAATATTGTTCTGAAGACAACTCATGGACAAATTCTTTCAACCTATTCTTGGTAAAATCCTAATAGATCAGGTATTTCTTCCTGCTGAGACTCATTTGAGCTTCACAGAATTAAAAAGTGGAATTCTCTATATCAAAAGCCACCCCAAATTTTCAGGTATCATCAAAAATAGAGAACACAAATATATTTTTATATAAGAAAAGTAAAACAATGCAAAACTTCAGCAAGCTAGCTCTTATGCTGAGTTTTATAGTTATCTCCCTAAATAGCAGTATTCTAATATTGCAACATTATTTAAAAATAAACATTAGTAAAAAAAAAACTGCTCTTAAATTTTGCAACCATTTAGGTAACATTTAATTATGAATATATAATTCTAGTTTTGACCACAAATATATATTTTTCTTCTGATATCACTCTATTTTTGAAGTGATATAATGCTTTTTTAACTAGCTGTTAGAGGCACCACATTTCATTATTCTATTTAATAATATTACCCAATCAATTACAGCACTTTTGTCTTTAAATATGGTAATCTGATAAAATACATTATTATGTCCTTTCATATATATGTGTGTGTGTGTTTATATACGCTCATACATATACACATATAAGTGTATTATTCAAAATTATTCAGATATATACGTATATCTGTATATGCATCTCGTGCTTTGGAACTGTATGTACCACAAAAACATGTTCTTTAAATTGATCCATTTCAGTGGGTGTCAAAACACTTAAATTAGGACCATTTAATGAGATTACTTCAGTTAATGTATAAATCAAAACAATCATGATGAATCTTTTCCCTGTTACTGCAGATGTGTAAGAAAATGTATATAAGAAAAAGAGAGAGAAAACCACAAACCAAGGAGCCAGAAGATGAAATCCATGGAACTTGAAGAGAAGGGAGAGTCCAGAATATGATAAGATGTTCCTTGCCATGTGACAAATTAAGACCCAATGTTTGCCAGAAGCTGGCCCTAGGACACCACAGTCTTTGATGAGATAGTACCAAACTGATGGTTCCTTTTTTTGAACATATTCCTGACATCAAAACCATGAGCAAATAAATTCTCATTATTTATGCCAAATTATTTCATTGTATTTTTTTAGAGCATCCTAAGTAACTAAAGGGTGTCTGTATGGAAATATACATATATTGATAGATGCATACATATACATATGTATATATGAATATATACACATATAAATGTTTTTATTATAACACTCCCAATTTCTATGGAATTTTTTCCTGATATATATTCAAAAGTGCAAATAATTGGTCCAAGCATATTATTATTATTTTCACATATGTTTAACAAATTTTATGAGTTATGTATATTTAAGACAACACATTAAAATTATGCATACATTATGTATGTTTATATGAGGCTCTTTGTGTGCAACAAAGATCACAGGAAAAATTGAGTCATTCTATTTCATAGTATAATATTTCACAATTGATTTTGTAAGAGAAAAATGGACCTCACTAGAATAATAATAAATATTTACTTATTTTGTTATGTGCCATTAAAAATGTATATTTACATTTTAATGTTCTTTGGGAAACCAAAATGACTATATATTTGAATTAGTTCTTGTCTTCATATTTTTATACATTTGACTGATTTATATTCACTCTTTATTAGTGAAAAAACACCAATCTTTCAGTCTCTTATAACTTAATGTTATCATCTGTTATATATATGAATTTGTGTAAATTTTATTTTCAATTTTGTTATATAAGTATATCTCATCAGTCTACATTATTTGTTTTATAATTCTACTTTTAATTTAAAATGTTTGGTGTTTCATTTTAAATTTAAATTATAATTCCAATTGCAGCCAGCTGTACAGAATACAATTCTATGTCAAAATATCCATCTATTTCATTTTGCAAGACATATTTAGTAATCAATAAATTATCTCTAGATTTCAAAATATTAAATGGTCAGAACTATCTCACATGAAAAATAAAAATTAGCATAGGAATGCTGCTCAGCAATATCAACTGATTTTTATGTTTTTACCATTTATAGTATTTTCTATATTTAACAAACATACCTTATGGCTTATTAATTGTTGATAATTGACCTTATGGGAATTTTCTGGTGAAATGATCCTTCAATATATTACTGTAATAGTGAAGATATTGATGAATATGGGCTAAACTAAATTGAAATATGTGTAAACAATGTGTTTCTGCAAAAATTGCTTCCTTGTCTTAATAATATCACAAATGTGAGTTTCTATCCAAAACTAGATACTTTCTTTGTATTATGTTTAACTATTTTTTAAAAAGATATTAAATGCTAAAGAAAACTAGGCTGAATTTCAAATATTTTATTACAGTAAACCTGATAGGTGAACACATAATAAAATATATATAATGCCCTGTTTAAAAGTGATTAGCTGCAAACACTTACTGGTGTTGAACATAAAATAGTGTTTAGTCATATTACTGAATCCTTTTAGGTGAGGCAATATGTTTCCAAAATTTCTCAATTTTGCATCTATATCTTAGAAAAATATTTTTTTTCCATTTAGCTTCTTGACTATTATTGTAAATTTAATTGAATATATTTCACCATCTCTCTTTTCTAACTTGAATGCTGATATATCTGCTACCTATTGCATAATTTTGCTTGATTAAAAGACATCAAACCAGGTAGACAGTAGCTCTACCTCATTCATTTTTAAAAATTGCTTGGAATTGACTTCTTCTTTCTAAAGTAATTTCACATTTAAAAGTGAGCACTCTTGTTTTAAAATTTTTTATTAAAAGAAATATTGGAATATAACATTCATACATGAACATATATAAACATTAAATGTATAGTAAAAGTTGTGGCTTTACAAAACAAACATAAATATCAACCTACAGGGCTCCCATACATCCCCAACAACAACAGCTTGCATTGTTGGGAAATATTTGTTACAATCTATGAAAGTACATCATCAAAATGTTATTACTATCTATAGCCAATATCTTACATTTCGTGTACTTTCCCCTAACCCACTCAATTATTAATACCCTGTATTAGTATTATATATCTGTTGTAGTTCATGAGAGAATGTACTTTGCTTATAGTTTTACTATTAATCATAGCCCATCTTCCACAACAGAATTCCCTGTGTATACAGTCCAATGCTTTGTAAAGTCCATTCAAAGTGGGTAATCAGTAGCTCTCATTTTTTATCACAGAATTGTGCTGTCATCACTTCAGCCAGTTTTCATGATTCATTACTTCAGAAGGAAAAAATCCCATACCTACTTATATCCCCTATTGTTGTCCCTTGTCTTCAAGAATCATTCATTTTTTATTGCAGCTAAATAATATTCCATTGAGTGAATGTAACACACTTTGTTAATCTATTCATTAGATGATGTACAATTGGGCTGGTTCCTTATTTTAACAATTTTGAATAAAGCTGCTATGAATATTGGTGTGCATGTCAGTTCACACACTTACCTTCATTTCTTCTTAATATATTCCTAGTAACTGGATTGTTGGGCCATGGGGCAGTTATATATTCAACTTTTGAGGTATGGCCAAACTGACTTCCAAAGAGGCTTCACAATCCTACATTACCACTATCAGTGAAGGAGACTTCCTAAGTTTACATCCTCTCCAGCACTTGTAGTTTTCTATTTTTTTTTTAATAATGGCCATTCTATAACATGTAAAATGGTATCTCATCATAATCTGATCTGTATTTCCCTAATTCATGGTGCTGAATAGTTTTCATGTGCTTTTTGGCCATTTGTATTTCCATTCTGGAAAAAAATGTCTATTCAAATATTTTGCCTACCTTTAAATTGGTTTGCTTGTCTTTTTATCATTGAGATGCATGGTCACTTTTTTATAACATGGCTATCAAACCCTTATTATATATGTCGTTTCAAAATATTTTCTCCCATTGAGTGGGTAACTTTTTCACATTCTTGACAAAGTCTTTTGAAGAACAAAATGTTTCATTTTGAGGGAGTCCCATTTATGTCTTTTTTTTTTCTTTCATTACTCATGCTGTAAGTGTAAGTTTGAAGAACTACCACTTCCCACAAGATCTGGAAGAAGTTTCCCTACATTTTCTATTAGAAGTTTTATAGTTGTAGCTTTTGTATTTAGGTCCTTGACACATTTTGTGTTAATTTTTGAATAAGGTGTAAGAAAGGGGTCCTCTTTCTTTCTTTTGGATATAGATACCTAGTTCTCCCAGAACCATTTGTTAAAAAGAGTGTTCTGGAGCAGTTGGGTGGGCTGAAGAGCCTTGCCAAAAATCACTTGACCATAGATGTGATGGTCTATTTCTGAGTTCCTGATTTGGTTCCATTTGCCAATATGTCTATCATTATGCCACTACTTTGCTGTTTTTTAACCACTGTAGCTTTGTAATTTGATTTAAAATCAGAGAATAAGAGTCATGTAACATTGTCCTGGCTTTTAAATACTTTTTTGTTTATTTTTGGCCCCTACCCTTCCAAGTAAATTTGATAATTTGCTTTCCATATCTCCAAAAAAAGGCTGTTGTGATTTTTGTGGGATTGAATCTGTGAATCAGTTTGGGTAGAATTGGCATCTTAATGATGTTTAGTCTTCCATTCCTTAAACATGGAATGTTCTTCCCTTTATTCAGGTCTTCTTTGTATTCTTTTAGCAATGTTTTGTAGTTTTTGAATTCAGGAAATTTATGTCCTTGGTTAAATTTATTCAAAAGTATTTTATTCTTTTAATCACTATTTTAAATGGATATTTTTCTGACTTACTCCTCAGATTACTCATAAGTAGTGTATAGAAACACCACTTATTTTACTTATTAATCTTGTATACCTCCATTTTGCTGAACTTGTCTATTATTTCTAGTAGTGTTGCTAAGGAATTTTTGGGATTTTCTAGATACAGGATTGCACAATCAGTGAATAGTGAAAGTATTACTTCTTCCTTTCATATTTAGGTGACTTATTCCTTTTCCTTGCTTAATTGCTCAAGCTTGAACTTCTGTCAAAATATTGAATAACTGTGGTGACAGTGAATAATCTTTTCCTGTTTCTAATCTCACTGGGAATGCTATCAGTCTTTCAACATTTAGTACAATGTTAGTTGTGGGTTTTTCATATATCTACTTCACCATCTTGGGAAACTTCCTTCTATTCTTACCTTTTGAAGAAGTTTATGGATGTAGGATGACCTATTACCTGAAAGTAACTTGTTTCTCTCCCTGTTTCTAGGATACAAAGGAATTAATTATGTGTAAATTAGAAGGAAATGAGATTCAACCCTCTCTTGGTGCCAAATTCCACTTTTTTGGTCAAGAACATGTTGAAACAATCAAGTATAAAAACCAATTTCAACCAGTTGGCCACACCTGTGCAAAAGAAGCCCCTTGCTGTCCCCACTTCCAATTTCTTAACATAGTAAAATTCCCAACCAGGTTTGGAGATATCAGCCCCTTTTTTGACCATGTAAATATGTGCAAGCATGATTGCTTAAACATACTAATCATATAACTAGCTATGTGTGTTCACCCATATGCATAAAAGCTAATGCATAATCAAAGCAAACACTAAGTAGTAACTTAGGTTTTTAATAAAGAGTGAAATGGTAAAATGGGGATTTGGGTCTGAATCACTTTAAAGTGACCTTGGCTCCTGTCTGCAGACATAATAAATGTTAAAGTTTTTTCTCTAGTTATCACCAAAGGCCCATCTTCGTGGCCTAACATATTGGTGACTCCTCTGGGACTAAAATAAATAAATAAAAATGGTAACCAGAGAATGTTTCCAAGGTGGACTGTGGAGAGCATTGTCTGCACTGGGGCATCACTGACTCCAGTGGGCTTTTGGGATTTTCTTGATGACGGGGTTACCCCGGGTGGAGTCCCTTTCCAGCCACTGATGCAATCAGCTCAGAAAATAAGGACAGAGAACTGGTTTGTCTCCTTCACTTGACAGGTGAGTTCAGTCCTTTACTTATTACTTCTGTTATTATTATTATTATTACTACTATTATTTCTGGCTGAACATGAGTTAGCATTTGGTTTCAGTTTTGCCATTTCTTTTCAGTTTTGGTTAACTGCAAGTTAGCATTTGGTTTACCTTCACTAACGGTAAAGGACTGGTTATAGTGGGAGAGTCTCATGTGTTTGAGTCCCACTCCTTTACTCCCTAAAGAATAAGACTGCTGCCTCTTGTGCTTTTGTTTTGATTGTTCTTGCTCTCTCTCTTTCTGTCTCCATGGGGAACAACTAGTTACCACTAGCATGCTTTCTGAAAATTTGGTCTAAATTTGGGGAATCTGGGTTACAGAGGTATAAATTATATTTTCGGTAATGAAGCTTAACTTAGATATAGATTAAATGACAAAAATTTGGCAAAAAAATAAGTCTTTAAATATTAAGCCTTTATTGCAATTAAACTTGTTTTGTAAGCAGCAAGAAAAAGGGGCAAAAAGTCCCATATGTTCAAATTTTCTTTGAGTTGTGGAAAGACAAAAAAAAAATTTAAAAATTCTGAGTCAATGCTATGTGAGTGCCCTGCAGGTCCAAAGATTTAAAAGCAGTAAAAATCAAAGATGTCAAATGATGGCAAGTTTGGAAACAACCATAACAAAGGATTAAGAATTATGAGTCAAATTAGTAAACTCTGTTTCTGTTGTTGTATCTTAACTCTTTGGTGTTTGTCTGTTTGTTGAGTGTATATTTTCATACCTCCAGATGGTAATACTAAATTAACAAATAAAAATTCTTAAAAGAACTCTATTCAAATGCCCCCAAAATTAAATAAGCACTTTGTATATGTTAATATACAAAGCACAATGTCTGTTTAATCAAAATATTTTTTTTACTGTAATCTTATCATGTCCTAAAACTCCAAAACAATTAATTGATGTTTTGGGGTTGTTGTGGGTGCTGGAAACCCTTCATCCTTCATTTAGCTCAAATATGTATGTGTTAATCATAAAAGGTTGTACATGGGAATGGAGGACCCCAGCAAGCTACTTTTTAAAATGTAAAGAGAGTAATAGCACAGACTCAAGCAGTAAAGAGGGTAGACCCTTACTTACCCTGTGAATTGGATGTAGCCAGCAACTTTGGGTGGGGTTTGTGGCATAAGCAACATTCTAAGCAAATACCCCTTGGGTTTTGGTACCACTTGTGGAAGGGGGTCAAATTATGATGTATCCCCTTGAAAAAGAAACTGTGTACAACATACTACACCCCATTTTAAGTAGAGCACTTAACCCAATCATAGCCAGTCACTCTGAAAACTACCATCCCTATCCAGGGGTGAATTGCAGAGAGTAGAAACTACACAGTAACAATGGACTGTCATGTGCTACACTCTGTTGAGGAGAGATCTATAGAAAGACATTTGCGACACCTGCCCGTGATGACAGGTAACTGTCTATCACATTGCTGCCAACTCCTCTAACATCCCTCTCAGGAATGTTGAGGCAGACACCCTCATGAAAATCTGAAAACATGCCATTAAAACCTGAGAAGCATCAGAGTATCTCCACAATAAAAAGCAGACATCATAGTTACCAAACGTTGTGGCAGCAGTCCCAGCTTCCTGTTACTCACCAGCAACTCATGCATATCACCCATGATTTTCCATCATGCTCACTCCAATGACTGCAGCAATTACCACATAAGATGGAACATATTGTCCAAGTACAGACTCCAATAGCATGATGGCAAGTGGGCTACATCAGTCCCCTTGCAAGGTATGCTTTCACTATTACAGACACTGCCACAGAAATCTTAAAACCTACAAGCTGCTATTCACTACCAAAAAAAGTAAATGCCCTATATGGGGTGCTAGTGCAAATTAACAGAAACCAAGAAACTCCATTTACTGGTCACCTAGAGTATGAATTAAAAACCACTAGATTTATAAACCCAAAAAAGCGAAATAATAATAATCTGTTGTCTCTTATAACTCAAACCATACAAATTGGGAAAATGAGGTCACTTGGTCATGGTGCTGGCATATGCAGCCTTGCTGATCAGGAATCTTAAACCCATGGGAAATAAGAGTCACCCATAACGTTATTTTATTTTATTATACAATTTTTTTAATAATATATTTTTTTGTTTTTTAAAAGGTAATTATATTACATAAATGTTATACAGAAATTATAGGAATTCCCATATGCCCCACCACCCACACCTCCCACAACTTCCCACATAAATATTTTCATTAGTGTGGCACATCACCTGCAATAGATATACACATATTGGGGCTTTGCCACTATGCATGGACCATAGTCCACATTGTAGACCACACTCCCTAATACAAAGTCCTGCATGTTATATAATGATATAAAATGGCCTATATCTGACATTGCAATGTCACTCATGATAATTCCCAATTCCCGAAAAAGCCCATGTATTACACTGCTTTTCCCTTTCCCTGTGGCCAAAGTATGCAGTGGCCGCTAGCTCCACACTAATGTTGTAATTTCTTCCATGGCTTGAATCACAATATGTCTATAACAGAATAGCAGTAAGTCCACTCTAGTCCATAACTCTACCCTCAGTCTTGAGGAGTCTGGGGTAGTGATGACCACTCCACCTCCAAACGAGAGGGGGCTTATATCCCATGGATAAGATGGATGGGATTATCTTGCCTGCAGCCACACTCTCTCCATTCCCTGGGATGGCCGTTGTCCATCATCATCTCCCCACCAGGGGTCCTGGGTGAGTCCATTGAGCTGTAGATTAGGAGTTGCAGCTCCACTGAAATTCCGGGCCCAGCTGTACATGGACAGCACAAAGATTCTGGTCTCTGCAGGTACACCTACAAACTCCAGCACCACATATAGATTTGAATAGAATGGACAGATGAACAATGTGCAGGGAAGTCATATTTGGGTCCAACTCTGTCACTCTAAGGAACACAGATTCCAAGTAGGGCCCACTGATAAGGCACCAAACACTGGGACTATCCACCTTGATGTAGGACCTGGTTGTCTCCACAGCCCTCAGGAGCCCCTCTGGTTGGGGTGATATCCACATTGGAAGCCTATGAGGTCCTCCAGAGATGTGCATAAGCATTACTTCTCAGATGACCTCCCGAATCACTTTGAAGTCTCTTAGCCATATGAACGCATTTGTCTTTAAATTTTCCCCCTTTTATTCGAAGTCTTTTTCCAGTCTTATTGCCTGTTGGCACTTGTTAGTAATCCCTCGTTGCCAAGGTAGTTCATCCCTGGGAGTCATGTCCTACACAGGGAGGAAGGTAATGCATTCATATGCTGAGATCAGGTTAGAGAGAGGCCACATTTGAGCAACAAGGAAGCTCTCAGGAGGCAACCCTTAGGCACCCCATAACAATAGGCTAAATTTCAATTTCAAGAGCAAAGACTCATAAGGCTAGTCCTCAATAACAAGAGCCCATCAGTGGAACGTCCTCCTTTCCCAGACACTACCCCTGCAATTGGGGGACTGTTGTTGCTCCCTTGGAGAATGTGGCAGAGCTTTCCAAGTTGGGGATTCAGTATTCTCTCATTTATTGGTGATTCTCCACCCACCATGCCCCATGAGCATTTGAACAATTTTATATACCTTTTATGTATGTTCAGGTGAAATTCCTCCCATGCAAACCCCATCTCTAACACCCCCCACCAACGATCCTCTCCCACCACAGTTGTAACCCTTCTGTGATCCAAAGTGTATTTAAAAATGAAGCCAATACACCAATAACCAGCAAACTGAGGAGAAAATCAGGAAAAAAATACCATTTACAATAGTAAACAAAATAATCAAATACCTAGGAATAAATTTAACTAAAGATGTAAAGGACTTATATATAGAAAACTACACAACACTGTTAAAGGAAATCAAAGAAGACTTAAATAAATGGAAAAAATATTCCCTGTTCATGGATGGGAAGATTAAACATCATCAAGATGTCTATCCTACCCAAACTAATCTACAGATTTAATGCAATCCCAATAAAAGTCAACACTATATTTTTTAAGGAACTGGAAAAACTAACCACAAAATATATTTGGAGAGGTAAGAGGCCCCAAATTGCCAAAGATATATTGAAAAAGAAAAATGAAGTTGGAGGTATCACATTACCTGACTTTAAAACATACTACAAAGCTACAGTGATCAAAACTGCATGGTATTGGCACAAGGATAGACCTACTGACCAATGGAAC
>JAKSZT010000663.1:1295822-1336089 GCA_026826555.1 Tolypeutes matacus
ATAAAATAAAATAAAAATAAAAAAAAATAAAAATGAATCCAATACAATAGCCAAATACAATTAATAGGAAAATGAATTACTAATGATGTTTAAAATGAAAGAGCTAAAATATATGAAAATATAAAAAATAACTAAAAATGTAATTAAATTAAAGGATTGGGTTATCAAAAAAATGGGGGAGAAATTTTTAAAAAATAAAAATAAATTTTTTTGACAATTTGCCACTTATCACTGCAATATTTGGTGTCCAGTCTATACTGTCACACCTTCCCCCTGTCACTCCCCAGTGTCTCACTATTTTTCATTTAATTTTCAAAGAACATTTAGGTCACAGCAAAGTCATAAACAGAATACAAGAGACTCTCTTATACCCAACCTCCTCCCCCTTTCCTCACCCCATATTAAAACCTGTTTGTATGTTGGTGGTAGCATTGTTATAACTGATATACAGATAGTGAAACATAGCTACTAAACATTTTCAAGAGTTTACAATATCGTTTATATGTTAGATCATACACTTTTATAAATTTTGATGGTATTTACCATGTCCTGTGTCCATCACCATAAGGTAATGTAAAACATTTCCACTGACAACTAAATACCCCCTGTTTGATCTATTCTGTTCCTCCCTCCCCATCCCCTCAGGGCCCACGATGGCACCCTGGCTTGACTCATTGGATGACAAGATTCATAGTTACATGCAACAAGAGGTCCTGGCATTCTGGTTTGTCCTCCCATATTAGGAACTGTCCTTCCTCATAAGATATGCTCACCTGTTTGTTTCTAAGTGAATCGTTCCTCCTAGAGATGGGAGACCATTGTATTCCCACTGATTGTGTGGGTCTCCACTCAGATACAACACATTATGACAGGATGAAAACTAACACACTCCCTACAAGCCTGCTCCAGATGTGCCCAGTCCTGAATGCCCCCCAACCAACACCCTAAAGCAGTGACATTTCCTTGTCATATTACCATAAAAGCATTCCAACTTTGTACCTTCAACCTCATACTCACAAATCCCAGGTATTCACCTGGACCCTTTCCCATCTCTCCCCTCAGTATCCTGGGTATTCTAATCCACTCTTTCCAATCCACCCACCTGTCAACCCTGTGCCACCAAACCCAATATTATCACTACCCACCTGTCCTATCCATTCAATACACAACCAGATTCTATAAATTTACCATAGATTACATCCGTAAGGGTGATGGCTCACAAATTTCTCTTATCTTTCCCTTTCCTGTAAACCTATCTTTCAGACAATGGTTCTCAGAGACTGCTCAATTTCCGTAATTCATATCACTGAGGTCATGTACTGTTCATCCTTCAATGCCTGGCTTGCTTCACTCAACATAAGGTCTTCAAGAATCATCCATGTTATCCTGTGTGTTAGCACTTCATTCCTCCTTACAGTTGAGTAATATTCCATTGTATGTATGTACCACATTTTGTTTACCCATTCATCTGTTGATGGGCACCTGAGGTGATTCCAACTTTTGGCAATAGTGAAAAATACCGCTATGAACATTGGTGTGTGTATATCTGTTTGTGTCTTTGCTCTCACTTTTTCTGGGTATATACCCAGCAGTGGTATTGCTGAATCATATGGAAGATCTATAGTTAGTTTTTTGAAGAACTGTCAAATACAGTGGCTGGAATATTTCACAATCCCACCAGCAGTGGATGAGGGTTCCCATCCACCAACACTTATATTCTGCTGTTTTTTTTAATAGCCACCATTCTAAAGGGTGTAAGATGGTATATCATTATAGTTGATTTTCATTTCTCTAATAAATATTTCTCTAGAAATATTGAGCATTTTTCCATGTTTTTTTAGCCATTTGTACTTCTTCCTTGGAGAAGTGTCTTTTCACTTGCCCATGTTTTAAAGGGGTTGTTTGCCTTTATATTTTTGAGTTGTACAATTTCTTTATATATGCAGGATATAAGATTCCTATCAGATATATGTTTGCCATATATTTTCTCCCTTTGGGTAGGCTGGCTTTTTAATTTCTTGATGTCCTTAGAGGTGTGGAAGTTTCTAACATTGAGGAGATACCATTTATCTATTTTTTCTTTTGATGCTTATGCTTTGGGTGTGAAGTTCATGAAACCATTTCCTACTACATGGTCATGTAGATGCTTCCCTACATTATTTTTCAAGGTCTTTATGGTCTTAGCTCTTATATTTAGATCTTTGATCCATCTTGAGTTGATTTTCATATAAGTTGTGAGATGGTCTTCCTCTCTCAATCGTTTGGATATGGATATCCAGTTCTCCATGCACCACTTGTTGAAGAGGTCATTCTCTCCCAACTGAGTGGGATTGGTGGCCTTGTCAAATATCAGATGACTGTATAAGTGAGGATTTATATCAGAACTCTCAATTCGGTTCCAATGGTCAATGTGTCTATCCTTGTGCCAATACCAGGTGGTTTTGACCACTGTAGATTTGTAGTATGTTTTTAAGTCAGATAGTGAGATACCTCAAACTTCATTATCTTTTTCAATATGTCTTTGGTGATTCATGGCCCCTTACACTTTCAAATATATTTTGTGGTTAGTTTTTCCAATTCCTTAAAAAATACAATGTTGATTTTTACTGGGATGCATTAAATCTGTAGATTAGTTTGGGTAGGATAAACATCTTTAGAATGTTTAGTCTTCCTATCCATGAACAGGGAATATTCTTCCATTTATTTAAGTCTTCTTTGATTTCCTTTAAGAGTGTTGTGTAGTTTTCTGTATATAAGTCCTTTACATTTTTAGTTAAATTTATTCCTAGGTATTTGATTCTTTTAGTTACTATTGTAAATGGTATTTTTTTCTTGATTTCCTCCTCAGATTGCTTGATATTGGTGTACAGAAATGCTACTGACTTTTGAACATTGATCTTATACCCTGCAAGTTACTGAACTCCTTTATAAGTTCTAGAATCTTTGTTGTAGATTTCTCATGGCTTTCTATTTACAGGATCATGTCATCTGCAAATAAAGAAATTTTTACTTCTTTTCCAATTTGGATGCCTTTTATATATTTTTCTTGCCTCAGTGCTTGAGCAAGTACTTCTAAGACAATGTTAAATAGAAATGGAGATAGTGGGCATCCTTGTCTTCTTCCTGATCTCAGAAGGAAGGCTTTTAGGTTTTCACAATTGAAGATGATGTTCGCATTGGGTGTTTCATATATACCCTGTAACATGTTCAGAAAGTATCCTTCTATTCCTATTTTTTGCAGTGCAAAAGGAAAGGGTGCTGTATTTTGTCGAATGCTTTTTCTGCATCTATAGAGATGACCATGTGATTTTTTTTCATTAAATCTGTTTATGTGGTGTATTACATTGAATGATTTTCTAATGTTGAAACAACCTTGCAAACCCAGGATGAAACCCACTTGGTCATGGTATATAATTCTTTTGATATATTGCTGAATGAATTTAGCAAATATTTTGTTGAGGATTTTAGCATCTAAGTTCATTAGAGAAATTGATCTGTAATTTTCCTTTCTTGTGTTATCATTGTTTGCCTTTGATGTTAGGGTAATGTTGGCATCATAGAGTGAGTAGGCAATGTTCCTTCTACATCTATTTTTTGGAAGAGCTTAAGCAGGATTGGTGTTAGCTCTTTATGGAATGTTTGGTGGAATTCAGCTGTGAAGCCATCTGGTCCTGGGCTCTTCTGAGTTGGGAGGTTTTGATGTCTGAGTCTATCTCTTTACATGTAATTGGACTGTTGAGTTCATAAATTTCTACTTTTGTCAATGTAGGCTGTTTGCGAGTTTCTAGGAATTCATTCATTTCTGCTAAATTATCATTCTTGTTGGCATATAATTTTTCAAAGTATCCTCTTATGATACTCTTTATTTCTGTGTGCTCAGTAATGATATCCACTTCTGCATTCCTTATTTTGTGTATTTGCATCTGCTCTCAATTTTTTTTCTTTTTGTTAGTTTGGCTAAGGGTTTGTCAATTTATTGATCTTCATGAAGAACTATGTTTTGTTTTAATTTTTCTAGTGCTTTCTTATTTTCTATTTCATTTAGTTGTGCTCTAATCTTTGTTATTTCCTTCTTTCTACTTCTTTTCAAGTTAGTTTGTTGTTGTTTTTCAGTTCCTCCAGGAGTGCAGTTAGGTCTTGAATTTTAGCTCTTTCTTCTTTTGAAATACATGTATTTGTGGCTATAAATTACCCTCTCAGTACAGCTTTGGCTGCATCCCATAGTTTTGATATGTTGTGTTGTAGTTTTCATTTATTTTCACGTAGTTACTGATATATATATATATATTTAGATTTCCTCCTTGGCCCACTGTTTGTCTAAAAGTGTCTTGTTTAACTTCCATATCTTTGTGCCTAATCTGGGTCTCTGGCTCATAGTGATTTCCAATTTCATTCTCTTTTGGTTAGAGAAATTACTTTGCATAATCTCAATCTTTCTGAATTCATTGAGAGTTGTTCTGTAGCCTAGCATGTGGTTTATCTTGAAGTACGATCCATATACCCTCAAGAAGTATGTATATCCCACTGTATTTGGGTGTAGCATTCTGTATATGTCTATTAGGTCCAGGACCTCTAACATATTATTCAGATTCTTGGTTTCGTTATTGATTCTCTGTCTTGATGTTCTGTCTAATGGTGATAACAGTGTATTAAAGTCCCCCACTATAATTGTAGAGGCTTTTATTTCTTCACTTAATTTTTCCAGGTTTTTCCTCATGTATTTTGATGTACCTTGATTAGGTGCATAAATGTTTATGATTATTCTCTCTTCTTGAAAGATTATCCATTTTAATAATATATAGTGTTATCTTTTTCTCTTACAATAGTTTTGCATTTAAACTATTAGGATAGCTACTCCTGCCCTTTTTTTGGTTACTGTTTGCCTGTAAATTTGTTTTCCAGGCATTCATTTTCAGCCTCCTTGAATCTCTGGGTCTAAGGTGGGTTTCTTGTAGACAACATATAGATGGGTCATATTTCCTTATCAATTCTGCCAATCTGTGTGTCATTACTGCTGAGTTTAATCCATTAGCATTCAGTGTTATTATTCTCAATGAATTTCTAAAATCAACCATATTTTCTTTGGGTTTATGTATGTCATATATTGTTTTTATTTCTATTTTTGTCTTTTTAGTTGTTCTTACACACTCCTCCAACTCTCTCTATCCTGTTTTATCCTTTCAACCTGTAGAAATTCCTTTAGTATTTCTTGAAGTGCAGGTTTCTTATTGACATACTCTCTTAATTTCTGTTTATCTGTCAATATTTTGCACTCTCCATCATTTTTGAGTACCAGCTTTGTTAGATAGAGAATTCATGGATGGAAGTTTTTTTTCTTTTAGTACATTGACTATGTCATACCACTGTCTTCTTGCCTCCATGGTTTCAGATGAGAAATCAGCACTTAATCTTATTGTGCTTCCTGTGTATGTGAAGGCTCTCTTTTCTCTTGCTGCCTTATTTTCCCTTTGTCTTGAACATTGGATATTTTCATAATTACATGTCTTGGAGTAGCCCCTTTGGGCTTTATACTGTTTGGGGTATGTGGTGCTTCCTGGACATGTAATTCCATCTCCTCAGTAGGGTTGGGAAGTTCAGCCATTATTTCCTTCAAGGCTCCTTTGGTTCCCTTTCCCTTCTCTTCTCCTTCTGGGATGCCTATAATGCATATGTTTGTACATTTTGTGTTGTTGGTTAAATCTCTAAGTCCCTGCTGGACTTTTTTCAATCTTTCTATCTATCTGTTCTTCTGTCTATTTGATTTCAGATGTATTGTCTTCCACATCACTAATTCTTTCTTTTGCCTGTTCAAATCTGCTGTTATGTGAATCCAGCATCTTTTTTTTATTTCTTGCATTGTGCCATTCATCACCATCATATCTGTTATCTTTTTATGTATGTTTACAATTTCTTCAGTATGTTCTCCCAGTGTCTTCTTAATATCCTTAATCTCTTCCTTCACTTCATTAAGTTGGTCCATGATATTTGTTTGGACACCTTTGATTAGTTAGTTCGATGTTCTGCATCTCTTCCTGGTTTTTAGATTTTTCATTGGACTTGTCCATTTCTTTCTGTTGCTCAGTATGTTTTGTGACTTTTTGTTTCCCTGTGGTCATCATTTTATCTTGATGGTTTTATTCAATTGATTATCTCCACTCTCTGCTTTAGAGTTTTATTTAGCTGGTGGTTCTGTGTGTGTGTGTTAAGTTTTCTCTTTGACACTTTGTTCTTCTTGTTCTATTTCCTTGCTTTTTTCTATGTCCCCTTGAAGAAAAAAAGATTAGGACCAGAAGAATCAAAAGAGGTAAGAGAGTAAAAAGGATAAGAGTAATATTGATAAAAGTTAGAAGAGGGGCCATATCAGACTTAATAAAATGAATATTCAACTCATGTAGGCAGTGTAGAGTAATTGGGGAAAAAAGAGGGAGTACCTACAATGGAATGGGAAACCAAATAGAGAAAAATATGTAGAATGA
This sequence comes from Tolypeutes matacus, assembly GCA_026826555.1. Classification (NCBI taxonomy): domain Eukaryota; kingdom Metazoa; phylum Chordata; class Mammalia; order Cingulata; family Chlamyphoridae; genus Tolypeutes; species Tolypeutes matacus. Next base: position 1,302,299 of record JAKSZT010000663.1, read on the forward strand.
TTTCAAAGGCGAGAATGATGAGGAGAGAGAAATAGAGTAAAGAAAGTGATGACAGGAACAACTTAATTTTTAAAAAGGTAAGGAAAGAAAACAGAATAGACAAGAGAGAAATTGACACCCATGAAGTTGAGGACTAATGAAAAATGATGGAATATAAGGACCACAACAGAAAGCAGAAGGTAGAAAGGTGAAGGAAGTAAAAGAGATAGTGTTGGTAGACAAAATCACTATACACAAAGAATGGGAAATCAAGGAAGAAGAAGCTCAGCAAAGAAGAAACAAGCTAGCAGCACTTAATTTAAAAAAAAAAGGAGACAGGGGAGGAAAGAGGAAAGAAAAGCAAGAAACAAAGAAACAAACAAAGAAAAACCTAACAAACACACACGCAAGCAGTCAAACACACCTAAAGAAGAACAGCATTCCTTCTTGGGCCTTTGTGGAGTCTCTCAGTCTGTGTTCATCAATAAATTACCCTACAGGCATCTCTCTGCAGATTTTGAGGCAGATTTTAGCTTTTAAGCTATTTTTTTTTAATAACTAAGGGACACAAAAGAAGGCCTCTTCTGGACCACCCTCTCCACTAAGGGAACCCTAAACAGGCTCGTTGAAACCTATCAAACACTTTCCACTGCCTGACTCCCCAAGGGGAGCTAAAACTCTGGCACTCAGTGTGGAACTATAAATTTGGTTGGCTCGATCCCCTCCCCAGCCAAGCTTCTGTGTCTCAGGTTGGTTAGGAAACCAGGCTCCTTCAGCAGACTCGCCTCTGCCCTCAGCTCGGCACCACTTCAAGCCAGCTGGTTTACTCCCAAATGCTGCAAGGTGGTCCAGGTGGCCAAACCAACAGAAAGGAAACTCCTCTCCACCCTCTGCTAGAACCCTCCCACTGTCAGAGAGTGCTCCTTCTCACTGGGTTGCCAGCAGAATTTGGGGCTCATCCCAGGCCTTTGCCCTGAGTGTGGGGCTTAGCCTTCCATGACCATGATTTCCACCTGGGGAAAAAAACTCATGATTTTATCCTCAGTGATCCACCTTGCTGTTCAGCTCCCTCCAGATCAATGTCCCCAAGGTTCTCACTCCACATGCTCCCAGAACAGACCACCCGGGCAGGATCCTGTCCCCAATCAGCCATCATTCACGAGAGAGATTGTGAGTGCCCACCTAAACTGATGCCATAATCTTTTCCTCCATAACATAAAATAACGTGTAAAATAATGTTATTTTAGGGAAGCAGCTGCGGCTCAATCAGTAGGGCTCCCGTTTACCATATAGGAGTCCCCGGGTTCGGTTCCTGTGGCCTCCTGGTGAAGGCAGGCCCGCCTGCACGGCATGGTTAGCTGACCCAGCGAGCACAAGCAGCAAGGGGGGGGGGGTAAATGAATAAATAAATAAAATCTTTAAAAAATAAAAAATAAAAAATATAATGTTATTTTAAAACCACAAGGAAATTTACATATCTCTTAGTATTTGTAAACACTTTTCAGGATGAGTGGAAGCTTTTCCCTACCACACAAATCAGCATTACAGGGTAACTAAGTGCCTCATCCAGGAAATCATCAAACAACTCAGTCAGATAACGAACCTGATTTTATTTCAGCTGTGATGCAAATTGTCAACCAAAGTATCAGAATTAAGTGGAAATTGAATGCAGTCTGGAGACTTGAGTCATCAGGAAATTTGGAAAAGATGAACTATAATTTAAAGAAAACCTTAAATAAGATTTGTCTAAAAACATAGTTAATATGGACAAAAACCGTTTACCTAACTCTCCTTTAGGTCAGAATTGCCCCTAGAAGAGGACTTGATTTAAGTCCTTTCAAGCTTATGTACAGAAAGCCCTTTCTAAGCAAACTGAGGGAAAAACCCAATTCTTCAATAGCCTTAGAGGGAGCCCTCCATAAATTGGCCTTGAAGTTAAGAGACCACCTCTCCACCATGCATGCCTAAATAATTTAGGCACATAGGCATCTAAAATACCCAAATGACCAACCTCTCTACCCGTTCTCAGTCAGGAATCAAATTATTTTAAAAGTTTAGAAAAGCAAACACCCTGAAAATCAGCTTAAACCTAAATTGGAGCGACCTTATACAGTACTATTAGCCTCTCTTTCTTCTCTTAAGTTACATAGAATCAAGTACTGGGTCCATCATACCAGAGTAAAACCTTACTACTTATCAGATATGGCAGATAAAGGAGGTCCTAAACCAGAGACCAAACCTCAGCATAAAGTGAAATATGAAGTGGATCTGGTTGGGAATCTGTGTTTCCTATTGAGAAAGAAAAAAAAAAAAACTCCAAGAGATATTAATTCTGTCCTTTCTCTTACAAAACCTACCAATAACTAGCCTGGAGGGAAAATACTAATCATCTCTTGCACCTGTTTTGCAAATCATCCAAAACCTCTACAATTGAAACAAGTCTTGGTGCTGTGTAAATTTGCACAATCAATATCAAGTAATACCTGGACCAGCTGTGCTGTGGACTGTTTCACTTAATCTGCACCTTGAAAACAGTGGCCGGAAGAGCCCCTTAAACAAAACTTAACAAAATTTTGAAAAAAGTAACCCCAAATCATGTAACACCACAAACAATCAAAGAGAGCCAATAAATCCCTTTGTTTGGCTTTTTAGAAATCATAGCATTTGCTGGGACTGCAGGCACATACTTATACGACATCAATCTTTCTAAAGATGTGAGACTAATAAGAAACTAAACAAAGCCAATAACCTCATACATGAGGAAATATGTGCTCCTTCAGTAACCTGTCCAGCTTCACCAGTTGTTTGCTCCCTTCATTATATATTATGTTAATTCTTTTGGCAGTTGCACCCATACTCATATCATGCATGCAACACTTTATTCAAAAGCAATTGCAAACTTTAACAAAACAACTTTTCCTCTTCAAACCACCCTCATACCTTAGTTTCCTAAGAAATCATGCCCATAATGTCAGCAGGAAGTAGTTACAAAAGATCCGGACTTCATCCCTTTCCCTTGCAATAAAAATATCACCAAAACCTAGAAGAAGGGAATTGATGGATATAGTATGACTTTAATACCTGAAAGTAACTTGTTTCTCTCCCTCTTGGTAAAATTCAAAGGAATGAATTATATGTAAATTAGAAGGTAATGAGATGCAACACTCTCTTGGTGCCAAATTCTGCTTTTGGTGGTCAAAAATATCCTGTTGAAATGAAGTAAGAAAACCATATTCAACCAGTTGGCCAGACCTGCACAAAAGAAACCCCTTGCTGTCCTCACTTCAACTTGCTTAATTAACATAGTAAAATTCCCACCCAGGGATAGACTTATCTGCTCCTTTTTTGATAATGCAAATATGTGCAAGTGTGATTGCCTAAACATACTAATCATATAACTAGCTATGTGTTTTCATCCATATGCATAAAAGCTAAAGCATAATCAAAACAAATGCTAAGTAGCAACTTAAGTATTTAAGCAAGAGTAAAACTGCAGCACAGGGAGTCAAGTCAGAGTCGCTTTAAACCAATCTTGGCTCCTGTCTGCAGATATAATAAGTGTTAAAGTTTTTTTCTCTAGTGATCCCTAAAGGCCAAGCTTTGGGGCCTAACAGAGTGGATAAGAAAGGATTGTATGTTTTATCCAATGCTTGTTCTGCATCAATTGAAAGTATCCTGTGATTTGTGTTCTTCAATTTATTAATGCAATTTATTGCAGTAATTGATTTTCTTGTGTTGAATCACCCTTGAATATGTGGGATAAAACAAATGACCATCATGAATAGTTCTTTTGATGTGTTTTTGGATTTGGCTTGCAAGTATTTTGTTGAGGATTTTTTCATGTATATTCATTAGATAAATTGTCTGTAATTTTCTTTTTTTATAATACTTTACCTGGGTTTCTTAGGGCAATGACTGTGAGTTGTGATTTATTGAAAAATCTTCAAAAGTGTTCAAAAATCTATTTGCTAATATTTCTGGGATGTTAGAAAATAAAATACATTTCTCAGACTTCCAGGTACTTCTCCAGTGTGTAAGCACCTTGAAAGATATCATTCATACCCCCAAAACAAGAAAAATGCTGAACAATCTGAAAAACAACCAATCTTCTTATATGTCTCTGATAATTGAATTCACAGGGCAAAGTATCACCCTGAAAATAGAAATGTTGTTAATGTAAATCACTGCTAACCTGGATGAGAAGGACAGAAGTTGAAGATGTCTCCTGAATCCAGTATGAGTAGGAATGCTTCAGTGAAAGTTGAAAATTTTGTGGATAATCACTGGAGACACTCTTAACAGTTTAATTATCCAGAAGACCCAGCTTTAAGACATAGGAGCATGCATTCCTGAGTTTTATTTCCAAGGACCATAAAAGGTTCCCTTTGAGAAGACTAGGGAAAATTTCCCCTTGTACTTCTAGTAAAAGTGGGTAAAGCAACTATTTGAAAAGGCCTAGAGTGAACTGTTCTCTTTAAAACTGAGTACCTGAAAAAGATACTATTTCACCAGACTATAACTAATTAGAATTTGATCAGTATATAAGTGAGAGGATGGAATGGAAATACAGCCACCTCTACCCTTCCTTGTTGGGGAATAGAGATACTGAACTTAGTCTTCATCTAGCTTTTGAAAGGTGGAAAGGGAAATACCTATATTCATTTCACTCAAGTGTTCCTGTGTCACCTGGAGTGGTGAGGGGATAAAAATCTGGGAAACACTTGTGAAGGTCATAGCTTTGAGGTACAGGTTAAATAAAAGTTGAAGACCCAATCATAAGATTATACCCTGAACACTCCCTAATGATATCTCCCAAAGACTCTAATGATGCTCCTGTATAATAAAACTTCATTACTATGAAAATTTTGTAATACTGAGATGATAGTTAAGAAGAATTCAGGATATACTGAAAATACTGGAATCCCATACTAAAGAAGTCTTAAGAAACGCTAGTCTCTAATAACTTACAATGACTAAATTCAGCCTGACAGGTAGAAAAACAAACAATTTCAAACTTATGGTAGTAAAATTATGTACGTACTTTGGGAGGTGGGTTGGGTGGAGAGTGTTCTAAATTTTAATTCATTCCTCTGTGTTTGAACTCATTTTAAATAGAATATTTTGAAGATGTTATTTTCGTTAAAGTGTGACCCAACTGACAGAAGATCAAACTTACTTCTCTTACTGGGGGCTTCAAGGAGAAGCTGAAAGTCAACAGAACCTGTAAAAGGATAATTTATTAGCATGTAAGAGGAAAGCCAAGAAAATCAAGAATTGTCAGGCAATGAAAATCATAACAACTCCCATAGGAAGCAAGCTCACTCTCCTCAGAAACAAAGAACCAGATGAATTCAAGTGATCATTCAACATGTTTTGTGATATTTCTCATGCTAATTAAGAAATTAAGATATTTTGGGCACTGGAAATTGAGGCGCTGTTATTACAACTCTCTAAACATGAGGAAATGGGGTTGGAATTGGAGAATGGGGGCAGATTGGAAGAACTATGAGGTAGTCAGTAGAAAAAAGCAAAGGTTGCTGTGTACACATTGTTGGTAGATATATGGATATTAAAGGTACTCCAGTGAGGTGTTGAAGGAAATGATGAATATGTTATTGGAAACTGGAGAGAACATGATCTTGATATAAGTTAGATGACAAAATTGTTAAATAATATCTGAATGTTGTATTGAAAGTGAAAGTTGTAAGCAATGAGCTTGAATACTTAGCTGTGGATACTTCCAAGTTAAGTGTAGAAAGGGTGGCCTGGTTTCTCCTTGCAGCATTAGAGAAAATGCTAGAAGAAAGGAATAAGCTGATAAACCATTAGCAAAGAAAGCATAAATGGTTGATTTTGAATATAATTAGCCTATCCAGATAATGTGGCCTGGGTTGAGGGCCAAAAAAGTGTCTATCAGGGAATAACCTGATTATTCAACACATGACAAGTGAGATAATTAGGCTTCATGCATTGAGTAAAATGTTAACTCTGGGTTTTTCATATATGCATTTTATTATATGGTGAAAGTTTCTACCTAGTCCTATCTAGTTTCTACCTAGTCCTATCTTTTGGAGTGTTTATAACAAGAAATGAGGTTGTGGACCAAGAGGGCAAGATGGCATTGGTTTATGAGGGAACTCACCATCTTTCTCACAGAGGATGGCTGATTGGGGACAGGATCCTGCCCAAGTGGTCTATTCTGGGAGCCCACGGAGTGAGAAACTTAGGAACATTGATCTGGAGGGAGCTGGCCAGTGAGGTGGATTGCTCAAGATAAAATCATGAGCTTTTCCCAACTGGAAATCATGGATGTGGACAGCTAAGACCGACGCTCAGGGCATAGGGTTAGTGTGAGCCCTGACTCCCACCAGTTACCCAGTGACAGGGAACATTCTCCAAGAGTGAGAAGGTTTTGGCAGAATGTGGAGACTGGTTTCCTTTCTATGGGTTTGGCTGCCTAGAACCCCTAGCAGCTTTGGGGAGCACACCAGCTGGTTTGAAGTGATGTCGAGCTGAGGGGAGAGACAAATCTGCTGAGGAAGCCTGATTTACCTACCTGCCCTGGTATACAGAGGCTTGGCTCTGGAGGGGGTGGAGTCAGCCAATTTTATAGTTCCATGCTGAAGATTTCAGAGTTTCAGCTCCTCTTGGGGTGGGGGCAGGAAGTGGGAAGTGTTTGATATGTTTCCACAAGCCTATTTAAGGTCCCCTTGGGAGAGGGGTAGTCTAGAAGGGGCCTTAATTTGGGTCCCTTATTTCTACAAAAAAAAAAAAAAAAGTAACTTATTTTGATAGCAAAAAATCTGCCTCAAAACCTACAGTGAGAAGCCTGCAGGGTGATTGATTGATAAACACAGGCAGACTGAGAGACTCCAAAAGGGCCCAAGAAGGAATGCTGTTTTCCTTAGCATTGTTTGAATGCTTGCTTATCTGTTTGTTTGTTTTTTCTTTGTTTGTTTGCTTGTTTCTTGCTTTTCTCTTCTCTTTCCTCTCTCCCCTCCACCATTTTCTTTCTTTTATTAAAATTAGGTGCTCCTAGCTTGTTTCTTCTTTGCTGTGCTTCTTTTTCCTTGATTTCCCATTCTCTTTGTGTATTAATTTTGTCTACCAACACAATCTCTTTTCCTTCATTCATTTTCTACTTCTGCTTTCTGTTGTGCTTCTTACCTTCCATGTTTTTTCATCAGTCCTCAACTTCACAGGTGTCAATTTCTATCTTGTCTATTCTGTTTTCTTTTTTTTAAATGAACTTTTTCCTTTCAGCCCTTTCTTTTTGCTTCTCTCTCCTTATCATACTGGCCTTTTCATTCATTCTATATATTTTTCTCTATCTGGCTTCCCATTCCATTGAGGCTACTCCATTTTATTTTTCTGATTACTCTACACTGCCTACATGAGTTAAATACTCATTTTATTAAGTCTGATATGGCCCCTCTTCTAACTTTTATCAATATTATTCTTACCATTTTTCCTTACTTAGCTCTTTTGAATTATCTGGCCCTAATCTTTTTCTTTCAAGGGAACATAGAAAAAAGCAAGGAAATAGAAGAATAAGAACAAAGCATCAATGAGAAAACTTACAAACACACAGCACACCAGCTAAATAAAACTCTAGAGCAGAGAGTGAAGCTAGTCAACTGAATAAACACACTAAGATAAAATGATGACCACCGAGAAACAAAAATTTACAGACCAGACTGAGCAACAGGAAGACATAGACCAGTATAATGAACAAACTAAAAACCAGGAAGAGATGCAGAATATCGAACAACTAATCAAAGGTGTCCAAACAAATATCATGGACCAACTTAATGAAGTGAAGGAAGATATTAAGGATAGTAAGAAGACACTGGGAGAACATACTGAAGAATTTGTAAACATACATAAAAAGATAACAGATATGATGGTGGGAATGGCACAATCCAAGAAATCAAAAAGTTGCTGGATTCACATAACAGCAGATTTGAACAGGCAGAATGTGGAAGATAGTACATTTGAAATCAAATAGATAGTAGAACAGATAGATAAAAAGATAGAAAAAAAATCTAGCAGGGACTTAGGGATTTAACCGAAAACACAAAGCACACAGACATACACATTCAAGAAGGACAAGAGAAGGGAAAGGGAAGAGAAGGAGTGTTGAAAGAAATAATGGCTGAAATTCAGAACTCTATTGAGGGAGATAGATTCACAGTGCACCCCAAACAGTATAAATCCAAACAGGCCTCCTCCAAGACATATAATTATCAAAATTTACAATGCTAAAGATGAAGAAAAATTACTCAAGGCAGCAATTAAAAAGCGAAACATCACATACAAGGGAAGCACAATAAGATTAAGTGCTGATTTCTCATCTGAAACCATAGAAGCAAGAACACAGTGGTATGACATAGTCAAGGTACTAAAAAAAAAAACAAAAACTTCCAGCCATGTATTCTCTATCCAGCAAAGCTGACATTCAAAAATCATGGAGAGTTCAAAATATTATAGATAAACAGAAATTAGGAGAGTATGCCAATAAGAAATCTGCACAACAAGTAATACTAAAGGAAGTTATACAGGATGAAAGGAAAAAACAGGAGAAATAGAGTTGAAGGACAGTGTAAGAACAACTAAAAAGTCAAAAAAGAGAAATAAAAACAACATATGACATACATAAACATAAAGAAAATATGGCTAATGTAAGCAATTCCTTGAGAGTAATAACACTGAAAGTTAATGGATTAAACTTACCAGTCAAGAGACACAGATTGACAGAATGGATAAGGAAATATGATCCATCTATATGCTTTCTAAAAGAAACCCACCTTAGACACAGGGATTCAAAAAGGCTGAAAGTGAATGGCTGAAAAACAATTTTACAAGCAAACAATAAACAAAAAAGGGCAGGAGTAGCTATCCTAATATCAGACAAAATAGACTTTAAATGAAATGCTATCGTAAGAGACAAAGATGAACACTATATTGTAGTAAAAGTGGTAATCCTTCAAGAGAGACCAATCATAAACACCTATGCACCTAGTCCAGATGCCTCAAAATACATGAGGAAAACACTGGAAACAGTAAGTAGAGACATAAATGCTTCTACAATTATAGTTGGGGAATTTAATACAAAATTATCACCATTAGACAACATCTAGATCGATAACCAATAAAGAAACCAAATGTCTGAATAATACATTAGAGGACCTGCACCTAATATACAAATACAGAATGCTACACCCAAATAAAGCAAGATATACATTCTTCTCGAGTGCACATGGAACATACTTCAAGATAGACCACAAGCTAGTCCACAGAACAACTCTCAATGAATACAGAAATATTGAGATTAAGCAAAATAATTTCTCTGATAAAAATGAAATGAAATTAGAAATCAAAAAGGGTCAGAGAAACAGATTAGGCACAAAGATATGGAAGTTAAACAACACACTCTAAGACAAACAGCGGGTCAAGAAGGAAATCTCAAAAGAAATCAGTAACTACCCTGAAATGAATGAACATGAGAACAAAACATATTAAAACCTATGGGATGCAGCTAAAGCTGTAGTGAGAGGGAAATTCATATCCATAAATGCATATATTAAAAAAGAAGAAAGAAGTAAAATTGAAGACCTAACTACACACCTTGAGGAATTGAAAAAATAACAACAAACTAACCCCAAAGTAAGTAGAAAGAAGGAAAAAACAAAGATTAGAGCAGAACTGAATGAAATAGAAAATAAGAAAGCACTAGAAAAAATAAACAAATGAAAAGCTGGTTCTTCGGGATGATAAATAAAATTGACAAATCATTAGCCAGACTAACAAAGAAAAAGAGAAGGCAGATGCAAATACAGAAAATAAGGAATGAGGAGGGGGATATCACTACTGAGCCCATAGAAATAAAGAGTATCATAAGAGGATACTTTGAAAAATTATACAAGAATGAACGTTTAGAGAAAATGGACACATTCCTAGAAACTCACAAGCAGCCTACATTGACAAATGAAGAAATTGATTAACTCAAATGTCCAATTACAATACAAGTAAAGAGATAGACTCAGTCATCAAAAACCTCCCAACTAAGAAAAGCCCAGTACCAGATGGCTTCATGCAGAATTCTACCAAACGTTCCGGAAAGAGCTAACACCAATCCTGCTTAAGCTCTTCCAAACAATAGAAGTAGAAGGAATATAGCCTAACTCATTCTATGATGCCAACATTACCCTAACACCAAAGGCAAACAAAGATACCACAAGAAAGGAAAATTAAAGATCAATGTCTCTAATGAACCTAGATGCTAAAATCCTCAGCAAAATACTTGCTAAATTCATTCAACAATATATCAAATGAATTATACAACATGACGAAGTGGGTTTCATACTGGGTATGCAAGGATGCTTCAACATAAGAAATCATTCAATATAATATACCACATAAACAGATTGAAAGAAAAAATTCACATGATCATCTCTATAGATGCAGAAAAAGCATTCTAGAAAATACAGCACACTTTCCTAATAAAAACACTGCAAAAGATATGAATAGAAGGAAACTTTCTGAACATGATATAGGGTATATATGAAAAACCCAAAGCTAACATCATCTTCAATGGTGAAATCCTAAATACCTTCCCACTGAGATTGGGAAGAAGACAAGGATGCTCACTATCACCACTCCCATTTAACATTGTCTTAGAAGTACTTGCTCAAGCATTGAGGCAAGAAAAAGTTATAAAAGGCATCCAAAATGGAAAATAAGTAAAAATGTCTTTATTTTTTTTCTCCTGACATGATCCTATATGTAGAAAGCCATGAGAAATTTACAACAAAGCTTCTAGAACTTACAAAGGAGTTCAGTAATATTGCAGGCTATAAAGTCAATGTTCAAAAATTAGTAGCATTTCTGTACACCAAAAACGAGAAATAATAGGAGGAAATCAAGAAAAAAATACCATTTACAATAGTAACTAAAAGAATCAAATACCTAGAAATACATTTAACTAAAGATGCAAATGATTTATATACAGAAAACTATACAACACTGTTAAAGGAAATCAAAGAAGACAAATAAATGGAAGAATATTCCCTGTTCATGGAAAGGAAGACTAAATATCATCAAGATGTCTATCCTACCCAAACCAATTTACAGATTTAATGCAATCCCAATAAAAATCAACACTGTATTTTTTTAAGGAATTGGAGAAACTAACTACAAAATTTATTTGGAAAGGTAAGAGGACCCAAATCAACTTAGACATACTGTAAAAGAAAAATAAAGTTGGAGGTATCACAAAACCTGTGTTAAAAACATACTACAAAGCTACAGTGTTCAAAACTGCATGATATTGGCACAAGGATAGACATACAGACCAATGGAACCAAATTGAGAGTTCCAATATAAATCCTTACATATACAGTCATCTGATATTCAACAAGACCACCAATCCCACTCAGCTGGGAGAGAATGGCCTCTTCAACAAGTGGTGCTTGGAGAACTAGATATCCATATCCAAAAGAATGAGAGAGGGACACCATCTCACACCTTATACTAAAATCAACTCAAGATGGATCAAAGATCTAAATATAAGAGCCAAGACCATAAAGACCTTGGAAGATAATGTAGGGAAGCATCTATAGGACCTTGCGGTAGGAAATGGTTTCATGAAATTCTCACCCAAAGCATGAACAGCAAAAGAAAATATATAAATGGGATCTCCTCAATATTAAAAATATTTGTACCTCAAAGTACATTATCAAGAAAATAAAAAGGCAACCTAGCCAATGGGAGAAAATATTTGGCAACCATATATCTGATAGGAGCCTAGTGCCCTTCATAAATAAAGGAATCCTACACCTTGAAAACAAAAAGACAAACAACCAATTTAAAAAATGGGCAAGTGACCTGAGAAGACACTTCTCCAAGGAAGAAATACAAATGGCTAAAAAGCACATGAAAAAAAGCTCGATGTTGCTAGCTATTAGGGAAATGCAATTCAAAACTATAATGAGATACCATCTTACACCCATTAGAATGGCGGTTATGAACAAAACAGCAGACTATAAGTATTGGAGAGGATGTGGAGGAATGGGAACATTCATCCACTGCTGGTGGGATTGTGGAATTATCCAGCCACTGTGGAGGACAGTTTGGCAGTTCCTCGAAAAGCTAACTATAGATCTTCAATATGATCCAGCAATTCAAATGCTGGGTATATACTCAGAAGAATTGAAAGCAAAGACACAAACAGATATATGCACACCAATGTTCATAGAATCATTGTTCAATATTGCCAAAAGTTGGAATCGACCCAGGTGCCCATCAACAGATGAATGGATAAACAAAATGTGGTACATACATTCAATGGAATATTACTCAGCTGTAAGAAGGGATAAAGTGCTAACACATGGGATAACATGGATGAAACTTGAAGACCTTATTTTGAGTGAAGCAAGGCAGGCATTGAAGGATGAACTGTACATGACCTCACTGATATGAATTAAGGAAACTGAGCAGTCTTTGAAAACTATTGTCTGAAAGAGAATACAAGAGAAGAGAAAGAGAAGAGAAATTTGTGAGCCATCACCCATACTGACATTATCTATGGTAAAGTGATAGAGTGTATTTGCATATTGAAGGGATAGGACAGGTGGGTAGTGATATTATTTGGTTGGTCATGCATGGTTGACAGGTGGATAGATTGCATAGAGTGGGTTAGAATACCCAGGATATTGGGTGGAGAGATGAGAGAGGGACGAGGTGACCAATTGGGATTTGTGGGTATGGGGTTGAAAGTACAGAGGTGGGACTGCTCTTATGGCAATATGGCAAGGAAGTTTCATTGGTTTAAAGTGTTGGTTGGGGGTGGGGTATTTGGGACAGGGTGCATCTAGAGCTGGCTTCTAGGAAGTGTGTGAGCGTTCATCTTGTCATAATGTGTTGTATCAGTGGGTGGAGACGTACACAATGAGAGGGAAGGTGATGGACTCCCATTTTTGGAAGCACCAATTTTCTCAGAAATAGACAGGTGGATGTCTCTTAAGAGCAAGGGCAGTTCCTAATAGGGAAGGACAAACCAGTCAAGACCTCTTGTTGCATGTAACTATGAATCTTGTCATCCAATGTGTCAAGCCAGAGTGTCGTTGTGGGCCCCAGGGGAATGGGGAGGGAGGAACAGAATAGATAAAAAAAGTGGTATTTAGTGGTCAATGGAAATGTTTTTCATTACTTTAAAGTGATGGTCACAGGACATGATAAATATCATAAAAATTTATAAAAGTGTATGGTCTACAATGTAAACCATAATGTAAACCATTGACAATGTTTAGTAGCTATGTTTCACTATCTGTATATCAGTTATAACAATGCTAACATCCACATATAAAAAGGTTTTAATATGGGGTGAGGAAAGGGGGTGGGTTGAGTATATGAGAGTCTCCTGAAATCTGTGTGTGACTTTGCTGTGACCTAAATCTTCTTTGAAAATTAAATGAAAAATAGTGAGACACTGGGGAATGAGATCAGGAAGGTGCTATGGTAAAGACTGGATACCAGATATTGCAGCGATAAAAGGAAAAATGTCAAAAAAAATTATTTTCTTTCCCATATTTTGAATATCTCAATCCTTTAATTTCATTCTATTTTTAGATTTTTTGAAGTTTTCATGTATTTTATCTCTTACATTTAAACTTATCATTATTATTTCATTTTCCTATTAATTGTATTTGGCTGTTGTATTGGCTTCATCTTTAAAGAAGCTTTGGATCACAGAAGAGATACAACTGGGGTGGGAGAAGATTTTTGGTGGGGTTGTCAGGGATGGGGGTGCATGGGAGAAAGTTCATCTGAACATACATAAAAGGTATATAAAATTGTTCAAACTCTCACAGGGCATGGTCACAGTGGGTGGAAAATCACTTAATAAGTGAGAAAATACTGAATTCCCATCCTGGACAGCTCTGCCACATTCTCCAAGGGAGCAGCAACAGTCCCTCAAGTGCAGTGGCAATGGAGGATGATCAAATGATAGGCTCTTGTTATTGATGACTAGCCTTATGAGTATTTGCTCTTGAAGATGAAACTTAGCCTATTGTTATGGGATGCCTAAGGGTTGCTGCATAAGAGCCTCCTTGTTGCTCAAATGTGACCTCTCTCTAAGCCAAATTCAGTATATAAATGCATTACCTTCCTCCCAGCGCAGGAAAGGACTCCCAGGAATGAGCCTCCCTAGCAATGAGGGATTACTACCAAGTGCCAACTGTCAATATGATCAGAAAAAGACCTTGAATAAAATGGGGAAACATAAAGACAAATGAGTTCATACGGCTAAGAGACTTCAAAATGAGTCGGGAGGTCATTCCAGAGATAAAACTAATGCACATCTCAATTGGACCTCCTAGGCTTCCAGTGTGGATATCACCCCAAATAGAGGGGCTCCAGACACCGAAATAGAGGAGTGTCCAAGTCCTATATCAGGGCAGATAGCTCCAAAGTTTGGTGCCTTATCAGTAGTAGGCCCTACTTTGGAATCTCTGCTCCTGAGAGTGACAGAATTGGACTCAAATATGCCATCCCTGCACATGGTCCATCTGTCCATTCTATTCAAACCTTTATGTGGTGATGGAATTTGTAGGTGTACTTCCAGAGACTGGAGTCTTTGGCCTGCCTATGTGCCAGCTGGGCCTGGAATCTCAGTGCAGCTGCAACTGCTAATCTACAGCTCAATGGACTCACCCAGGAAACCTTGCGGAGAGATGATGATGGACAATGACCATCCCAGGGAATGGAAAGAGTCTGCAGCTGCAGGCTGTATAATCCCATCCATCTTATTCATGACATATAAGCTCCCTCTCACTTGGAGGTGGAATGGACATCACCATCCCAGACTCCTCAGGATTGGGGGAAGAGCTATGGACTAGAGTGGACTTATTGGTATTCTGTTATAGACATATTGTGATTCAAGCAATGGAAAAAATTACAACATTAATGTGGAGCCAGTGGTCACTGGATGCTTTAGGGGCAAGGAGAGGGAAAAGCAGTTGTAATACAGGAGCTTTTTTGGGGACTTGGGAATTATCCTGAGTGACATTGCAATGACAGATAAAAGCTATTTTATATCATCATATAGCATGCAGAACTGTGTGGGAGACAGTGTAGTCTACAATATGAACTATGTTCCATGCTTACTAGCAAAGCCCAAGAATGTGTATAACCTTTACTTGTGATGTGCCACACTAGTGATGTTTTTGTGTGGGATTGTGGGAGGTGTAGGAGGTGAGGAATATGGGAATCCCTATAATTTTTGTGTAACATTTATGTAATCTAAGTATCTTTAAATTTTTTTTTAAAAGTAGACTAGGGGTTTCCCGATTCAAGATGGAATGGGGAAGTACTGATATTTGCTATCACATGTATGTATCTTGAAACAACATGATAAATGGAAGTAACTAGGCATGAATTAGAATATAATTTATTTCCTGTGATATTAACACCAAGATTAAGGATAAGTATAAAGCTATAAAGTAGATTTATTTTTCATTGGGGCTAAATGGGATATAGAAGGACAGGAGGATATTAGGTAGAGGGTATGTTTTTTTCTTAATAAGTTAATGAAAATATTCTAATATTTTCTTTGTTCATGCTAGTTCATATTTTTGTATAAAACAATTGTCATCTAAAATATATACTTTAAATGGATGAAAAAAAGAAAAAGAAAGGATGTTGTATTTTGTTCTCTTTTCTGCATCTATTGAGATGATCATGCAATTTTTCATCTTCAATTTATTACTGTTGTGAATTGCATTGATTGATTTTCTTATGTTGAACTACCCTTGCATACCTGGTATAAAATCCACTTGATTGTGATGTATAATTTTTAATGTGTTTTGGATTCAGTTAGAAGTATTTTGTTCAGGATTTTGCAACTATATTCAATAAGGATAATATTTTTCTTTGGCTTTGGTATTAGGGTGATTTTGACTTCATAGAATGTGCTTGGAGTGTTCCTTCTTGTTCAATTCTTTGGAAGAGATTGAGAAGATTGGTATTAGATCTTCTTTAAATGATTAGTAGAATTCATCTGTGAAGCTATCAGGTTTTCGATGTCTTTTTTCAATTTCTTTACTTGTTATTAGTTTGCTGAGGTGTTCTATTATTTCCAAAATCAATGTAGGTTGTTCAGGTTTTTCTGGGAATGTTTCCACGTCATCAATGTTATTTAGTTTGTTAGCATACCATTGTTCATAGTATTCTCTTGTGATCTCTCTTATTTTTCCAGAGTCAGTGGTAAAATCCCCCCTCTCATTTTATATGTTATTTTATTTGCATCTGCTGTCTTTATTCTTTGTCGGTCTAGTCAATTTTGTTGATATTATTAAAGAATCTTCTTTTTGTTCTGTTGGTTCTATTTTTTTAATTTTCTATTTAATGTATTTTTCCTGTAATTTTATTAGTTATTTCCTTCTACTTGCTTTGTGATTGTCTTGCTGTTTTTTTCCTAGTTCCTCCAGGTGAGCAGTAAGGTCTTTGATTTTAGATCTTTCTTCTTATTATTTTTAACATTATCTTTGAGGGTTAAAATTTCCCTTGCAGCAAAACCTTTGCTGTGTCTCATTTGTCTTCAGATATTTATTGATTTTTCTTTTGATTTCTTCTTTGACCCACTGATTATTTAAAAGTTTATTGTTCAATCTCCACATATTTGTGAATTTTCCTATTTTTAACCTGTTATTAATTTACAATTTAATTCCATTATTATCAGTGTAACTGATTTGTAAAATTTTCAATGTATTTAAATTTATTGAGCTCTGACTTCTGACCTATTATATGGTCAATCGTGGAGAATGATCCATGAGAACTTGAAAAGAATGTACATCCTGCTGTTTGGGTGTATAATGCTCTATAAATATATTTTAGGACTTGTTCATTTATGTTATTATTCAAACTCTATGTATCCTTATTTATGTACTGTCTGGATGTTTTATCCAATTTAAGTGTGGTAGTTGAAACCTCCAAATATTACTGAATATATATGTCTACTACTAACTTCAGTTTTGCTAGTGTGTGTCTCATGATTTGGAGGCACTGAATTTAGATGAAAAAAGTATTCCATTTATTTACAATGGTAACTAAAATAATAAAATATTTAGGAAGAGAATTGATGCACTGAATTATCACATTTATCTGAAAGGATAAGGGTCTGAATAGGCAAAAATGTCTTTAAAAAAGAACAAAGTTGAAAGAGTCTTACTTCCTGACTTTAAGGCATATTAGTTAGCTACAGTGGTAAAAAACAGCATGATACTCTCATAAAGGTAGACTGACCAATGGAATAGAATTGAGAGTTTGGAAATAGACCATGACATCTATAGTCAAGTGATTTTTGATAATGTTGTCAAACCCACCAACAGGGTCAGAACATCCTATTCAACAAATGGTGCTGGAAAAACTAGATTTCCATATCTTAAAGAAAGAAAGAAAACCCTTATCTAACACCTTATATAAAAATTAACACAAAAGGTATCAAGGACCTAAAGATAAAAACTGAAAATAAAGCTAGACTATTTGGGGAAATGTCTTCAAGGTCTTGATTATTTGGACCTTACACCAAAAGTAAGAACAGCAAATGAAAAAATAAATGCAATTGCCTCATTGTTAAGCACTTTTATATTTTAAATGATTTTAAAGAAGGTTGAAAGGCAGCCTACAAAATAGGAAAAAAATCTTCAGAAACCACATATTTAAGAAGAGTTTGATTTCCACATTATATTTAAAAACATACATATTAATGACCAAAATACAAGCCACCCAATTAAAAAAATTTGGAAAGACATTTTCCCAAGAGGAAATACAAATGACCAAAAACCATATGACACAATATTCAGTGTCATTAGTTATTAGGGAAATACAGATAAAAACTATAATGATATATCATTTCACAAAGTATAGAATGATCATTATTTTAAAAAGCAGAAAACTACAAGTTCTAGAGAGGATGTGGAGAAATAGGGAAATTCCTTCTCTGTTGGTGAGAATGTAGAAAAGTGTACCATCTGTTGAAGACAGTTTGGTGTACCTCAAGAAGCTGAGTATAGAATTGCCACGTGATCCAGCAATCCTGTTATTACAAATATATTTGGAAGAATGTAAAACAATGATGTGAACTGACCTTTTCACAGTGATATTCACAGCAACATTATTCACAATTTCTAAAATAAGGAACCAGTTCAAGTGCCCATCAACTGAAGAACAGATAAACAAAATGTGGTATGTACATATAATGAAATAGTATTGAGCAATATGAAGAAATGAAATTGGGATATATATGACAACATGGTTGAATCTAGAGGACATAATAAACCAGGCACAAAATGAAAAATTGTTTATGTTCTCACTAAGATGAACTAAATATGATGAGTAAATTCACAGAGGTGAACTCTTCAGTATAGGTTACTCTAAGATAGAACGTGGGTTGAAAATGAGAGCTGATGCTTAATGTATGTAGAATATTTATTAAGGTTTATTATGAGAGTGTGGAAATGAATAGAGTTGATGATAACACATGATAGTGAGTATAACTAAGATTACTAATTTATACATGTGATTGTGGCTGAAAGAGGAAGTCTGTTTATGTAAATGCCAATTGAAAAGGAGCAAGAAAACAATTTAGGGAATGCATAATACAATGATTTCAAGGGTGGATGAAGATCATGGTTCATATTATATATATAAAAATGTTCTTTCACAAAGTGTTAAGAATATGGTGATACACAGGAAAATTAAAATTAATGTAGCTTATGGATGACAGTTAACGGTAATATTGTAATATTTTGCAGCAATGGCCAATGGTCTTCAATAGCAGATATTAATGGGTATGGGAATTTTCCTTTTGGGGTAAGGGAAATGTTTGACAAGTGAGTGAGTGATAACAGCTGTTGTCTGTGATGAAATTGAGAGCCACTGAGTGTACACTTAGAATGGGTTGTACAAAATGTGAGACTGTATAACACAGATGATCCTGTGGTTGATGATGTACTGTGATTAAAAGAACAAATATGTGAATATTTTCTCATGAACTATAAGAAACATGTCATACAGGTACAGGGTGTGAGTAACCTGGAGGGTTGGTGGAAAATACTTTAAATGTGTGATATAGGTTATGGTTTGTAGTAATATTTTGATGATGCTCTTTCATGGTATTTAATATATGTTTCACAACAATGCAAGTTGTTGATGTATGATGATGTGATGATACTCATGTTTGTTTTGTAAGTTCACAACTTTTATTATACATTTAAGGTTTATGTGTTTTCATGTATGAATGATATATGTCAATAAGATTTTATTAAATAAACCAGGATACTACAAGGGCTGGAGACCTTTGGGTGAAATAAGATCACTTCTTCACTATTGGTGGGAGTGTAAATGGTGAAGCTTAATGGAAAGATGATTTAGCAGTTCTTTAGGAATTAAATATAAAACTGCCATTTGATCTGTCGATTCCCCTGGTAGGAATATATTTAGAAGAACTTAATGCAAGGATGTGAACAGTTATTTGCACACTGATGTTCATAGCGGCATAATTTACTATTGCTTAAAGTTGGGAGCAAAAAGTGTCCGTCAAATGATAAATTGATAAAAATATGTGGTATGTACATGTGATGGAATACTTTTCAGCTTTAAGAAGAAATTAATTGGGAAAGCACATGACAACATGGATGAACCTTGTGACATTTGTTGAGTGAATTAAGCCATGCACAAAAGGATGAATATTGAATGTTCTTACTGACATGAACTAAATGTCATGAGTAGATTTATGGAGTTAGAATACATAGTGTAGGTTATTAGGAGACAGAATTTGCGTTGAAAATAGGGATCTGATGCTGAATGTATTTAGAATGTTTAATAAAGTCAATTGCAAATACGTGGTAGTAGACAGAGTTGATGGTAGCTCATTTTAATGAGGTTAACAAACACTGCTGATTTATTGATGTGATTGTGGCTGAAAGGGGGTAGTCTAGGGATGTTAATGTTAAGCTAGAGGATAATCTATGGACTATATCGTATAGTGATTTTTGTAGTAGATGATGTTTGCTGTTAATATACAAGAATGTTCTACTACAAGGATTTTAGAATATGGTGATGCATGGGAAAAATAAAACTAATTAACTTATAATCTATAGTTAACAATAATATAGTAATATTTTTGTAGCAAAATAAGGAAGGTACTATATCAATGCTAAATGTTAAAAAAAGAACATGGGGTTCAGTTTTGTGACCTATGAATAAGCATTTTTCTTCTTCTTCATTTTCTCCATTAACAAGGAGATTTTGAATATGTAATTTAATGATTTGTACTTATCTGTGTATCTTTCTGAATACTATAGGAAAATTTGAGTTTGTTTAGATAAATGTGCTTGGACAGAATTTTTTGGAGTAATGCTTCCATAACTTAAGCTGCCTTTGGTGTATTTTTTTTTTAATTTGAAATAAAGTTTATTTTAAAAAGAGAATCAATATGTAGATATTTTAGTAAAATTAGATGAGTAGTTTAAAATATCTATAATTAATATACTAAAAGTTATAATGAAAAAGTGTACAATACATAAAAACAGATGGTTAATGTAAACAGAGACTATACTCTCTATATATAGCTTTTATTATTTTATGCAAATTATGTTTTTTATATTGTTGTGTCATTTAATCCTGTCTTATTAATTTGATAATTTAAACTTTAAAAAAATTTTCAGCTTAACCTTCTAATTCATCAAATACAAATTGTGAATAATTCAATGTGTCCTAGATTTATGATGGAGTTTCTAGTTTAAATCTTCAATATATTTCATGATATATCTTTTAGTAAAAATGTTATTCATATAAATATTATTTCCACAGACATAAAAATAAAATACCAAAGTCCATCAAACAACATAAAAATGAATAATATAGACAATTCATATACTTTTGTATATTTCTTCTTGTTCAAAAATCTCACTTTCTCCATAGATATAAATGACATCTGAATTTATGTATTTTAATTTGTTTTTTTAATGAGCTGCTCTGTTTTTTCACTTTATTAAAATCTTTTACTCATATGTCATATCCAACAAATGTACATTCCTTCTTCCCCTCCAGCCTCAAATCACAGTAACCTGTATACTATTTCCTGTATCAGTGGATTTGCTATATGTATTATATTTGATATATATTGAAATGTTATTAGACAAATTGTGGATTTACAAAACAATCATAAATAAAATACAGCACTCCCATATATCACATATCATCAACACCTTGTGGTGTGGAATATTTTTTTAAACTCAATGACAGCACTTTCTAATAATTGTACTATTTTTTTTTAACAATAATTGCATTTATACTTAATGAAAGATTATTAAAATCATACTATTATCTTTTATCTGTACTTTACATTAGGTATTTTACTCACTTACTATCCTTTTATTAACACCATATATTAGTAGACTACTTTTGTTATAATTCATTAAAGAACATTCTTATACTTGTATTATTACCTATCGCCCATCTTCTATATTAGCATCCATTGTGCTTTACAGTCTTTTCTTTTATCTTTTAATTTTTATTATAGTAATATATACATCTGAAACTTCGTCCCTTCAACCACATTTACCTCTATAGTTCACTGCTGTTGATTACACTCATAATAATGTGCTCTGATCTTCACAATACATTTTCAAACATTTAGCATTAACCCAAACAGAATCTTATAAAAGATATCATGTAATATTTTACTGAAATTGTCCTGTTTATTTCACAGAGCACAATATTTTCAAGGTTCTTCCTAGTTGCAGTACTTCTCAGGACTTCATGCTTAAAGCTGAATAATATTCCATTACATGTAGGTATTACATTTTTATCTCTTCGTTCATTGATGGACACTTGAGTTGTTCCAGTTTTTGCATCTATTTCCCTCTTTTTGCTGATTGTTTTTGCACATTTTGCATTTTTGTTTTTTGTCTTTTTGTTGTCACAGTGTAAATGCTTTTATATATTGTGGATATTAATCTATTATCTGAGAGATATATGGTTTGCAACTCTTTTCTACCTATGTATATTTTAAATAGAAAAATAATTATTTTGATGAAATTAAACTTATCTTAGTTTCCATTGTTGCTTTAGGCTTTGGTGTCATATTTAAGAATCAATTTACCTAATCCTAGGCCATGAAGATTTGTCATATGTTGTCTCCTAAGTCTTTTTAAACATTTAGCTTTATGCATAGGTTCTTGGAACATTTGAAATAATTTTTGTATAAGATCTAATGTAATGGAGGCAGGCAATAGGAAGTGCTTAATAAGCTTCTGAGATCCAATTGGGTAAGGTGGCTCCTCAGAAAGATATTACATCCTACTGCCCTGGGAGAGAAAGCAATAAGAATAGAAAGGGGCAGGAATCAGCCTCATTGCAGCAGGAATCTACCCAACTGCAAAGAGGTAACTTGCCTGAGAGAAAGTGACTGGATAGCTTTCTGAGGAGCTAACTTACCCAATGAGAAAGTTTAGCTCAATGGAGGAGTTTCTGCCTTGAATATACAAGGACCCTATTTCGATTCCTGGATCCTCTTAGAGTAGTGATCCACAGGAATATCAAACAACACATGATATTTGAGAATAGGGAAAACAAAGATATTATTATTTTTTTTAGCTTCATTTGGGCCTCTTATTTTTCTTAAAAAAAATTACTTTTTGAAAAATTTAACTTATTTTGCTCAATAAAACCCATTTCAAATCATGCAGAGTTCAGTGATTGATGACCACTGGCAACCAGAGAAGCTACACAGGGGCCTAAGAGGGAAGGCTGTTTTTCCTTAGTTTTTCTTTAACTGCTTGCTTGTGTGTTTATTTTGTTTGATTTTTGTGTTTTTTTCCTCTTCCCCCTCTCCTTTTTTAATAGATATTGCTCATTTGTTTTGTGTTTGCTGTGTTATTCTTCTTCAATTTCCCCTTTTCTGTGTACACTTATCTTGTCCACCAATACTGTTTTCCTTCCTTCATCTTTCTATCTCTCACTTTCCATTGTAGTTCTTACATTTCACCTCTCTCTGTTTAATCCTCAATTTTTCTGGTTTTTATTTCTATCTCATCTATTCTGTTTTCTTTGTTTTATTAACAATTTTTGTCTTTTCTTTTGTCTTTCCCTTTCTCCTCATCATTCTCAACTTTTAATTTCTTCTATATATTTTTTATTATATGGTTCCTCATTTCATTGCTGTTACTCCACTTTTTCCCCTATTACACTACCATTACTCTACAATGATTGCATACGTTAAATATTCATTTTCCTTGGTCTTGTATGGCTCCGTTTCTTCCATTTATTATTATTATTATTACAATTATCCTTTTCTTTTCCTAATTCTTTCACAATTTTTGCCCCTAATCTTTTTCCTTCAAGGGAACATAGACAACAGCAAGGAAATAGAGTAAGGGGAACAAAGTATAAAAGAGAAAACTTAACACACACACACAGAAACAACTAAATAAAGCCCTAGCATAGAAAGAGAAGATGATCAACTAAATAAACCCATCACCAAAAAAACACAAACCATATGAGTAACAGGAACAGCAACAAAAAATTTACAAACCATACTGAGTAACAGGAAGACATGGCCAAGTCCAATGAACAAACTAAAAACCAGGAAGAGATGTCGAACATCAAACAACTAATTAAAGCTGTCCAAAGAAATATCATGGACCAGGTTAATGAAGTGAAGGAAGAGATTAAGGACATTAAGAAGACACTGGGAGAACATACTGAAGAAATTGTATTCATACATAAGTTGATAATGGATATCATGGTGGTGAATGGCATAATCCAAGAAATCAAAAAGACGCTAGATTCACATAAGAGCAGATTTGAACAGGCAGAAGAAAGAATTAGTGATGTGGAAGAGAATACATCTGATATCAAACTGATAGTAGAACAGATAGATAAAAAGTTAGGAAAAAAACAGCAGGGACATAGGGATTTGAACAACAACATAACATGCACAAACATATACATAATAGGCATTCCAGAGGGAGAAGAGAAGGGAAAGAGGAGAGAAGGAGTGTTGGAGGCAATAATGGCTGAAAAGTTCCCAACCGTATTGAGGGAGATGGATGTACAACTCCAGAAAATGCAGTGTACCACAAACATTATAAATCTCAAAAGTCCTTTTCCAAGATATTACTTGTAAAACTGTCCAATGATCAAGACAAAGAGAAAATACTGAAAACAGCAAGAGAAAGGAGAACCAGAACATACAAGGGAGGCTCAATATGATTAAGTGCTGATTTATCATGTGAAACCATGGAAGCAAGAAGGCTGTGGTAGGACATAGTTAAGGCACAAAAAGAAAAAAAAAAAAACTTACAGCCAAGGATACCCTATCTAGCAAAGCTGGCATTCAAAAATGAGGAAGAATTCAAAATATTCACAGATAAACAGGCAAACAGAAGTAAAGAGAGAATGCCAATAAAAAACCTGCCCTACAAGAAATACTAAAGGGAGGTCTGCACGTTGAAAGAAAAAAATAGGTGAGAGAGAGATGTAGGAGATTGTAAAAACAACCAAAAAACAAAAAGAAATGAAAACAACATATGGCATACATTAGCCCAAAGAAAATATGGCTAATATAAATAATTCCTTGAGAGTAATAACACTGAATGTTCATGTATTAAACTCACCAGTCAATAGACACAGATTGACAGAATGGGTAAGGAAATATGATTCATCTATATGCTGTCTACAAAACCCACCTTATACCTGGGGAATCAATGAGGCTGAAAGTGAATGGCTGGGAAAAAATCTTACAAGCAAACAATAACCAAAAACGGGCAGGAGTAGCTATAATAATATCAGACAAAATAGACTTTAAATGCAAATCTATTGTGAGACAAAGATGGACACTTACTTAGTGTATTAGTCAGGGTTCTCTCGGGAAACAGAATCAGCAGGAGATATCTGTGAATAATATGGAACTCTAAAAGAGTCTCTCATGCGACCGTGGGGACTCACAAGTCCAGGCTCCTCAGGCAAGCTGCAAACCAGGGGCTCCGATGAAAGCCCGATGAAAGGTTGTTGATGAGTCTCTGGGAGAAGTTGCCTGTCCAACGACGAGCTGGAAAATTCTCTCTGAATGTTGAAATCACCTCCACTCTTAAGTCATTCAACTGATTGGATAAAAGCACCACCCATCGATAATGCAATCTCCCTGATTGATGCAGATATAATCAGCCATCCACGCAGTAAACTCACTGGTGATCCAAGTCCACAAATGCTCCCGTATTACAATTAGCCCAGTGCTTGCTGGAACAAACACCTGGACACAACTACCTGGCCGACTTGACACTTTAGCCTAACCATCACAGTCCACCCCTTGTCAACTTGGCAATCATACACATTACTCTAAACCATAATTAGTCTCTAAGTAAAAACTATAACAGACAAGTATACATATATATTTCCATCTAACAATGTTCAACTCCCCTGCGTACAACCGGAAATGCATTAATTCCCTACAGAACAGGGTGCAAGTCCTTGGATGATAGTCACTCTTAAACTCGACATCCTTAAATATTATGATGTGGGATTAATACAACTTTTCATGATAGGGGAAAAGAATGGGGAAGAAAACAAAGAAATTCATTTTGTGTATATATACAATCATACTCATAATGAAACATGGAAGAAGGGTTTATGACCATTACATTCCTCATTTCTGTAACTGGTCACGTGGTCGAAGTTCATATTTATCACTACCTTCTTCCACTACCCATTCCATGTTCCCGTTACCTTCAGCAAGCACTTCAGCTGGCCGTGGTTCTTTGCCTGGTGGGGTGACCCAAACTTTCATTCCCAAAGATTCTGGGCCATTGTTAGTCCTGCTTGAATTGGTTTGTTGCAATTTTCCATTGACTTTAATCACAGGGCATGGCAGGACTAGGAAACGCCTTAGAGGATCCCCTGCATTCCAGGCAAACTCTTCTTTACCCCCATTATGTAGATGTAGTCCTATTTCCCCTTGATAGTCAGGATCAATAACCCCAGCCAGTACAGTAATTCCCTTCTTTGCCTGTTGATTCACAGGTAAGAGGAGCCCAAAGTGGCCAGGTGGCAGTCTTAACTTCCAGTTCAATGGAATCACTGTTATGTTCCCAGTTTGCAGCACTTCTCCTCTTGGGACTAAAACCTGTAGACCAGCAGAGCTTAAGGTTTCAGGGACAGGAAGCAAAAATTTTCCTAGTGGGTCACTAGGGGTAATAGTGAGTGGTGCCACTCCCATTTCCACCCCTTGATTCTTGGACCCATGAATCCTGGCTATAGGAGAAACAGCACCATAGAGAGGACACTGATTCAGAGCATACACAGCGTCCTGGAGAACATTGCCCCAGCCCTGCAAGGTATTGCCACCTAGTTGGTGCCGTAATTGAGTCTTCAAAAGGCCATTCCACCATTCTATTAATCCAGCTGCTTCAGGGTGATGGGGGACATGGTAAGACCAGTGAATTCCATGGGCATGTGCCCATTCCCACATATCATTTGCTGTGAAATGGGTTCCTTGATCAGAAGCAATGCTGTGTGGAATGCCATGGCGGTAGATAAGACATTCGGTAAGTCCACGGATGGTAGTTTTGGAAGAAGCATTGCATGCCAGAAATGCAAACCCATACCCAGAATATGTGTCTATTCCAGTTAAAACAAATCACTGCCCCTTCCATGATGGAAGTGGCCCAATATAGTCCACCTGCCACCAGGTAGCAGGCTGGTCACCTCGAGGAATGGTGCCATATCTGGGGCTGAGTGTGGGTCTCTGCTGCTGGGAGATTGGGCATTCAGCAGTGGCTGTAGCCAAGTCAGCCTTGGTGAGGGGAAGTCCATGTTGCTGACCCATGCATAACCTCCATCCCTACCTCCATGGCCACTTTGTTCATGAGCCCATTGGGCAATGACAGGAGTGGCTGGGGAAAGAGGCTGAGCATTAGCCACAGAGCGGGTCATCTTATCCACTTGATTATTAAACTCTTCCTCTGCCGAAATCACCCTCTGGTGAGCATTCATGTGGGACACAAATATGTTCATGTTTTCTGCCCACTCAGAAAGATCTATCAACATAGCTCTTCCCCAGACCTCCTTGTCACCAATTTTCCAATCATGTTCCTTCCAGGTCCCTGACCATCCAGCCAAACCATTGGCAACAGCCCATGAATCAGTGTACAAACGCACCTCTGGCCATTTCTTCCTCCAAGCAAAATGAACAACTAGATGCACTGCTCGAAGCTCTGCCCACTGGGAGGATTTGCCCTCACCGCTATCCTTCAAGGATGTCCCAGAAAAGGGCTGCAGTGCTGCAGCTGTCCACTTTCGGGTGGTACCTGCATATCATGCAGAACCATCTGTAAACCAGGCCCGAGTTTTCTCATCCTCAGTCAACTGATTGTAAGGGAGTCCCCAAGAGGCCAAAGCTGTGGGCTGGGAAAGAGAAGGTAACATGGCAGGGGTGGTGACCATGGGCATTTGGGCCACTTCCTCATGTAACTTACTTGTGCCTTCAGGACCTGCTTGAGCCCTATCTCATATATACCACTTCCACTTTATTATGGAGTGCTGCTGTGCACACCCAACTTTATGGTTTGGTGGGTCAGACAATACCCAGCTCATGATAGGCAACTCAGGTCTCATGGTAACTTGATGGCCCATGGTTAAGCATTCAGTCTCTACTAAGGCCCAGTAACAAGCCGAAAGCTGCTTCTCAAAAGGGGAGTAGTTATCTGCAGAGGATGGCAAGGCTTTGCTCCAAAATCCTAAGGGTCTGCATTGTGATTCCCCTATAGGGGCCTGCCAAAGGCTCCCGACAGCATCTCTATTTGCCACTGAAACTTCCAGCACCATTGGATCTGCTGGATCATATGGTCCAAGTGGCAGTGCAGCTTGCATAGCAGCCTGGACCTGTCGCAGGGCTTCCTCTTGTTCCAGTCCCCAATCAAAACTAGCAGCTTTCCTGGTCACTCGGTAAATGGGCCTCAGTAACACACCCAAATGAGGAATGTGTTGTCTCCAAAATCCAAAGAGGCCAACTAAGCGTTGTGCCTCCTTTTTGGTCGTAGGAGGGGCCAGGTGCAACAGCTTATCCTTTACTTTCGAAGGGATATCTCGACAGGCCCCACACCACTGGACACCTAGAAATTTCACTGAGGTGGAAGGACCTTGTATTTTTGTTGGATTTATCTCCCATCCTCTCTAACGCAAATGCCTTACCAATAAATCTAGAGTCTTTGCTACTTCTTGCTCAGTAGGTCCTATCAACATGATATCATCAATATAATGGACCAGTGTGATGTCTCGTGGGAGGGAGAGATGATCAAGGTCCCTGCAGACAATATTATGACATAGGGCTGGAGAGTTGATATACCCCTGAGGCAGGACAGTGAAAGTATACTGCTGGCCTTGCCAGCTGAAAGCAAACTGTTTCTGGTGGTCCTTACTAATGGCAATTGAGAAAAAAGCATTTGCCAGATCAACAGGTGCATACCAGGTACCAGGGGAAGTGTTGATTTGCTCAAGCAGTGATACCACATCTGGGACAGCAGCTGCAATTGGAGTCACCACCTGGTTAAGTTTATGATAATCTGCTGTCATCCTCCAAGATCCATCTGTTTTCTGCACAGGCCAAATAGGAGAGTTGAATGGGGATGTGGTGGGAATCACCACCCCTGCATCCTTCAAATCCTTGATGGTGGCACTAATCTCTGCAATACCTCCAGGAATCCGGTATTGCCTTTGATTTACTATTTTGCTAGGCAGGGGCAGTTCTACAGGCTTCCACTTGGCCTTTCCAACCATAATAGCCCTCACTCCACAAGTCAGGGATCCAATGTGGGGATTCTGCCAGGTACTGAGTATGTCTATTCCTATTATGCATTCTGGAACTGGAGAAATAACCACAGAATGGGTCCGGGAACCTACTGGACCCACTGTGAGATGTCCCTGAGCTAAAACTCCATCAATCACCTGACTTCCATAAGCCCCTACTCTGAATGGTGGACCACAGTGACGTTTTGGGTCTCCTGGAATTAATGTGACTTCTGAGCCAGTGTCTAATAATCCCTGAAATGTCTGATCATTTCCTTTTCCCCAATGCACTGTTACTCTGGCAAAAGGCCGTAGGTATCCCTGGGGAAAGGTGGGAGGAAGATTAACTGTATAAATTTTTGGCAGTTTAACAGGATCCTTCCCCAAGGGGACCCGGCCTTCCCCTCATTCAAGGGGCTCTGGGCCTGTAAACTGTCTCAAGTCTGGGAACTGATTAAGGGGCCGTGATTCTCTGCGTCTGTAATTAGAGTTAGGATTTTGTTCACTTGACCTAGAACTCTTCTGCTTATACAGATCCAGAAGAAATCTAGTAGACTGCCCATCTATTTCACTTCTGGGTACCCCATGATCTATTAACCAACACCATAACTCCATGCGACTCAGACTATTCTGTGTGCTGTTTCGAATCTGTCTTTCATTGCGGTAGACACGCCTACCTTGGCTTTGGGATTAACTGCTGATACTTGACTTTTACCGGGCCTTGATCCGATCATCCCCATAATATTTAAGGATTCCAATTCCATTACAGCCCCCCCCTACAGTAATATCTGGACTGCAGAGAAGAGCAACCACAGAGCTCTTCAGAGAAGATGGAGTTAGTCTTACAAATTTATTCCTCACAGTCCTGGTTAAAGGTGTGTCCTCTGGACATTCCTGGGGTGGGTGGGCAGGTCTTAAGTGGTAAATCCATTCTAGCATTCCAATCTTTCTAAGCCTTTGAATCCCCTCATCTACTGTATACCACGGCAAATCAGGCATCTCAACATCAGACATGCTAGGCCATCCTTTGGTCCATGCTTCAGTCAGCCACCCAAACAAACAGTTAGAGCCCTTTCTAACCCCTCGAGCTACAGCGTTGAATCCAGAATTTCTGCTTAGTGGGCCCATATCAATAAATTCAGCCTGATCCAACTTTATATTCCTTCCACCATTATCCCATACCCTTAGTATCCATTCCCACACATATTCCCCTGATTTCTGTCTATATAAGTTGGAAAACTCACACAGTTCTTTCAGAGTATAACTTACTTCCTCATGGATCACACTTTGTATTTCACCTTTGGGGGCTTGTTTTGATTTTAATCTAGTAATGGGTCTCGAAGACAAGAGGGGTGGGGGGTCTGGGTAAGGAGAAGGATTAGAGATGTCTTGCAGGCTACTGACCTGAGGGCATTCCTTTGCAGTTTCTTCTGGTGAGACAGGATTATTCTCTTCAGGCAGGGGTTGGAAGACAGATTCCTCAGGGCAGACTGGAAGTTGGACCATGCATGCTGGAGATTGGTTGGTACCTGCCTCGTGGCTGGGAGGAGGTACAGACTCTCTGGGGCAAGGTGGAGGCTGGGCAGTGCATGCTGGAGTTAGGCTGGTACTTGCCTCAGGGCTGGGAGGAGGTCCAGACTCCCTGGGGCAGGCCAGAGGCTGGGCAGTACAGGCTTCCATTTGGCTTGTACCCACGTCAGGGCTGGAAGGAAGTCCAGACTCCCTGGGGCAGGCTGGAGGCTGGATGATACAAGGTTGAGAAGGTGTGGTCTCCACAGGGCAGGCCATCACAGGTTTATCTGGTAAAGTCTCAGCAGAATTTAGGGTTCCAATGTCCCCACCAATATTATCATCATCCCATATGTCTCCATCCCAGTCCTCGGGGTTCCACTCCTTTCCAATCAATGACCTCACTTTAATTGCAGAAACCCTGCGAGGTTGAGATTTTAGTTTCCTCTGTAATTCTGCTACTCGTACAATGAGAGACTGCGTTTCATTCTCAGATATCTCAAGTCTGTGGCTACAGGAGACAAGATTATCTTTCAAGGCACACGTAGAAACTTTCATATCATTCACACGGCATTTAAGTTTCAAAATTGAAGACTTTAGCTCATCCCTTTCTTTTGTAACTGTATCCAGAGTATCTAGGAGGAGCCAGCCAACATCATTATATTTTTTTATTCCACAAAATTCTGTTAAAGTGTTGAAAACACTCTCACCCAGATCCTTGCTTCTTATAAGCGTGGAAGTAGGGGAATCCAATGATGCTATTTTGCGTATCTCTATTGCCAGCTCACGCCATGGACTGTTAGCAACCTCATTATTGGAAAGGGAGTCATTAGTACCCCCGAGTCCAATTAGAGTGGAGAGCCACCTCAGACATCCCATGTTTAAGACTCTGTTCCTCAAGAACCACTGCCGGTACCAGCTGTATTAGTCAGGGTTCTCTTGGGAAACAGAATCAGCAGGAGATATCTGTGAATAATATGGAACTCTAAAAGAGTCTCTCATGCGACCGTGGGGACTCACAAGTCCAGGTTCCTCAGGCAAGCTGCAAACCAGGGGCTCCGATGAAAGCCCGATGAAAGGTCGTTGATGAGTCTCTGGGAGAAGTTGCCTGTCCAACGACGACCTGGGAAATTCTCTCTGAATGTTGAAATCACCTCAACTCTTAAGTCATTCAACTGATTGGATAAAAGCACCACCCATCGATAATGCAATCTCCCTGATTGATGCAGATATAATCAGCCATCCACACAGTAAACTCACTGGTGATCCAAGTCCACAAATGCTCCTGTATTACAATTAGCCCAGTGCTTGCTGGAACAAACACCTGGACACAGCTACCTGGCCGAGTTGACACATTAGCCTAACCATCACACTTAGTAAAAGGAGAAATCTCTCAAGAAGAAAGAAAAATCAGAAATATTTATGCACCTAAACAGGATGCCTCAAAACACATGAGGCAAACACTGGGAAAACTAAGTGGGGAAATAGATGACTTTACAATTATATTGTGGGACTTTAATACACCATTATCACCATTACACAGAACTTCTTTTCAGAGACTCAATAAAGAAACAAAGACTTTGAATAATACATTATAGGATCTGGGTCTAGTAGACATATAGATAACAAAACACCCAAATACAGTGTTATATAAACTCTTCTTGAGTGCACATGGATCATTCTCCAAGATAGACCACATGCTAGGCGACAGAAAAATTCTCAATGAATTCAGAAAGACTGACATTATACTAAATAATTTCTCCAAACACAGTAGAATCAATCTGGAAATCATTAAGGGTCAGAGAACCAGATTAGAAACAAATATATGGAAGTTAAACAACACATTCTTAGATAAACAGTGTTTCAAGGAGGAAATCCCAAAAGAAATCAGAAATTTCCTTGAAATTAATGAAAATGACAACACAACATTAAAATCTATGGAATGCAGCAAAAGCTGTACAGAGAGGGAAATTCCTAGCCATACATGCATATATCAAAAAAGAAGAAACAGCTAAAGTCAAAAAACCTAATTGCACATTTGGAAGAATTAGGAAAAAGAACAACAAACTAACCACAAAGGTAGTAGGAAGAAAGAAATAACAAATATTAGAGCAGAACTAAATGAAATAGAAAATAAGAAAGCACTAGAATAAATGAACAAAACCAAAATCTGGATCTTTGTGAAGATCAAGAAAATTGACAAATCCTTAGCTAGAATAATAAAGGAAAAAAAGAGAAGATTCAAATACACAAAATAAGAAATGAGGAAGGGGCTATCTCCACTGACCCCACACAAATAAAGAGTAACATAAGGTTATACTTTGAAAAATTATATGCCAAAGAGAAGGATAATTTAGAGGAAATGAAAAAACTCCTAGAAACACACAAGAAACTTACATTGATGAAAGAAGAAATTGATGATCTCAAAGACCAATCACAATAAAAAGATAGAACCAGTCATCATAAACTTCCCAACTAAGAAGAACCCAGGACCAGACCTCTTCACAGGTGAATTCTACCAAACATTCTGGAAAGAACTAACGCCAATCCTTTTTAAAATATTCCAAAAAAATAGAGGTAAGGGACATTGCTTAAATCAATCTATGATGCCAACATTATCCTAATACCAAAGCCAAACTTGCCACAAGAAAGGAAAATTACAGACCAATCTCTCTAATGACACTACATGCTAAAATTCTAAACAAAATGCTTGCTAATCATATTCAACAGCACATGAAACAAATAATACACTACGATCAAGTGGGTTTCATCCCAGGTATGCAAGGATGGTTCAACATAAGAGTATCAATGTATTAAAACTCATAAACAGATTGAAAGGTAACAATTCACATGATCATCTCAATAGACACAGAAAAAGCATCCAACAAATTACAGCACCCTTTCCTGATGAAAACACTGCAAAAAAATAGGAAGAGATGGAAATTTTCTGAAAAGGATAAAGGATACATATGAAAAGCCCACAGATAACATTATATACACTGGTGAAATCCTAAAAGCTCTCCCTCTAAGATTGGGAACAAGAAAAGGATGCCCACTATTACTGCTCCTATTTACCATTATTTAGAAGTACTTGCTCAAGCAGTGAGGCTAGAAAAAGATATAAAACATATCCAAATTGAAAGGCATAAATAAAAATTTAACTATTTACAGATGACATGATCCTATACATAGAAAGCCCTGAGAAATCTAAAACAAAGCTTCTAGAACTTAAAAATGAGTTCAGTAAGTCGTAGGTAATAAGATCAATGTGTAAAAATCTGACACTCTAATGAGATTCAGCAGGATGAAATTATCTGATCCATTATCATTTTATCAAAAGCACATTGAAGGAATTTGTTGTGTATATTTTTTGTCGGTTATAATAATCTTGTTCCTCATATGAGGTCCATGCTCTCATGCATTATTCTATAGGTATATTAATATTTTTTTGGAGG
>JAKSZT010000663.1:1366089-1415891 GCA_026826555.1 Tolypeutes matacus
TTTTTTTGTTTGTTTGTTTCTCCTACTATGGGTATAAAATGAATGAAATTATTTCTTACTACAAG
This sequence comes from Tolypeutes matacus, assembly GCA_026826555.1. Classification (NCBI taxonomy): domain Eukaryota; kingdom Metazoa; phylum Chordata; class Mammalia; order Cingulata; family Chlamyphoridae; genus Tolypeutes; species Tolypeutes matacus. The sequence continues at coordinate 1,366,155 of JAKSZT010000663.1, forward strand.
ACCTTGTAGATGCTTCCCTACATTATCTTCTAGGAGCTTTATGGAATTTGCTCTTATATTTAGGTCTTTGATCCATCTTGAGTTAATTTTTGTATATGAAGTGAGATAGTGGTTCTCTATCATTCTTTTGGGTATGGATACCCGGTTTTCAAGCACCAATTTTTTAATGGCTCCACCTCACTGTTGTAATTTCTTCCACTGCTTGAATCACATTATGTCTACAATGGAATACCATTAAGTCCACTCTAGTCCATAGCTCTTCCCCCAATCCTGAGGAGTTTGAGATGGTGATGTCCATTATCTTGGCTACAGCTGCAGGCTCTCTCCATTCCCTGGGATGGCCGTTGTCCATCATCATCTCCTCACTAGGTGACTTGGGTGAGTCCATTGAGCTGTAGAGTAGGAGTTGCAGCTGCACCGAGATTCCAGGCAAAGCTGGCACATGGGCAAACCAGAGGCTCCAGTCTGGAAGTACACCTACAAACTCCAGCATCATATATAAGTTTGAATACAAGGGACTGATGGACCATGTGCAGGAAGGATTTATTTGAGTCCAACTCTGTCACACTCAGGAGCACAGATTCAAAAGTAGAGCCCACTGATAAGTCATCAATCTCTGGAGCTATCCCCACTTATATAGGACCTGGGTGTCTCCAGAACACTCAGAAGCCCCTCTGTGTGGGATGATATCCACTTTGGTGTTCTATGAGATCCTACTGAGGTGTGCGTAAGTGCTACCTCTGGGATGAACTCCCGACTCTCTTTGAAGTCTCTTAGCCACATGAACTCATTTGTCTTTACTTTTTCCCCCTTTTATTCAAGGTCTTTTTCCAGTCATACTGCCAGTTGGCACTTGGTATTAATCCTTCATTGCCAGGAAGGCTCATCCCTAAGAGTCATGTCTCTGTTCATGGATAGGAAGACTAAACATCATCAAGATGTCTATCATACCCAAACTAATCTACAGATTTAATGCAACCCCAATAAAAATCAACACTGTATTTTTTAAGGACCTGGAAAAACTAACTACCAAATATATTTGGCCAGAGGCTCCAGTCTCTGGAAGTATACCTACAAACTCCAGCATCACATATGGAGGCAGTGGCCACTAGACGTTTTCGGGGCAGGGAAGGTAAAAGCAATTGTCATACAGGGGGTTTTTCAGGACGTAGGAATTATCCAGAGTGACATTACAACAACAGATATAGGCCATTTTACATCAACATATAACATACAGAACTGTGTGGGGGAGAGTGTGGTCTACAATGTGAAGCATGGTCCATGCTTAGTGGCAAAGCCCCAGGATGTGTATATCCATTGCAGGTGATGTGCCACACTAATGAAAGATGTTTATGTGGGATGTTATGGGGGGTGTGGGAGGTGGGGAAGACGGTAATCCCTGTAATTTTTGTGTAAAATTTATGTAATCTAAACATCTTTTAAAATATATATATATATAAATAAATATACACACACTCACACACACATTTGGAAAGGTAAGAGGCCCTGAATAGCCAAAGACATATTGAAAAAGAAAAATGAAGTTGGAGATATCACATTACTTGACTTAAAACATACTACAAAGCTACAATAATCAAAACTGCATGGTATTGGCACAAGGATAGACATACTGACCAATGGAACTGAATTGAGAGTTCTTATATAGATCCTCGCATATACAGTCATCTGATGTTTGATAAGGCCACCAAGCCCACTCTTTTGGGAGAGAATGGCCTCTTTAACAAGTGGTGCTGAGGGAACAGGATATCTGTATCCAAAAAAATGAGAGAGGAATACCATCTCACACCTTATACAAAAATCAACTCAAGATGGATCAAAGTTCTAAATATAAGAGCCTAAACCATAAGGACCCTGGGAGATAATGTAGGGAAGCATCTAAAGGACATTGTAATAGGGAATTGTTTCATGAACTTCACACCCAAAACACGAGCAGCAAGAGAAAAAAATAGATAAATGGGATCTCCTCAAAATTAATAACTTCTGCACCTCAAAGGACATTATTAAGAAAATAAAAAGGCAGCCTACCAAATGGGAGAAAATATTTGGCATCCATATATCTGATAGGAGCCTAATATCCTGCATATATAAAGAAATCCTACACCTCAAAAATAAAAAGACAAACAACCCATTTCAAAAATGGACAAGTGACCTGAAAAGATACTTCTCCAAGGAAGAAATACAAATGGCTAAAAAGCACATGAAAAAATACTCGACATCGCTAGCTATTAGGGAAATGCAAATCAAAACTACAATGAGGTACCATCTTACACCCATCAGAATGGCAGCTATTAAAAAAACAGCAGACTATAAGTGTTGGAGAGGATGTGGAGGAATAGGAACCCTTATCCACTGCTGGTGGGATTGTGGAATGGTCCAGCCACTGTGGAGGACAGTTTGTTGGTTCCTCAAAAAACTTACAATAGATCTTCTGTATGATCCAGTGATTCCACTGCTGGGTATATATCCAGCAGAATTGAAAGCAAAGACACAAACAGATATAACGCACACCAATGTTCATAGTGGCATTGTTCACAGTTGCCAAAAGTTGGTATCAGCCCTGGTGCCCACCAACAGATGAATGAATAAACAAAATGTGGTACATACATACAATGGAATATTACTCAGCTGTAAGAAGGAATAAAGTGCTAACACATGGAATAACATGGATGAATCTTGAAGACCTTATGTTGAGTGAAGCAAGCCAGGCATTGAAGGATAAACAGTGTATGACCTCACTGATTTGAACTGAAGCAAGTGAGCAGTCTCTGAGAACCATTGTCTGAAAGATAGGTTAACAAGGGAGAGAAAGCGAAGAGAAGGTTGTGAGCCATCACTCATATGGACACAATCTATGGTAAAGTGATAGAGTATAGTTCCATGCTGAAGGATAGGACAGGTGGGTAGTGATATTACTGGGTTTGGTGGTGCAGGGTTGATAGGTGTGTAGATTAGGAAGGGCGTGTTAAACTTTCAAATCATTGCTTTTGATTGGCAACTTCTTACCTGTAAGGCCCCATGCTGTGAGTGCATTCTTTATTTCAACCTTTGGACAAATGCATTGCAGCTATTATTTCAATCCACCTTGGAAATGAGTGGCAACTGTGAAGACTTACAACACTACATTTACTAAGATAAGAGACAGTTAGCTGAAGGGCTCCATTTCCTGGGCAGGTCAGAAAAGTTCAGTTTTGGAAAACCACCAGAAAAGCTTTGGGCAGCCTACCTGATCCCATCTCTAGGGCACATTGGAGTGAGTCTGTGCCCCATTTTGGGACCCTGTCCCTAATTTAGCTGGTGATAGTGAGATTACTCTAATGGTCAGTTTCTCTCATTTGCCTAGGAATTTAGTATTGTGTAGGTGTGTGTTACCTCTGTTCTTGATTTCTTGTTTCAACTTATTTTAGGTGTTTAGGATTACCTGTGTTTGCTCAAATCATGGCCTTGGACCCAGTAATGCACTGTAGACCATTTTCCAGTTGACATGGGGACAGACACATAAAGTTATTAAGAAACATCTTTTAATTGTTTAATATATATTTCTTTCTATGTACTTTCCTGGTATGCCATCAAATGGCACTCTTTGGCAGAGCTCTATGCTCATACCCTAGGGTGAATGTTTTCCCTGGAACTTTGTCGGATGAGCATTGTAAAATCAATGTCCAGGAGAATTCTACCTCAAGTGGGGTGATTTAGCAACAAGCCTTACCAAACAACTCACTCAGGAGCTTCTCTCCTCCCTCACTTTTACAAGGGAGGAAATAAAGTTTGAATGAAATGCCAATACAGGGCAATAAAAGGGTGTTTGGGAAGGAGGTTCCCTTTAGTTCCCTTCCAGCTCCTAGGAAAAACTATGCTATGTCCTACCCAGCCTGGAAGGGGGCAACCTGTGTTATGCCACAGACCAAATTCACTGGCCAAAAGACAGATCAGACATAGACTGTGTCCTTCCCTCTTTCCTTTCCTGTGGATGTGGACCCCTGTGACCCCATCAGTTGCCAGCCAGGCAGGGAGGAGTAACAGTCATGTATTATATGCTATGCATCAAAACAGTGTGCCCTAAAATCCATGAGGCAAACTCTGACAAAACTGAAAGAAAAATAAACTTCTGTACAATAATAGTTGGTGAATTAGCCTCACCAGTCATGTCAATAGTTTGAACAAATAGGCAGAAGATAAACAAGAAGAAGGTGTATTTGTAAATTATGATAAATGAGCTAGAACTCACAGATATATAGAGAACTTTGCACCCAAAATTAGCAAGTTATACATTCTTCTGAGGTCCTCATGGATATTTCCACAAGATAGACCACGTGTTGGGTCAAAAACAAGTCTCATTAAATAACACATTTTTGATATTGCACAAAGTAACTTTTCTGATTGTAATGGAATGAAACTGGAAACAAATAGTAAAAAGGAAAGGGGAAAACAAATGTATGGAGGCTAAACAACACATCCATAAACAATCAATAGTCAAAGAAGAAATTGGAAGGGAAATTAATAAATTCATTGAGATAAATGAAAATGAGAAGACAATTTATCAAAACATATGGGACACAGTGAATACCATGCTTAGAGGGAAATTTATAGCCCTAAGCACCAATAATAAAAAAAGAAGAATGCTAAAAACAAAGACCTATATCAGAGTTTCTTAACAAGGGATCTGTGAGCTTAAATTTAAATAAAATAAAACCATTCTTGTTGGGACATGTTTGTGTAGGTGTGATATATTTATTAAATAATACACAGTATATTATGGACTTAGTAAGGAGTCCATGGTTTTCACCTAATTGGCAAAGGGGTCCATGGAATAAAAAAGGTTAAGAATCCCTGACCTAAATGAGCACCTAGGGGAACTGGAAAAAGAACATCAAACCAATACCAGGAGAAGTTCTAGCAAGATGGTGTCGGCTTAGGTGTGCACACCCCAGCTATCTTCCAAAAAATGGCTAAGAAGCTGCAAAATCCTACCTGAGTGAGCTGATTTTGGAACCCACAGAGCAGGACCCCTCAGGGCATCAATCTGGAGGGAACTGGAAAAAGACACATAGAGCCCAAGGGAAAGTCATGAGTTTCTCATCCCTATGGCAGGAAAAGGTAGGCAGTTAAGCCCCATCCTCAAGGGAAATAGCCTCCACAAACCCCCTAATAGCCACCAGCCATCAAGTGGGAGGTTGTGTTCTCTGGTAGGAACAGGGGTCTGGTGAAGGATGGACAGCAATTTCCTATCTGTGGGTCTGGTTATCTTGGGCCCCTTTTGAACTATGGGGAGCATACCAGATGGCACTGAAGTGTCCCCAGGAAAAGGAGAGAAGGGAATTTGCTCAGGTAGCCCGATAGACCCAGCCACCTGGGAGAGAGGAATGTGGTCCAGGAGAGTGTGGGAGATTGGCAATTGATGAGCCCAGTGCTGAAAACTATCAAAATTCCAACTCCTCTAAGGGAGGCAGGTGGTCTAAAGCCTCAATAAGTTTTCAAGGGCCTATTTAGGGTCCCCTGGGAGGAGGAGGGTCCTGGAAAAGGGTGGTTTCTTTGTGATGAGTTTGGTCACCACAGTCCCCTTTGAATCTCTGATGTGACCTCGACCTGACCAGGAGAGAGGAGGGAGGATTTATTCACACAGGCTATCAGGACCAGCTACCCTGGGAGAGAAAGCAGGTAAAATAGAAAGGGGTTAGGGACAGACATCTACTCAGCAGGACTCTGACAAACTGCAAAGATTCTAACCTGCCCAAGGAAAAGTGTGTGGATAGCTTTCAGAAAGGCTAAACAACCAAAGAGAAAGTGTAGCTCAGGGGAGGATTTTCCACATTGAATATATACTAGGTCCCTGGTTCAATTCCCAGCTCTTCTTAAAGTAGTGATCCACCAGATTATCAGACATACAGCTGATATTTTAGGACAGGTAACATATAGACATTCTTTTTGTATTAGCTTTTCTTCTATCTCCTATTTTTCTTAAAAAAGATTCCCTTTTAAAATTTAACTTAGTTTACTTGCTAAAACCCAGTTCAAAACATGCAGAGGACAGGCTGCAGGGTAATTGACTTATGAACACCGGCTGCCTGAGAAGCTTCTTAGGGGACTAAGAGGAAAGGCTGTTTATCCATGGGCTTTGTTTGCTTGCTTGTTTTTTGTTGTTTTTTACCCTGTTTCTTCCATCCCCTTTTAATCTGGTGCTGCTGTCTTGATTCTTCTTTGTTGCATTTCCCCTTTCTTTTTTCCTTTTTTTATTGTTTACCAATTTTATCTACCTACAATATTTATTTTCCTTTCATCTTTTATCTTCTGCTTTTTCTTGTTTGTCTTACATTCCATCTCTTTTGGTTTGGTCTTCAATTTCTCTTGTCTTTATGTCTCTCTCCTTTTTCTCTGTTTCCTTTATTTTTTAACTTTGTTTCTATTTATCTTTTTTTTCTCTTCCCCACTCTTCTTATCATTTTGACCTTTTAATTTCTCCTATTTTTCTCTATTTAGTTTCGCATCTCATTGTTTGTACTCAACTTTTAAATTCTTATTCCTCTGTACTTCTTACTGAAATTTATTATTCATTTTCCTAGGTATTATATTGTTCCTCTTCTACCATTCACTATTATTATTACTATTATCCTTTTTCTCTTCTTACATCTTTCCTTTTCTCTGTCCCTATTATGTTTTCCAAGGGAACATAGAAAGTAGCAAGGGCATAAAATAATAGGAACAAAGTGTCAAAGTGAAAACTTGACAGACACATAAACAACAACAAAATAAAACCATAGATAATAAAGAGAAGCTAATCAACTGAGCAAATCCATGAAGATAAACTGATGCCTAGACACCAACAAAAAATTACAACTCATACTAAGAAACAGGAAGACATGGCTCAGTCCAATGAATCAACTAAAAACAGGAGGTGATGCAGAACATGGAACAAGTAGTCAGATATATCCAAACAAATATCATGAATCAATTTAATGAAGTGAAGGAAGAGATTAATGATATTAAGAAAACCTGGGGAGAACACAGTGAACAAATTGTAAACAAACATAAAAAGATAAGTGATGTGATTGTGATTAATGGCACAATAAAGAAATAAAAAAAAAAACAAAACACTGGAAGCACATAAAAGATTTGAATATGCAGAGGAAAGAATCAGCAATGTGGAAGACAGTACAGCTGAAATCAAATAGAGAGTAAAACAGATATAAAGATAGAAAAAATTCAGCAGGGACTCAGGGATTTGAATGACAGTACAAAACACAAACATGTACATTATAAGATCCGAGAGGGAGAAGAGAAGGGAAAGGTGAAGGAAGGTGTGTTGGAGGAAATAAGAAAAAAAAAAAAGAAAGAATATGTAAATACATAAAATAAGAATCAAGGAAGGAGTTATCACACTGATCCCACAGAAACAAAGAGTATCATAAGAGTATACTTTGAAAAATTAAATGCCAACAACATGCACAATTTAAGGATATGGACAAATTCTTGGAAGCACATGAAAAGCCTACATTGATGAAAGAAGAAATTGTTGAACTCAGCAGTCCAATCACAAGCAATGAGATAGAATTAATCATCAAAGACCTCCCAACTAGGAAGACCCCAGGACCATATGGCTTCACAGGTGAATTCTACCAAACATTCTGGAAAGAACTAACACCAATCCTGTTTAAACTCTTCCAAAGAATATAAGTGGAGGGAACATTGCCTAGCTTATTCTCTGATGCCAACATCACCCTAATACCAAATCCAAACAGATGCCACAAGAAAAGAAAACTATAGACCAATCTCTTTAATCAACCTAGATGCTAAAATCCTCAACAAAACACTTGCTAATTGCATTCAACAGCATATCAAATGATTTGCACACTATGACCAAGAGAGTTTCATCCCTGGTATGCAGGGATGGTTCAACATGGGGAATCAATTGATGTGGTACCCCACATAAACAGATCAAAGAAAAAAATCAAATGATTATCCCTATAGATGCAGGGAAAACATTCACCAGAAGAGAGCACACTTTCCTGATAAAAACCCTGCAAAAATGGGAGAAGAGGGAAACTTCCTCAACATGATAAGGGGAATGTGTCAAGGACAAAGAGCTAACATCATATTCAGTGGATAAATCCTAAAAGCTTTACCTTTAGGATTAGGAGCAAGACAAGCATGACTACGTTCACCACTTCTATTCAACATTGTGTCAGAATTACTTGCTTGAGCCCTTAAAGAAGAAAAAGATATAAAAAGCATACAAATTTGAAAGGAAGAAGTGAAAATTTCACTATTTGCAGATGACATGATCCTATACATACCGAGCCCTGAGAAATCTACTACAAAGCTTCTAGAGCTCATAGGTGAGTTTAGTAAAGTCACAGGTTATAAGTTCAATGTGCAAAAATCATAGCATTTCTATACAAAAACAATGAACAATCTGAAGCGGAAATCAAGAAAAAATCCAATTTGCAATAGCAACTAAAATGATCATATACCTAGGAATAAGTTTAACTAATGATGTAAATGACCTATACACAGAAAACTACACAATACTGTTAAAGGAAATCAAAGAAGGCTTAAATAAATAGATGAATATTCCTTGTTCATGGATAGGAAGACTAAACATTATTAAGATGTCTATCCTTTTCAAAATGATCTACAGATTTAATGCAATCCCAATAAAAACAGCCACAACATTTTTTTTCAATGAATTGGGAAAACTATGAAATTTATCTGGAAGTGCAAGGGGCCCCAAATAGTCAAAGACATATTGAAAAAGGAAAATGAAAATAGAGGAATCACATTACCTGACTTTAAAATATACTACAAAGCTACAGTGGTCAGAAATGCATAGTATTGGCACAAGGATAGATATATTGACCAATGAAAACAAATTGAGAGTTCTGATATAGATCTTCACATACAGAGTCAAATGGTATTTGACAAAGCCACCAAGCCCATTAAGCTGGGTGAGAGTGGCCACTTAAACTAATGGTGCTTGGAGAACTGGATATCCATGTCCAAAAGAATGAGAGAGGAACACCGTCTCACACCTTATACAAAAATTAACTCAAGATAGAGCCAAGATCTAAATATAAGAGTCAATACCAAAAAGACCTAGGAAAGTAATGTAGGGAAGGATATAAAGGATCTTGTAATAGGAAATGGTTTCATCAACTTCACAACCAAAGCATGAGCAGTGTAAGAAAAAAATACATAAAAGGTACATCCTCAAAATCAAAAAATTTTGCACTTCAAAGGAGTTTGTGAAGAAAGTAAAAAGGCATCTTGCTCAATGTGGGAAAACTTTTGGTAACCATACATCTGATAGGGGCCTAATATGTGGCATACATAAAGAAATCCTACCCTTGAAAAAAAAAAAAAAAAAAAAAAAACCATTAAAAAAATGGACAAATGATTTGAAAAGACACTTCTCCATAAAAGAAACACAGATGGCTAAAAAGCACAAGAAAAGATGCTCAAAATCACTAGTGCATTTACAATAATATCATTGGATGTGGCTGGATTAAACACCCCAAGCAAAAGATACAGGCTGATAGAATGGATTAAAAAAAAAAAAAATCAGTCATCCATATACTGCTTACAGGAAACTCATCTTAGACCCAGGGATACAAACCGGCTGAAAGTGAAAGGTTGGAAAAAGATACTCCACGCGAATAGTAGCCAGAAAAGAGCAGAGGTAGCTATACTAATATCAGAGAAAACAGACTTAAAATTCAAAAAAATGTTATAAGATATACAGAAGAACATTATGTATTAATAAAAAGAACAATCCACCAGGAAGATATAACAGTCATAAATATCTATGCACCTAAGCAGGGTGCCCCAAAAGACATGAGACAAACTGGCAAAACTGAAGGGAGAAATAGACATTTCTACAATAATCGTTGGAGACATCAACACCCCACTCACATCATGAAGTAATACAACCAGACAGAAGATCACAAATAAACAGAATTGAACAATATGATAAACAAGTTAGACCTAACAGACATATTCAGAACACTGCATCCAAACTCATCAAGTTATGTGTTCTTCTCAAGTGCCCATGGATCTTTCTCCAGGATCAACCACATTTTAGGTCACAATGCAGCTCTCAATAAATATAAAAAAATTGAAATTATACAAAACACCTTTTCAGATCATAATGCAATGAAATCAGAAATCAATAATAGACAGGAAAAAAGCAAATTTGCAAATGTGTGAAGGCCGAACAACACATTCCTAAATAATCAGTGGGTCAAAGAAGAAATTGCAAGTGAAATTAGGAAATATATTGAGACAAATGAAAACTAGAACACAACGTATGAAAACTTATGGGATACAGCAAAGGTAGTCTTGAGAGGGAAATGTATAGCCCTAAATGCCTATACTAAAAATGAAGAAAGAGCTAATCTCAAAGAATTAACTGAACAACTAGAGAAACAAGAAAAAGAACAGGAAACCAATCCTAAAGCAAGCAGAAGGAAAGAAATAATAAAATTAAAGCAGAAATAAGTAAAAATGGGAAGAAGAAAACAATAAAGAAAACTAAAAAAACAAAACCTGGTTCTTTGAGAAGATCAATAAAATTGACAAATCCCTAGCTAGACTAACAAAGAAATAAAGAGAGAAGATGCAAATAAATACAATCAGAAATGAAAGGGGGAAAGTTACAAATGACCCCACAGAAATAAAAAGAATTATAAGAGGATATTATGAGAAACTATATGCCAAAATTTAGACAACCTAGATGAAATGGACAGATTCCTAGAAACGCAAAACCAATCTACACTGATGCAACAAGAAATACAAGAACTTAACAAACCAATCACATTTAAAGATATTGAATCCATCATCAAAAATCTTTTAGCAAAGCTATGTCCAGGATCAGATGGCTTCACAGGTGAATTCTACCAAGCATTTAGAAAAGAATTAGCACCAATCCTGTTTAAACACTTCCAAAAAATTGAAGAGGAGGGAAAGTTACCCAATACATTTTATTAAGCCAACATCACCCTAATACCAAAGCCAGATATAGATACTAGAAGAAAATAAAATTACAGGCCAATCTCTCTAATGAACATAGATGCAAAATTTCTCAACAAAATACTTGCAGATCGAATCCAACAACATATTAAAAGACTTATATATCACAACAAAATGATATTTATTCCTGGTGTGCAAGATTGGTTCAATATAAGAAAATCAATCAATGTAACACACTACATTAACAAATTGAAGGAAAAAAAAAACAAAACACTTGATCATCTCAACTGATGATGAAAAGGCATTTGCCAAAATCCAGCATCCTTTTTTGGTAAAAACACTTCAAAAGATAAGAATAGAAGGAAAATTTCTCAATATTATAAAAGGCATATATGAAAAACCAAGAGCCAATAACGTACTCAATGGGGAAAGGTTGAAAGCTTTCCCTCTATGATCGGGAACAAGACAAGGATGCCCACTGTCAACACTGTTATTCAATATTGTTCTGGAAGTTCTAGCTAAGGCAATTAGAGAAGAAACAAAAAAATTAAAGGAATCCAAATAGGGAAAGAGGAAGTAAAACTCTCACTGTTTGTGGATGACATGATCATGTACTTAGAAAATCCTGCAGTATCCACTACAAAGCTACTTGAGCTAATAAATGAGTTCAGCAAAGTGGCATGATACAAGATCAAAAAGGAAAAATCAGTAATGTTTTTGTACACTAGCACTGAACAATCTGAGGAGGAAACCAGGGGAAAAATCCCATTTCAATAGCAACCAAAAGACTCAAATACCTAGGAATTAATATAGCCCAAGAAGTAGAGGACCTTTAATCAGAAAACTACAAAACAATGCTAAAAAGAAATTTAAAATGACTTAAACAAATGGAAAGACATTCCATGTTCATGGATTGGAAGAAGAAATTTCATGAAGGTATCAATCTTACCTAAAGTGCTTTATAGATTCATCAGAATACCAATCAAAATACCAACAGCTTACTTTACAGAAATAGATAAGGCAATTACCAAATTCATTTGGAAGGGTAAGTGCACCCAAATAGCCAAAAGAATTCTAAAAAAGAAGAGTGAAATGGGAAGAATTTCACTGCATGATCTTGAAACATATTACAAAGATAGAGTGGTCAAAACAGCATGGTACTGACATAAAGATAGACACATCGATCAGTGGACTAGAATTGAGAACCCAGAAATAAACTATCACCTATACAGTCAACTATTTTTTTTGACAAACATACCAAGGCCATGTTAATGGGACTAAACAGTCTCTTCAACAAATAGTGTTGGGAGAACTGCATAGTTATAACCAAAAGAATGAAAGAGGACCCCTAACTCACTTCCTATACAAGAATCAACTCAAAGTGGACTGAAGATCTAAATATGAACTACAAGACCATAAAAATATCAGAAGAAATTTTAGGGAAACATCTTCAAGACATTGTGGTAGGTGGTGGTTTCTTGGACCTTACACACAAACATGTGCAACTAAAGAAAAAAATAGATAAATGGGACCTCCTCAAAATTAAACACTTTTGCACCTCACAGGTCTTTGTCAAAAGAGTGGAAAGGCAGCTAACTCAATGGGGAAAAATATTTGGAAATCACATATCCAATAAGGACTTAATATGCAAGATATTTAAAGATATGATACAACTCAACAGTAAAAAGAGAAATTACCCAATTAAAAAATGGGAAAAAGACTTGAATAAACATTTGTCTGAAGAAGAAATACAAATGGCAAAAAACACATGAAGAAATGCTCAACATCACTCGTGATTAAGGAAATTCAAATCAAAATTACAATGAGATATAATATCACATCTATCAGAATGGCACTATTAAAGGGACAGAGAACTACAAGTGTTGGAGAGGATGTAGAGAGATAGGAACACTTCTTCACTGTTGGTGGGAATGCAGAATGGTACAGCCATTGTGGAGGACTGTTTGGCAGTTCCTAAAGAAATTGAACATAGACTTGCCACCTGACCCGGCAATACCACTACTCGATGTATACCCAGAAGTGAGAGCAATGACATGAACAGACATCTGCACACCAATGTTCATAGCAACATTATTTACGATTGCCAAAAGTTGGAAACAACCCAGGTGTCCATCAATAGAAAAATGAATAAACAAACTGGAGTCTAGTAACATGATGGAATATTATGCAGTAGTAAGAAGAAATGAAGTTATAAAGCATATGACAACAATTTTATGTTGTCATATGATCCTGGAGGGCATTATGTTGAGTGAAGCAATCCAGACACAAAAGAACAAATACTGTTTGATTGAATTACTATGAATCAAATATATTGTGTAACATTTTTTTTTTATTGTGGGTAAAAATCAAATTTTTCACAATACATACCAATATTTGTAAAATGATATATAAATATATATGCATATATGTGTATTTACTTACATGAATGTTATTTTTATGTATATATATATATATATTTTAAAAGGTGCTTAGATTATCTAAATATTACACAGAAATTACAGGGATTCCCATGTTCCCCACCACCCACACCTCCCACAACATCCCTCACAAACATCCTTCATTAGTGTGGCTCATCACCCTTAATGGATATACACATCCTGGGGCCTTGCCACCAAACATAGACCACAGTTCACATCGTAGACCACATTCTCTCCCAAACAGTTCTGAATAGCATATGCTGATTTAAAATGGTCTACATCCATCGTCAGAACGGCACTCAGGACAACACTCATGTCCCGAAAAAGCCCCTGTATTTTCAACTGCACTTCTCCTCCCTGCTCCAAAATGTTCAGTGGCCACTGGCTCCACCTCACTGTTATAATTTCTTCCATTGCTAGAATCACAATATGTGTACAACAGAATACCATTAAGTCCACTCTAGTCCATAGTTCTTCACACAATCCTGAGGGGACTGGGATGGTAATGTACGCTCCACCTCCAAGTGATAGAGGGCTTATATCCCATGGGTATGGTGGGTGGGATTATCCTGTCTGCAGCTGCAGGCCCTCCCCATTCCCTGGGATGGCCGATACCCATCGTCGTCTCCTTGCCAGGTGACTTGGATGAGTCCACTGAGCTGTAGGGTAGGAGTTGCAGCTCTACTGAGATTCTAGGCACAGCTGGCACATGGGTAGGCCAAAGGATCTAGTCTCTGGAAGTACACCTACAAACTCCAGCATCACATATAGGTTTGAATAGAAGGGACTGATGAACCATGTGCAGGGAGGACTTATTTGATTCCTACTCTATCACTCTCAGGAGCACAGATTCCAAAGTAGAGCACACTGATAAGACATCAGTCTCTGGGGCTATCCCCCCTTATATAGGACCTGGGTGTCTCCAGAGCCCTCAGTGTTGGGTGATATCCACTTTGGTGTTCTATGAGATCCTACTGAGGTGTGCGTAAGTGTTACCTCTGCCATGACCTCCTGACTCTCTTTGAAATCTCTTAGCCACTGAACTCATTTCTCTTTACCTTTTCCCCCTGCTATTCAAGGTCTTTTTCCAGTTGTGTTGGTAGTTGGCACTTGGTATTAATCCCTCATTGCCAGGGAGGTTCATCCCCGGGAGTCATGTCCCACATTGAGGGGGAGGTAATGCATTCATATGCTGACTTTGGCTTAGAGAGAGGCCACATTTGACAACAAGGAGGCTGTCAGGTGGCAACCCTTAGGTACCCCATAAGAGTAGGCTAAGTCTCAATTATAAGAGCAAAGACTCACAAGGCTAGTCATCACTAACAATAACTCATCAGTGGGCCATCCTCTTTTGCCTGACACTGTCCCTGAACTGAGGGGACTGTTGCTGCTTCCTTGGAGGATGTGGAAGAACTCTCCAGGCTGGGAATTCAGATTCCCTCATTTATTGAGTGATTGTCTACCCACCGTGACCATGCCCCATCCCTCAATCATTTGAACAATTTTATATATCTTTCATGTATATTCAGGTGAACTTACTCCATGACTCCTCCATCCCAGACATCCCCAAACAGTGATCATCTGCAACCCCCCCATCTTTTTTTTTTTAAATTTTTATTGTGGGTAATAATCAAAATTCTCACAATACATACAAATATATGCAAAATGATATATAAATATATATGCACATATGTGTATTTGCTTACAAAAATGTTATATATATATATATATATATATATATATATACACATATATTTTAAGAGGTGCTTGGATTACCCAAAATATTACACAGAACCCACTGGGATTCCCATGTTCCCCACCTCCCACACCTCCCACCACATCCCACACAAACATCTCCCACAAGTGTGGCCCACCACCCTCAATGAACTTACACATCCTGGAGCCTTGCCACCAACCATAGACCACAGTTCACACCATAGACCACACTCTATCCCACTCAGATCTGAGTGGTATGTGCTGATTTAAAGCAACCCCCATTTTAACCCTTCTATGACCCCAAACTTCCCTGAAGATGAAGCCCATATAATAACCAAATACAATTAATAGGAAAATGAAATAATAATGATAAGCTTAAATGCAAGTGATAAAATACAAGAAAACTCAGAAAAAAAGAACTAAAAATAAAATATAATTAATGGATTGGGATATTCAAAAAAAGAAAATGGGAAAAAACAAAAGAAAAAAATTTTTTTTTTATTTTTTTATTTATATTTTATTTATATTTTTATTTTTTATTATTATTGTTATTTTTATTTTTATCATTTCTACTTTTATCACTGCATTATTGGATGTCCAATGTGTACCGTGACACCTTCCCCTTCTCATTCCCCAGTGTCTACCAAATTTTCATTTAGTTTTCAAAGAAGTTTTAGGTCACAGCAAAGTCACTCACGGAATACTAGAGATTCCCATATACCCAACCTCCCTCCCCCTTCCCCACGCCATATTACAACATTTTTTTAAATGGGTGTTAGCGTTGTTATAACTGTTATACAGATAGTAAAATATAGCAACTAAACATTGTCAATCATTTACAGTATAGTTTACAATTTAGATGGTACAGTTTAATAAGTTTTGATAATATTTACCGTGCCCTGTGTCCATTAGTAAGGTAATGAAAAACCTTTCCCATGTCCACTAAATACCCCATTTGATCTTAACTATTCCTTCCTCCCCATCCCCCTGAGGCATATGACACTCCCCTGTCTTGACTCATGGAATGTCAAGATTCATAGTTACATGCCCTGGGTATTCCAAACTGCCCTTCCTAATCTACCCACCTGTCAACCCTGCACCACCAAACTTAGTTAATATCACTACCCATTTTTTCTATCCTTCAATATACAAATATACTCTATCCCTTTACCATAGATTATGTCCATATAGATGATGGCTCACAGCCATCTGTTCTATCCTTCAATACACAACTATATTCTATCACTTTACCATATATTATATCTATAAGGGTAATGTCTCAACACCTACTCTTCTCTCTCTCTCCCTTATTAATCTATCTTTCAGACAGTGGTTCTCAGAGACAGTTATCTTTCCTCAATTCAAATCAGTGAGGTCATGAACTGTTCATCCTTCAATGCCTGGCTTGCTTCACTCAACATAAGGTCTTCAAGATTCATCCATGTTATTCCATATGTTAGCACTTTGTTCCTTCTAACAGCTGGGTAATATTCCATTGTATGTATGTACCTCATTTTGCTTATCCATTCTTCTGTTGATGGGCACTGGGGCTGATTCCAACTTTTGGCAATGGTGAACAATACCACTATGAACATTTGTGTGCATATATCTGTTCGTGTCTTTACTTTCAATTTTTCTGGGTATATATCCAGTAGTGGAATCACTGGATCATATGGAAGATCTATTGTTAGATTTCTGAGGAATCGCCAAATTGTCCTCCACAGTGACTGGACCATTCCACAATCCCACAGCAGTGGATAAGGGTTCCTATTTCTCCACATCCTCTCCAACATTTATATTCTGCTGTTTTTTTAATAGCTGCCATTCTGATGGATGTAAGATGGTATCTCATTGAGGTTTTGATTTGCATTTCCCTAATACCTAGTGATGTCGAGCATTTTTTCATGTGCTTTTTAGCCATTTGTATTTCTTCCTTGGAGAAGTGTACTTTCAGGTCACTTGCTCATTTTTGAAATGGGTTGTTTGTCTTTTTATTTTCGAGGTGTAGGATTTTTTTATATATGCAGGATATTAGGCTCCTATCAGATATATGGTTGCCAAATATTTTCTCCCATTGGGTAGGCTGCCTTTTATTTTCTTAATAATGTCCTTTGAGGTGCAGAAGTTATTAATTTTGAGGAGATCCCATTTATCTATTTTTTCTCTTGCTACTTGTGTTTTGGCTGTGAAGTTCATGAAACCATTTCCTATTACAAGGTCTTGTAGATGCTTCCCTACATTATCTCCAAGGTCCTTATGGTTTTGGCTCTTATATTTAGATCTTTGATCCATCTTGAGTTGATTTTTGTATAAGGTGCAGATGGCATTCTTCTCTCATTCTTTTGGATATGGATATCCAGTTCTGCAAGTACCACTTGTTAAAGAGGCCATTCTCTCCCAACTGAGTGGGCTTCATGGCCTTGTCGAATATCAGGTGGCTGTATATGCAAGGATCTATATCAGAACTCTCAATTTGGTTCCATTACTCAGTAGGTCTGTCCTTATGCCAATACCACACAGTTTTGATCACTGTAGCTTTGTAGTATGTTTTAAAGTAGGTAATGTGATACCTCCAACTTCATTTTTCTTTTTCAATATGTCTTTGGCAATTCGGGGCCTCTTACTTCTCCAAATATATTTTGTGGTCAGTTTTTCCAGTTCCTTAAAAAATACAGTGTTGATTTTTATTGGGATTGCATTAAATCTGTAGATTAGTTTGGGTTGGATAGACATCTTGAAGATGTTTAGTCTTCCTATCCATTAACAGGGAATAGTCTTCAATTTATTTGTCTTCTTTGAGTTCTTTTAACAGTGTTGTGTAGTTTTCTGCATATAAGTCATTTACATCTTTAATTAAATTTATTCCTAGGTATATGATTCCTTTAGTTACTATTGTAAATGGTATATTTTTCTTGATTTCCTCCTCAGATTGCTCAGTGTTGGTGTACAGAAATGCTACTGATTTTTGAGCATTGATCTTATAGACTGGAACATTACTGAACTCCTTAATAAGTTCTAGAAGCTTTGTTGTAGATTTCTCAGGGTTTTCTATGTATAGGATCATGTCGTCTGCAAATAATGAAATTTTTACTTCTTCTTTTCCAATCTGGATGCCTTTTCTATCCTTTTCTTCCCTGAGTGCTCTTGCAAGCACTTCAAAGACAATGTTAAATAGGAGTGGTAATAGTGGACATCCTTGTCTTGTTCCCGATCTCAGGGGGAAGGCCTTTGGGATTTCATATTTGAAGATGATGTTAGCTTTGGGTTTTTCATATATACCCGTTATCATATTCAGAAAGTTTCTTCTATTCCTATCTTTTGTAGTGTTTTTATCAGGAAACAGTGCTATATTTTATTGAATGCTTTTTCTGCATCTATAGAGATGATCATGTGACTTTTTTTCTTTCAATCTGTTTATGTGGTGTATTACATTGATTGATTTTCTTATATGGAACCATCCTTGTATACCCGGGATGAAACCCACTTGGTCATGGTGTATAATCCTTTTAATATGTCGTTGAATGCAATTAGCTACTATTTTATTGAGGATTTTAGCATCTAGGTTCATTAGACAAATTGGTCTGTAATTTTCCTTTCTTGTGGTATCTTTGTTTGGTTTTGGTATTATGGTAATGCTGGCATCATAGAATAAGTTAGGCGATATTCCTTCTACTTCTATTTTTTGGAAGTGCTTAAGCAGAATTGGTGTTAGCTCTTTCCAGATTGTTTGGTAGAATTCAGCTGTGGAGCCGTCTGGTCCTGGGCTCTTTCTTAGTTGGGAGGTTTTTGATGACTGAGTCTATTTCTTTACTTGTAATTGGACTGTTGAGTTCATCAGTTTCTTATTTTGTCAAAGTTGGCTGTTTGTGAGTTTCTAGAAACTTGACCATTTCCTCTAAATTATCGTTCTTGTTGGCATATAATTTTTCAAAGTATCCTCTTATGATACTCTGTATTTCTGTGGGGTCAGTAGTGATATCCCCTTGCTCATTCCTTATTTTGTGTATTTGTATCTGTTCTTTTTGTTAGTCTGGCTAATGGTTTATCAATTTTATTGATATTCTCGAAAAACCAGCTTTTGGTTTTGTTTATTGTTTCTAGTGCTTTCTTATTTTCTATTTCATTTAATTCTGCTCTAATCTTTGTTAATTCCTTCTTTCTACTTCTTTTTGGTTTAGTTTGTTGTTGTTTTTCCAATTCCTCCAAGTGTGCAGTTAGGTCTTCAGTTTTAGCTCTTTCTTTTTTAATATATGAATTTATGGCTATGAACTTCCCTCTCAGGACTGCTTTCACTGCATCCTATCAGTTTGGATATGTTGTGTTGTCATTTTCATTAGTTTCAAGGTAGTTACAGATTTCTTTTGAGATTTAATTCTTTTTTTTTTTATTATGGATAAAAATCACAATTCTCACAATACATACAAACATTTGCAAAATGATATCTAAATATATATGCATATATGTGTATTTGCTTACAAAAATGTTATTTGAGATTTCATTCTTGACCCACTGTTTGTCTAAGAGTGTGTTGTTTAACTTCCATATCCTTGTGCATAGCCTGTTTCCTCTGGCCCTTAGTGATTTCCAATTTCATTATGTTGTGGTCAGAGAAATTACTTTGTATAATCTCAATCGTTCTAAATTCATTGCGAGTTGTTCTGTGGCCTAGCATGTGGTGTATCTTGGAGTATGATCCATTTGCACTTGAGAAGAATGTAAATCCTGCTGTATTTGGGTGTAGTGTTCTGTATATGTCTATTAAGTCCAGGTCCTCTAATGTATTGTTGAGAGTCTTTGTTTCTTTGTTGATTCTCTGTCTAGATGTTCTGTCTAATGATGATAATGGTGTATTCAAGTCTCCCACTATAATTGCAGAGGCATTTATTTCTCTGCTTAACTTTTCCAAAGTTTGCCTCAACGTATTTTGAGGCACCCGATTAGGTGCGTAAATGTTTATGATTGTTCTCTCTTCTTGAGAGATTACCCCTTTTACTAATATATAGTGTCCATCTTTGTCTCTTACAATAGTTTCGCATTTAAAGTCTACTTTGTCTGATATTAGAATAGCTACTCCTGCCCGTTTTTGGCTATTGTTACCTTGTAAAATTATTTTCCAGCCATTCACTTTCAGCCTCCTTGAATCCCTGGGTTGAAGGTGGGTTTCTTGTAGAGAGCATACAAATGGGTCTTATTTCTTTATCCATTCTGCCAATCTGTGTCTCTTGAGTGGTGAATTTAATCCATTAACATTCAGTGTTATTACTCATAACAAATTTCTTACTTCAGCCATATTTTCTTTGGATTAATGTATGTCATATGTTGTTTTGTTTCGGTTTTTGTATTTTTAGTTGTTTTTAAACTCTCCTCCAACTCTCTCTCCCTTGTTTTTTCCTTTCAACTTGTAGAACTTCCTTTGGTATTTCTTGAAGTGCCGGTTTCTTATTAACATACTCTCTTAATTTCTGTTTATCTGTGAATATTTTGAACTCTCCATCATTTTTGAATGCCAGTTTTGCTGGATATAGAATTCGTGGCTGGAAGTTTTTTTTCTTTTAGTACTTTGACTATGTCATACCTCTGTCTTCTTGCCTCCATGGTTTCAGATGAGAAATCAGCACTTAATCTTATTGTGCTTCCCTTGTATGTGATGGTTCTCTTTTCTCTTACTGCCTTGAGTATTTTCTCTTTGTCTTGAGTTTTGGACATTTTGACAAGTCTTGGAGTTGGCCTGTTGGGATTTATACTGTTTGGGGTGTGCTTTGCTTTCTGGATCTGCATATCCATCTCTCTCAAAATGGTTGGGAAGTTTTCAGCCATTATTTCCTTCAACACTCCTTCTGTTCCCTTTCCCTTCTCTTCTCCTTCTGCGATGTCCATAATGCATATGTTTGTGAATTTTGTGTTGTCAGATAAATCCCTGAATTCCTGCTGGATTTTTTTCTAATTTTTGTCTATCTGTTCTACTATCTGTTTGATTTCAGATGTATTTGTCTTCCACATCACTAATTATTTCTTCTGCCTGTTCAAATCTGCTGTTAGGTGAATTCAGCTTCCTTCTGGTTTCTTGGATTGTGCCATTGATCACTATCATATCCTTTATCTTTTTGCGTATGTTTACAATTTCTTCAGTATGTTCTGCCAGTGTATTCTTTATATCCTTAATCTCTTCCTTCACTTCATTAAGTTGGTTCATGATATTTGTTTGGATAGCTTTGATTAGTTGTTTGATGTTCTGCATATATTCCTGGTTTTTAGTTTGTTCTTTGGAATGGTCCATGTCTTTCTGTTTCTCAGTGTGGTTTGCAATTTTTTGTTGCCCTTTAGTCATCACTTTATTTTGCTGGGTTTATTCACTTGATTAGCTTCTCTCTCTGCTCTAGAATTTTATTTAGCTGGTGGTTCTGTGTGTGTGTTAAGTTTTCTCTTTGACACTTTTTCTCCTTATTTTATTTCCTTGCTTTTCTCTATGTTACCTTGAAAGCAAAAAATTAGTGCCAGAGGAATTGAAAGATGTGAGAAAGGAAGAAGGATAAATAGTAAAATTGATAAAAGTTAGAAAAGGGGCCAAACAGGACTTATGAAATAAATATTTAACTTGTGTAGGCAGTGTAGAGTAATAGGAAAAAAAGTGGAGTACTTATAATGGATTGGGAAACCAAATAGAGGAATATATGTATAATGATTTAGAAGGCTAGAATGATGAGGAGGGAGAGAAAGAGTAAAGAAAGGGCTAAAGGGAAAAAGCTAATATTAATTTAAAAAAAGATGAAAATGAAATAGATTGAATAGAAATTGACACCCTTAAGTTGTGGGCTAATGAAAAATCATGGTGTCTAAGAACCAGAACAGAAAGCAGAAGGCAGAGAGATGAAGGACCCATAAGAGATAACTTTGGTTACAATATCAATATAGACAGATAATGGGAAATCACTGAAGAAGAAGCACAGCAAAGAAGAGATAAGCTAGCAGCACCTAATTTTTTTAAAAAATGAAGGAAAACAGAAAGGGGGCGGAAAGAGGAAAGAAAAGCAAGAGATAACAAATGAACTGAGAAAAACCAATCAACCACATCAACAAGCAGTCAAACAAATCTAAGGAGGAAGTGATTCTTCTAGGGTCCTTGAGGATCCTCTCAGCCCGCTTGCATTTATCTATTTCCCTTCAGGGTTCTATCTGCAAGTTTTGAGGCAGATTTTCAGTATTAAACTAAATTAAGAACAGGAATTCATTTTTTAAAGTGACTGTCTTCTTTTTTTTTTTGGCGATATAAGGGACACAAAAGAAGTCCTCTGCTAGATCATTCCCTTCACCAAGGGGACCCTAAATAGGCTCGTGGAAACTATTCAAGCCCTTCCCACTTCCTGGCCTCCCCAGAGGAGCTGAAGCTCTGATGCTTGTCAGTGCAGAGTGATAAAATTGGCTGACTCTGCCCCCTTGGGGCCAAGCCTCAGTGTCAGCGGGCTGCTGGGTAAATCAGGTTTCCTCAGTAGATTTGTCTCTCCCTTCAGCCTGGCGCTGTTTCAAGCCTGCTTATCTGCTCCCCAAAGCTATGAGAGGGTCCAGGCAGTCAAATCCACAGAAGTTAAACTCCTCTCCACCCTCAGTCAGAGCCCTCCCTCCCCCAGATTATGCTCCCCCACACCGGGAATGGGAGCTGCAGGCACAGGATTCATGGCTCAAACCAGCCATTTTCCCTACTGGTGGGGCTCAGCCATCTGTGTTAACCACGACAGGCAGGCTCAAAACTCACGAATCTCCACCAATCACTCCATGCCATCAATCTGCCCACTGGTAGATGACCCAAGCTTCTCGCTCTGTGTGCCCACAGCCCAGACCCTCAGGCAGGACCCATCCACAATCAGCTGTCCTCAGAGAGCCAGTCAACGAGTACCCTTCTAAACTGACGCCAGTCAGTTCTTCTGGGTATATATCTACCAATGGTAATGCAGGGTCTCATGGCATGTCTATATTCAGCTCATTAGGACCTGCCAAACAGCCCTCCACAGTGGCTGTACCATTCTACAGTCCTACCAATGGTGAATAAGCATTTCTATCCCTCCATATCCTCTCCAACATTTACAGATTTCCGTCTTTATAATAGCGGCTATTCTAATAGTTGTGAAATGATATCTCAAGATTTTGATTTGCATTTCCCTATTTGCTAGTGATGTTGAACATTTTTTCATGTATTTCTTCACCATTTGTATATCTTCTTTGGACAGGAATGTTTCAACTCTTCTGTCTATTTTTTAATCAGATACTTCGTCTTTTTATTGTTGAGTTGTATGATCTCCTTATATGTCATAGATATTAAACCTTTATCAGACATGTTATGGCCAAATATTTTCTCCCATTGAATCGGCTGTCTTTTCACCATTTTGAAAATGTCCTTTGAGGTGCAGAAGTGTTCAGTTTTGAGGAAGTCCCATTTGTCTTTTTATTATTATTATTATTATTATTATTATTGTTCATGCTTTCGGCCTATGATTTAAGAAAATACTGCCTACCACAAGAGCTTGAAGATGTTTTCCTACATTTTGTTCCAGGAGTTTAATGATTATTAATTTTATATTTAATTCCTTGATCCATTTTGAGTTAGTTTTTGCATAAGGTGTGAGATAGGGGTCTTCTTTTTTTCTTTTGAATATGGCTACCCAGTTCTCCCAGCACCATTTGTTGACTACACTGTTCTGGCCCAGCTGTGTAGGTTTAACAGCCTTGTCAAAAATTGTTTGACTATACATGTGAGGGTCAATTCCTCAGTTCTCAATTTGGTTCCATTTGTCAATCAGTCTGCGCTCATGCAATTAGCATGCTTTTTAAATCACTGCAGCTAAGTAATATGCTTAAAGTCAGGATGTGAAAGTCCTTCAATTTTGTTCTCCATTTTAAAGACTTTTTTGCTATTTGGAACTCCTTACACTTCCAAATAAATTGTATTATTGGCTTTTTACTTTTTGTAGAAAGGGCTTTTGGGATTTTTTATTGGGATTGAATTGAATCTGTAAATCAGTTTGGGTAGAATTGAAATTTTAACGATATTTGTTATCCCAATCCATGAACACAGAATGTCCTCCCATTATTTAATTATTCTTTGGTTTCTTTTAACAATGTTTTGTAGTTTTATGAATACAGGTCCATTATAACCTTGGCTATGCTTATCCCTAAATATTTGATTGTTTTGGTCACTATTATAAAGGGAATACATTTTCTGATTTCCTCCTCAGGTTGCACATCAGTAGTGTATAGAAACGCTATTGATTTTTGAGTATTAACCGTGTGTCCTGCCACTTTGCTTAACTTGTCTATTAATTCTAGTATTTTGTTGTGGATTTTTCAGGATTTTCTAGATATAGGATCATGTCATCAGTGAATAGTGAAAGTTTAACTTCTTCCTTTCCTATTTGGGTGCCTTTTATTTCTTTGTCTAGCCTAAATACTCTAGCTAGAACTTCTAGCACAATATTGAATAATTATGGTGACAGTGGGCCTCATTGGCCTGTTCTTGATTACAGCAAGAAAGCTTTCAGGCTTTCATCATTTAGAACAGTGCTAGCTGTAGGTTTTTCATATATGCACTTTACCATATTTAGAAAGCTTCCTTCTATTCCTATCTTTTGGTGTGTTTTTATCAAGAAAGAGTATTGTATATTGTCAAATGTTTTTTCTGCATCAGCCGAGATGATCATGGGATTTTTCTACTTCCATTTATCAATGTGGTTTATTACACTAAATGATTTCCTTATGTTGAAACACCCTTTCATACCTGGGGTAAAACCCACTTGATCATGTTGTATAATTCTTTTAATGTGCTTTTGGAATCTGTTTACAAGTATTTTTTGAGGATTTTTGCATCTTTATTCATTAGAGATATTGGTCTGTAATTTTCTTTTTATTTTATTTTTTGTAGTATTTTTATCTTGTTTTAGTATTAAGGTGATGTTGGCTTCGTAGAATGAGTTTGGCAGCTTTCTATCCTCTTCTATTTTTTGGAAGAGCTTGAGCGAGATTGGAATTAGTTCATCTTTGAATGTTGGTAGAATTCACCTGTGAAGACATCTGGTCCTGGGCCTTTCATCTTTGGGAGGTTTTTTATTTGTTTGCTTCAATCTCTTCACTTATGATTGATTTGTTAAGGTCTTCGATTTCTTCTAAAGCCAGTGTAGGTGATTCATGTGTTTCCAGGAATTTGTCCATCTCATCTACATTTTCTAGTTTTTTGGCATACATTTGTCCATAGAATCTTCTTCTGATCACTCTTACTTCTCTCTTTTTTTCTTTGTCTGTCTGTGTAAAAGTTTGTTGAATTTGTTGATCTTCTCAAAGTACCAACCTTTGGTTTTGTTGATTCTCTCTATTTTTTTTTTGTTGTTGTTCCCTATTTAATTTATTTCTTCTCACATCTTTGTTTTTTTTTCCATTGGCTTGGCTTGAGATTAATTTGCTGTTTTTTGTCTAGTTATTCAAGGTTTTAAGTTAAGTCATCAATTTTAGCTCCTCCTTTTTAAAAGAAAGCATTGTAGGCTATAAATTGCACTCTCAGCACTGCTTTTGCAGTGTCCCATAGGTTTTGATGTGTTGTAGTCTCATTTTCCTTTGTCTCAAGATATTTGCTGAATTCTCTTGCAATTTCTTCTTTGATCCACTGAGTTTTAAAGAGTGAGTTGTTTAAACTCAATATGTTTATGTATTTTTCCTTTTTCTGTCCATTATTGGTTTCCAGCTTCATTCAGTTATGATAAGAGAAAGTGTTTTGTATAATTTCAACCTTTTTAAATTTATTGAGACTTGACTTGAGAATGAACATATGGTCTATCTTGGAGAAGGATCCATGATCAATGGAAAATAATTTATATCCTGCTGTTTTTGCGTGCAATGTTCTATCAATGTCTCTTAGGTCTAGTTCATTTATCATATTATTCAGGTTCTCTGTTTCTTTATTTATCCTCTATCCCCAGATGCTCTATCTAATACTGAGAGTGGTGTATTGAAGTCTCCAACTATTATTGTAGAGACTTCTATTTCTCCCTTCAGCTTTGTCACTGTGTGTCCTTCATGTATCTTTGGAAACTGACGTTAGGTGCCTAAATATTTAGAATAGTTTTTTCTACTAATTGAATTGCATCTTTTATTAATATATAATGACTTTCTTCACCCCTTTTAACAGTTTTGCATTTAAAATCTATTTTGTTCAATATTAGTATCACTACTCACCTCCTTTTGGTTACTATTTGCATGGAATAACTTTTTCCAAACTTTCACTTTTAACCTGGTGTGCCCTTATATGTGAGGTGAATCTCTTATAGATAACATATAGACGGCTCATGTTTTTTTTTTTTAACACATTTTATTAATGTGAGTCTTTTGATTGGGAATTTCAAGCCATTAACATTCAATGTTATAACCATAAAAGCATTACTTACTTCATCCATTTTGACCTTTGGCTTTCAATTGTTGTAACATACTATAATCTATCTTTTTACCCTTTCTATTATTCTTCATTTCTACACTCTTATCCAAGTCTCTCACCCTTGTTTTTTCCTTTCAGCCTAGATCATTCCCTTTAGTCTCTCTTGTAATTCTGGTCTTTTGGAAAGATATTCAATCAGTTTTTTGTTTGTCTGTGAAGACTTTGAACTCTCTTTCATTTATGAAGAACAGCTTGGTTGGGTACAGAATTCTTGGCTGGCAGTTTTTCTCTTTCAGTGCATTAAATACATCATATCACTT
Source organism: Tolypeutes matacus (assembly GCA_026826555.1). NCBI lineage: Eukaryota > Metazoa > Chordata > Mammalia > Cingulata > Chlamyphoridae > Tolypeutes > Tolypeutes matacus. The sequence continues at coordinate 1,393,019 of JAKSZT010000663.1, forward strand.
TCTTATTTCCTTCATGGTTTTTGATGATTGGTCAGCACTTAATCTTCTTGAGTTTCCCTTATATGTGATGCTTTGATTTTCTCTTGTTGCTTTCAAAATCTTCTCTTTATCTCTGATATTTGTCATTCTGAATAATAGGTGTTTCAGAATAGGTCAATTCATGTTTGTTCTTTTTGGGATGTGTCGTACTTCTTGGATATTGATATTTATGTCTTTTATAAGAGTAGGAAAGTTTTCAGTCCTTATTTCCTCAGATATTCTTTCTGCCCCCTTTCCATTTTCTGCTCCTTTCGGAATGCCAATAATGCATATAATTTTGCATTTCTCATTGTCATTCAATTCACTGTGACCCTGTTCCAGTTTTTTTCCATTCTTTTCTCTTTCTGTTCTCCTGTCTTTTCCAGTTCAGATGTTCTGTCTTCAAAATTACTAATTATGTCTTCAAGCAGTTCAAATATGCTATTATGTGTTTCTAGTATATTTTTAATCTCATCCTTCATGTCTTTCATTCCTATAAATTCTGTTACTTTTCTTTATAGATTTTCAAATTGTTCTTTATGTTTTTAATATCCTTTATGTCTTTAGTTATATTTTATTTCAATTCTTTGAATTGTTTTAAGGGAGCTGTGTTATTATTATTGATTATTAGTCTTAAATTCTGAATCTCTTCAGGATATTATTTTGTTCTTTGGCCTGAGCCATATTTTCTTATTTCCTAGTATGGCTCATAATTTTTTGCTGATGCCTAGGCATCTGATACATTGGTGAATTTACTATGATGGCCAATTTCTCTCTCTTGATGATTTTTTTCACAGTTCTTTGTAATTTGGTTCGACTTATCCTAATTCTTTAAAATTGCCCAGCTTAAGTTACCAAAATCATGCCAGGGACTCACTAATGATGCACAGACTTTCTCCCAAGGTTGGGCTAAAGAGAGCTCTAAAAGCAATTTTTGTCCAAGTAGTTTCTAGACTCTCCAGATGATGGTGCTTGTTGGAACATCTTTCCATGGAGGTGTATCTCTCTAGGTTTTCTTTTGTTTTCATTTGACCAGAGCTGGGATTCAAAGTGGACTCTGCTAGCCAAGTTCACTGAAAAAAGACCCCTGACTGCTCCTCCCTTTTCCTTTGTAACAGCTGGCAGGGAGCAAGACATCTGTTCTCCTATCAATAAGCTACAATGAGGGGTTTTACCCCTGCTGAATATATCATGGGTGGGAGAGGGGAGCCCTTCCTGGCAGGTGGGAGTTTTAGTAACTCACAGTTTGTTGTTTCAGTTTTGTATCTTTCTGTCCCTCATTCTCCTGGGAGTTATGAAGCAGTGTCCTGGTTTGCTGATCTCAATAGCAGGTCTCAACTGCAGCTTTTGTCTTTTTCTCTGTTGCTTTTGTGAGAGAGCTGAGCCTTATCTGCCTTACCCATTTCAATGTTCCCCAAATCCTCTCTCATCAAGCATCTTGAGAAGAATGAATACCAATCTTGTTTAAACTCTTCCAAAAATTAAATGGGAGGGAAATTGCCAAACACATTTTATCAAGTCAACATCACCCTAATACCAGGGCCAGTGAATATACAACAGGGAAAGAAAATGACAGAGAAATCTCTCTTATGAACATAGATGAAAAAATTCTCAAAAATGTTCATGCAAATTGAATCTTACTGCATATTAAAAGAATTGTATACCATGTTCAAGAAAGTTTTATTCCTGGTATGCAAGGGTAGTTCAACACAAGAAAATCAATAAATGTAATGCACCACCTTCACAAATTGAAGAGAAAAAAAAATGCATGGTCATCCCAATCCTGAAAAGTCATTTGGCAAAATCCAGCTTCTTTCCTGATAAAAACACTGAAAAAGATGGGAATGGAAAAAAGTTATTTGACATGATAAAGGGCATATATAAAAAATACCATATGATTGCCCCATTATGTACTAAATATATTATGTGAAATATAAATATAGTATGTGAAGTAGGAATATGAGTAGAATTGCATATATAAGACCATTTTTCCTTGATGCTGAACAACTATAAGTTAATAGTACACAATGTTAATAGACAAAAATACATTATACTAAGTGAAGGAGACCAGATACAGAGTACTTCACATTGTATAATTCCATTTTTAATAAAATGTAAATATTAATTCATAAAAATGAAAAGAGATTAGTTGTTACATAGGTCTGAGGAAGGAATGTTAAGGGGTTTGGAATCTTTCTATTTGGAGCAGTGAAATTATTCATAAATTTTTAAGATGATGAATGTATAACATTGTGATTACAGTAAAAGTCATTGATTATACAATTTGGATAGAATAGCCAGAAACAGCAACAATGTACATTGGGGGAAGCATAGAGTGATTGAAAGGTGAGGAAATTTCTTGTTTGCTTGTCTAGTTTTTGTTTATTATTATCAACACTGCAATAATGAAAAAGCTTTAATAATGATTGAAGTGATGAATGAACAACTATGTGATTAAAGCAAATACCATTGATTGTGCAATGTGGATAAAGTGTATCTTTATTAATATTTATCAATAAAATTGATTTAAATACCCACAGGCAACATCATTCACAATGGGGAAAGTTTGAAAGCTTTCCCATTAAGATGAGGAATAACACAATGATGTCCATTGTTACCACTGATATTCAATACTGTGCTAGAAGTTGTAGCTACAGAAATTATACAAGCAAAAGAAATAGAAAACATCCAAATTGGAAAGAGGAATAAAACTTACACTATACATGACTGACATGAACATATATTTAGAAAATTCTGATATATTTAAGGCAAAGCTATTAGAGCTAATGAATGTGTTCAGCAAAGTGGCAGGATAACTGATCAACACACAAAATCAGTATGAAAATACACTAGTAATGAACAATCTGTGGAGGAAATAAAGAAATAATTACGTTTACAATTCCTACAAAAAGACTCAAATATCTAGGAGTTAATTTAACCAAGTCTGTAAAATACCTTTTTTTTTTCATAAAAATACAAAACTCTGCAAAAAGTAATTAAAAAAAGACCTAAATAAATGGAATGGCATTCAATTATTCCCTACTAAATAATTTAGGGAAACATCTATAAGAACTTGTAGTACGTAGGAGTCTCTTAAACCTTATACCCAAAACAAGTTCAATAAAGGATAAAAACATGGTTCTTCTGCCCCTTTTATTTGAACCAATAATTAGCACTATACTCATTAAATATATGTCCCAGTGACTTAAATCTTCAGTCTCTACATTGCCGGTTGACCTCTGAATCTTAACAGACTTTCAACACCTACTCTCCAATTCATTGGATTCCCCAAGACAACTAACAAAAGGATGACAATGGACAGCAACCATCCCAAAAATCAGAGATTATTCACAACTGCAAGCAAGACAGTTCCATCCATCTCCCATGGAAACTAGGCCCTTTCTCAATCAGAAACAGAGTGGGCAACACCATCAAAAATCTTCAAGATTGTGTAATGAATAAACATAAGGGTGAAGTGCAACTATAGACTAAAGTAGACTTATTATTATTCTAGGAAAAGAAGAACTTGTATCATTGATATAAAGCCAGTGGCCACTAGAGGTTCTAAAGGGAGTGAGAAGGAAGAATAGGTGTAACATGGGACAATTTTGGGACATTGTAATTGTTCTGTATGTTATTGCAATGATGGATATACACCATTATACATTTTGTCAAAATCTATAATATTGTATGGTGCAAAGTGTAAACTATAATGTAAACTAGAGACCAAGGTAAGTAACAATGCTTCAATATGTTATCATCAGTTGTAACAAATGTACCACATTGATGAAAGATGTTGTTAATGTGGCAGTTGGGGAAAGGAGGGCATGGAGTATATGGATTATCCCCTATATATTTAAACTTTTGTAAATTTTATTTTAATGAAGTATATCATTCATATATGAAAATACATAGACAATAAGTGTATAGTAAAATTACGAATTTACAAAATAAACATGCATAACATCATCCAGTGGCCCCTATATTTTTGCTGCAACATTCATGTAATATAAACCTTCTTTGTTTTTTTTTAAGATGCTTAGATTACATAAATGTTACACAAAAATTATAGGGATTCCCAAGTTCCCCACCTTCCACACCTCCCACAACCTCCTACATAAACATCTTTCATTAGTGTGGCACATCATCTGCAGTGGATATACACATCCTGGGGCTTTGCCACTAAGCTAATGGACCATAGTTCACATTGTAGACCACTCTCTCTCCCACACAGTTCTGCATGTTATATGTTGATGTAAAATGCCCTATATCTGTCATTGTAATGTCACTCAGGATAATTCCTAAGTCCCCAAAATGCCCTGTGTTACAACTGCTTTTCCCTCTCCCTGTCCTCAAAGCATCCACTGGCCACTGGCTCCACATTAATGTTGTATATCTTCCATTGCTTGAATCACAATATGTCTATTACAGAATACCAGTAAGTCCACTCTAGTCCATAGTTTTTCCTCTAATCCTGAGGAGACTGGGATGGTGATGTCCACTCCACCTCCAAGTGAAAAGGGGCTTATATCCTATGGGTAATATGGATGGGATTATCCTGCCTGCAGCTGCAGGCTCTCTACATTCCCTGGGATGGCCATTGTCCATCATGATCTCCCCGCCAGGTGTCTTGGGTGAGTACATTGAGCTGTAGAGCAGGAGTTGCATCTCCACTGAGATTCCAGGCCCAGCTGGTACATGGGCAGGCCAAAAGCTCCAGTCTCTGAAAGTACACCTACAAAATCCAGCACCACATATAGGTTTGAATAGAAAGGACTGATGAACCATGGGCAGGGTGGACTTATTTCAGTCCAACTCTGTCACTCTCAGGAGCACAGATTCCAAAGTAGAGCCTGCTGATAAGGCATCAGTCTCTGAAGCTATCCACTCTTACATAGGACCTGGGTATCTCCAGAGCTCTCAGGAGACCCTCTATTTGGAGTGATATCCACTTTGGTGTTCTGTGAGATCCTACTGAGGTATGCATAAATGTTACTTCGGGTTTACCTCCCAACTCACTTTGAAATCTCTTAGCCATATGAACTCATTTGTATTTAACTTTTTCCCCCTTTATTTAAGGTCTTTTTCTAGTCATATTGCCAGTTGGCACTTGGTAGCAATCCCTCATTGCCAGGGAGGCTCATCCCTGGGAGTCTTGTCCCATGCTGGGAGGAAGGTAATGCATTCATATACTGAGTTTGGCTTAGAGAGATGTCATATTTGATCAACAAGGATGCTCTCAGGAGGCAACCCTTAGGCATCCCATAACAGTAGGCTAAGTTTCAATTTCAAGAGCAAAATCTTGTAAGGCTAGTCATCAATAACAAGAACCCATCAGTGGATCATCCTCCTTAGCCAGACGTTGCCCTTGCCCTTGGGGGACTGTTGCTACTCTCTTGGAGAATATGGCAGGCTCTCCAGGCTGGGAATTCAATATTCTCTTATTTATTGAGTGATTCTCCACCCACTGTGACCATGCCCCACTCCATGATCATTTGAACAATTTTATATACATTTTATGTATTTTCAGGTGAACTTCCTCCCATTTAATCCCCATCCGTGACACCACCACCAACAATCCTCTCCCATCCCCTATTCTGCAATGTCAAATGCCAAGATAAAGAAAATTCTGAAAGAAGAAAATTAATTAATGACATAAAAGTGATCCTAAATAAGATTAAGTGTCTATTTCTCATCAGAAACAATGGAGGTGATAAAGCAGTGGTATGAAATATTTAAGGTACTGAAAGAGAAAAAACTGGCAAAAATTAACTATCCAGTAAAACTGTCCTGCAAAAATGAGGGGGAGTTTAAAACATTCACAGATGAATAGAAAATAGAAGAGTTTGTCAACAAGAGACAACGCTTATAAAAATTACAAAAGGGAATTCTGCAGGTTGAAAGGAAAAGAAAGAAGAAAGTGAATTGGCACATTGTGGAGAAATGATCTTCCATATAAGGGTAGACAAAAGGAGAAATGAAAAGCCCAATAGTATGGTGTTTTTAATAAAAAATTATACTTTTTAATGAATATAAGAATCATAATACAATCTAACAAGGCAAAGACATATTTTCTGATACATGACATTCAAAATATAAAGAAACATGGGACAAAATGAACATAAAAGGGGAAACATTGATATGGAAACAGAGAACATTTATACTTTGGAATCTAAATAAATATCACTCACCCAAATTAGTAGGTTATAAATGATGTTGTATAATATAAACCCCAGGGTAACAACAAAGGAAGCATTTTAAAAATGTAAAATTACAGAAGTAAGAAAGGAATCAGTAAGTACATCACAAAAGATTGACTGTAGAGAAAGTGAGGTTGCGATAAAGGAAAAGAGAGAAAAAATATGTCATTTAATAAAAAAGAAAAATGGCTGAAATAAGTACTGCCTTTGCAGTAATAACAATGAACATTAATGATATATATTCCCCAATTAAGACACAGGTTCTTACAATGGATAAAAAGCCTGATCCAAATGTATGTGTTTACAAGAGACCTGCTTTAATCCTAAAGATAAAAATAAGTAGAAAGTGAAAGCATGAAAAAATATATTCCATGAAAATTGTAACCAAAAACATTGGAATAGATATTCTAATATGAGGCAAATAGATGTTACGTAAAAAGCTGTAATAAGAGACAATGAAGGACAGCATATAATATTTAATATATAATTAATGGAATCCACTAAGAAGAAATTTTCTACCATTATTTTTTCAAATATTCCATCTGACCTTTTCCTTTCTCATTTCCTTTTGAAACACGTATTACACAGCTGTTTGCACATCTCTTCCTGTAATTTATTCCCCTGAGGTCCTGTTCAATTTTTTCCCACTTTTTCCATTTATACTTTGGCATATTTGCTTTTGGGGGCCATATCTACAAGTTCACCAATCCTTTTTTCTGCCTCCTCAAATTTGTCATTATATGCTCTAGCATATATTTCATTTTATTTATTGTGCCTTTCATTCCCATAAGATCTGCTATTTTTCTTTGTATGCTTTCAAATTCTTATCTATAGTACACCACTGTCTTCTTAATATACCTAATCTATTTAGCCATCTCATTGAAATTATTGGGAGATTTGGTTGAACATCTCTGATTAGTTGCCTCAACTTCTTTATGCTACCTGAAGGCTTATCTTTTTCCTTTGATTGTGCCATATTGTCCTTTGTCTTGGTATGGATTTTAATTTTTTGTTGGTGTTTGGCATCTGGGTTACTAGATGTATTTATTCTGGGCATAATTTCTCTCTTCAGTTTAGGACTTTCTTGCACTTTCTCCCTTTCTTGTTGTACAACAGGAGCTGAGGGTGTAGATTTAGTGTATGTCTTTGAGGATGAAGCTGCCCACATTTCCCCAGGGACTGAATGAGCTTCTCCTGCCTTTCTCCACTGCCAAAGGTAGGTAAGGAGCCTTAGCCATGTCCAAGTCATGTAGGATAAGACCATTTGTAGTTCCCCAGAGAGAGTGATAAATCTTCACATCCCTTCCTCCCTTGCCTGGGGCAGGAATGGAATTGTTGTGTGCAACAATCTATGACATTTTGGTCTAAAATGACTGCAGTTGCCCAGGTAGACTGCTGTAGAACACCTCCACCAATTTACCTGCCATGGGATGGTATGGATCCTCTGGAGTGCCAAACACAGGTGGGATAGACAATCAGAATAGAAAAAGAAAACACCTGAGGCCCCTCCCCAAACAGAAGTAAGGGGAGGAGTAAATAATAGCTTAATAAAGGTAATCCAATAAGCCAAAACACTCTCTCTGCCTAAATTAGACCACATCAACTTGTTTAGGTGTGTAACCCTGTTCTCTTCACTCATTTCTCAATAAACTACTTGTCTAACCAAGCCAGTATTATCTTAAATTCTTGTATGTAACATAGACAAGAACCTAAAGGAGTCCATCATCCCTTGACTTCATTTGGTGAGCCCAGAAAGGAGTTCTAGTGGCAGGTAACCATCCTCAACTCCAGTAAAAACTGGTGAGTCTTAACTATGAATAAATTATGAACTATAGCCTGCTTGTGCCCTCTTTTGTTGTTTCTTGGATAAGTTCCCACAGGATATAGTCAGGAGTCTGCTGGAAGCCTTCGCACTGTCCAAGTTCCATGATGGTGGCAGTGGTGGCAGAGAGCTGGAGGCATCCCCCATTCCAGCATGTGCACCTCATCAGCCAGCATTCCTCCCCACACTGCCATGGCTCCCCCCTGTCCTGGACAAGATAGGTGAGTGGTGACTGTGTATGCCAAAGTAGATGCCATGCCCACATTCCCTTTCCCAGGTGGGTCTCTGGGCACGGGGCTGTGTCCATGCTTTGGCTCCTGCCTGACTTTAATGTTCCATCCCTTACTGTCCTCATTTTGGATCTCTGGTGCTTTGGAATGTTTTAGAACCTGAAAATGCATTTGCTAGCAAGGCTTTGGTCCCACACCTGGTGGTTCAGGGAAGCTGTGTTCCTTCTCAGCTCCTAGGTGGCCCTGACATTGCCTTACAGCCCCCAAGTCTGTTGGATGGAAAACAGAAGAACAATTAATATTTCATCTCTTAATGGAATTTAAATTCTGGTTTAACTGTGATGCTCCCTGGCAGTGGCCATAAAATGGGACCACTTAATATGCAAGCCAGCCCCTTTTCTAGGAAGAATCACATCTGTGGCTTAGCAGTTTTGGTGCAGAACCTAAGTCTGGACATTTTCCAAGCCATAGCTTCACCATGGGGACAACCAGTGCATGGCTCTGAGTTCTCAGGATACTGAGACCAAAACAGTAGCTCCAAATTCTTCCAAGGCCTTTGTGATCCCTAAGCAGTAGGTTTCCCCTAGCATCTTAGATGGACTAGTGTTTTGGGGGCTTCCATTTAGAGAGTAAACATTTAGTCAGAATTGGAAAATAGGATGCTAGGTCAGCCAGTAAACTCTTCTCCATTTTCCTTAGAATAATGGGAACTGCTTCTAGTATACCAGCAGACTTCCCACTGGGGTGTATTTTCAAAAAAATGGACAGCTTTGCCCATCAAAGGTTTGAGGAAGGAGAAACTGATCATCTTCTGTAAAACCATATGGCCACAATATAGCCTTGAAAATGGCCAACAATCACCCACCAATGACACTTTAAATCATAACCATATATTGCAGTTAGACCTCCTCTGTGAAAGGAAAGAGAAGCTGTCAAATATTCCATATGTTCAAATCTTTATGGCTTGTTTCAGTCATTCAAAAAGGTGCTGAAGCAAAGTACCAGAAATCTGTTGGTTTTTATATAGGCTATTTATTTGGGGTAGGAACTTACAGTTACAAGGCCCTAAAGAGTCCAATTTGACTCTTCCTCACCAAAGTCTGTTTCCACATGTTGAAGCAAAATGGTAGGCTATATTTGCAAGGGTTCAGCCTGCCTCTTTCCTCTTAGGGATCTGTCAGCCCAGCTTCTTCTGATATCAGGTGTAGGCTGGCATAGGGCTCAGCTGCTCTGTTCTCTTCAGCTGCAAACTATCAGATGAATGGCTCCTCTCTCTTCCCATGGCTTCAGGATCAAAACTCTCCCCTCTTCTGTGCCTGTGGATCTCTCTTCTTCTGTGTATCTTCTTCTTTTTGTCTTCTTGAGTTACAATCTCTTTTTATCAGCCCACAAAGTGGGTGTGGACTCAATACTAAGTTATGCCCTAATGACATGGCAGAATCAAAGCCATAATCTTAATTTAATAAAATAAGTGTAAATCTTTGAATTTAATATAGTCAAAGGATATCACACCCAGAGGAACAGACCAGTTTACAAACAAATCCTTATCTTTTTGATAGTTAATATATAACCTTAAATCACCACATGTCTCTATCTCAGAACACAAGCTTAAATGTATCTTGCAGGGTTTGTGATTCTTGGAAAGTAAAATCATCCCCTGAAAAGAGAGAACCTGAGAAGGACAGTGATATCTTAGCTGATCCCCTCCTCAGTTCTCCCCTACTTTGTAACCTGGTTCCCAAAACTAGGATTCCTGAACCTATGGCTCACTTGAACTCACATCCAGCCTCTGCACCCCAACTCATATGCCCATAGCTAGTTGAGCAGGAAGCACCAGGAGTGGGGCATCTTTTTATCCTACCAGTGGACCCAAGAACAGCCTCTATTGAATAAGGAAAGTAGCAAATGGAGACATGGGAACAATTAGAGTTCATGTTCCCTTCTCCCTCAGAGACTTAGCTCAATATAACAAAAAGTCAGAGTGATTTTCAGAAGACCCTGATAAATATACTGAGGAATTACAGGATTAACTATAAATTTTGAGATTACATGAAAAGATATGCATTTTATTCTATCTACATGCTGTACTTTGGGAGAAAACCACCATATTTGGAAAGTGGCCCAGGGGCATGGTGATAAGATGGTATCCCAACAGCCTCAGCAACATACCATCAGGGCCATGGCATTACCAAATACAGACCCTAAATGGGACAACAAAAGAAGAAAGGCAGGCCTAAAGAAAAGAGACCATATGATAGCATGTTTATTAGAGGTAATGAGAAAGGGTGTCATCAAGTCTGTTAACTATAATAAGCTGCAAGATATAAACCAGGAAGGAAAGGAAAAGCCAGCCCTGTTCTACAGAAGCTAGTGGCATGTATGAAAAAGTAAACCCAGATTAATCGAGACACACCAGAGGGATGGGTTATGTTAAAAAAAAAAACAAACAAAAAAAAACTTTTATTGGCCAGTCAGCTCCAGATATTAGAAAGAACCTCCAAAAGCTATCACTAGGACCCCACACACTGATGAATTCTCTTTTAGAAGTGACTTTTTCCATCTTCAACAACTGCAACAAGGCCATTGAGGAGTCAAAGGTAAGGAGAAACAGGCAGAGATCTCACCTGGTAGCAGTCACCATGGTTGGGGGCCTGCCAGCTTTGGGTCACCCTGACTTGGGCTAAAAAAGATCAAGATTCTCCTTCACCTGTGGAAAGCTTGGCCACTGGAAGAAAGACTGCCCAGGTCACTGCAACCCCACAGGAAGCCTCATGTTCCTCATGTTGGGAAAACAGGTTATTGGGCTTGAGAAAGCACTGAATTCCCAAGGGGGTATGGAGTATGACTACAAGCCCTTATGACAATGGCTGCAAGCAGCTACTGACTGGACCAGGGGCAAAAAATACCACCTTGAAAAACTCCATGGAACATCAAACTGGAAGAGCTTCAGGTGATCTATGATGTGACATGTAATAGTGTTGACTTTTTTATTGATGTGAGCCACATATTCCATTCTGATTTGTCACTCCAAACTTCCCTTTCCCTATGCTGTTCCAGGATTGGCTGTTGAATGTAAATCTAAAATTAGATCCTTTACTGAGTCTCTCCTCTGCCAAATAGGAGACCTAATTATAAGGAATCTATTTTTAATTGTTCTTGAATGATCTATCCCCTCACTGGGAGGAAATTTACTTCATATGCTGGGGGCATGCATCCAACTAGTAAAATCACTAAGAAACCTGTAGCCCAGTGCTGAAGAGAAGAATGTGAAATCCAAAAGTCTGGGAAACCAAGATACCCAGAATGGCTCTCTGGGTTCCCCCAGTTTCCATTGCACCTTAATTTCCTAGCCTATAGAGACTACTGAGTGTTGGCAACCAAGGCACAAATCTCCCAGCAGAAAGTCTCCTATTTAAGGTTTCTTCTCACCCTGGGGAAAAGGTCTGTCTCCCCAGAAAGAGTTCAAGTTATCACTAGTATTCCCTAGCCTCCCTAGCCTCAAAGAAAGAAACAACTGGGGATTTACCTAGGAATGACTGGTTACCATAGACTATGGATACTCAGGTTTGGTAATACAACCTGGCCATTGTCAGTGCTATTGCAGGGGCCCAATAACCATATTTTAGAATGGGGAACAGAACCAGAAAACTGTCTTCCATGCCTTAAAGCAAACTTTAATTAGCTCTCCAGTCTTAGGAATTCCTAATCTATACAAGTTTTTCTTTTTGTATGTAACTGAGAAGAAGTGAGTATCTCTAGGATTTTTAGTTCAGAAACTGGGTGAGATTTCTTGACCAGTGGCTTATTTCTCCAAACCTCTGGATAACACAACACAGGGATGGCCACTTTGTCTGAGAGCACTGAGAGTAACCACACTTTTAATTGAGCAAGCCACCTAATAAACTTGAGGCAATCTCTAATAGTCTTAACCCCACACCAGGCAAAATACATGCTTGGAGCCAGGGAATACCAATGCTTTACAAGTAGCTGGTTAATTAAAAAACAGGCTCAATTACTAGAGACCCCTGGAGAGCAGATAAAGGTGTGCCAGAATCTCAACCCAGCCACCCTGCTAGCTGAGGTGGGCCCAAGGTCTCCTCCACACCTGCCTTGATACTCTTAAACAAATTTACTCAAGCAGGCCAGATTTAAAGGATGAGCCCCTAGCAAACTCTGACCTTGAGTGGTTCACAAATATAAGCAGTTTTATTAGGGAAAGAATTAAAATGCAGGCCATACAATGATTTCTCAATTTGAAACTTTAGATGACCAAGCCCTTCCCCTGGGACCTCAGCCCAGAGGGTAGAGCTGATTGCTCTTACCCAAGGTTTAAACTGACAGCTGGGAAAAAAGCTAACATTTACACGGACCCCAAGTATGCTTTCCTTATCCTCCATGCTCACTCTGCTGTGTGGTATGAATGAGGATTGCTTACTAACAGTGGATCACCTATTAAGCAGAGGCTTAATAGGAAACTTATTAAGTCCTGGACTGATTAGAGGCTGTTTTGTTGCCCCAAGAAATAGAAGTTATGCATTGTCCAGGGCACCAGGAGACAGACAGTGCTATAGCTGGAGGAAATTCCCAAGCAGACCCAGCAGCTGAAACTGCAGTGCAAACCCAGGTCTCCCTCCTAGCATTTCAGAACCTGACCTACTATCATTTCCTGGGGAGGATGGGCAGATAGACTTTACTCTATCTTCTTGCCAGAACTGAGAATCTCCCACTAGAAGGGAAACAACAAAAGTGGTAGCTAAGTACCTACCTCACCTTAGCCCCTTTGAGATGATCTATGGGCAACCTTTCCTCAACCAAGGCCCAGATACCAGGTTCTGATCAAAGCTGACAGGAGAACAGGCCTCACTCCCAATTTGAACTAAAATGGAAGGGATCTTGCACTTTGGTTCTGATCAATCCACAGCTTTTTTTTTTTCCTTCCTTTATTAGTTTTTTAATTAAAACAATGAGGTCTTTTTATTTTATTTTTTTTAGCCTGAGATTAATCATCAATGGAAATTTGTAGAGACACATTTCAGATCCACAAAGTGACCTATGAACAATGCAGCTAAACCCCACTTTCACCCCTTGCAACATGCTTGTTCTTCAAGATGAATGTTTTAATGTTAGAAGGCTATGCACAAAAGTAGCAATTAAATGTTGGTTAAATACTTATGCATATTATCTTATGTACTTTTTGAACAACCAATGTAAAGACTAACCATTTCTTTCAAATGACATGCTAGAATGCTTCAAGGGACCTAAGGACAGGGGAACCAAGATGGAACTCTAATAATAAGGACCTGAGGCTGGAAAACAACACCCCAAAACAAAGTACCTGTGGGAAGTGAAGCAGCTGTGGGGTTTGACAGCACCAAGTAAGGCAGCCTCCTTGACTTTACATCATCTACTATGACAGCGAGAAGCAAGCTCATAATGGGGCTCCTGGTAGAGTAACCTTGCTTTCTGGAATAAAAATACTTTTTTTTTCAATATATATATTTTAAAAGGTGCTTAGATTACCTAAATGTTACACAGAAATTACAAGAATTCCCATGTCCCCCACATACCACACCTCCCATAACATCCCACATAAACATTTTTCATTAGTGTGGCACATCACCTGCAATGGATATACACATCCTGGGGCTTTGCCACTAAGCATAGACCACAGTTCACATTGTAGACCACACTCTTTCCCACATAGTTCTGCATGGTATATGCTGATGTAAAATGGCCTATATCCATGGCTTCAACGTCACTCAAGACAACCCTCAAGTCCTGAAAAAGCCCCTGTATTACAACTGCGCTTCCCCTCCCTGCCCCAAAACTGTCTAGTGGCCACTGGCTCCACTCCACTGTTATAATTTCTTCCATTGCTTGAATCACAATATGTCTACAAAAGAATACCATTAAGTCCACTCTAGTCCATAGCTCTTCCCCCAATCCTGAGAGGGGACTGGGATGGTGATGCCCATTCCACCTCCAAGTGAGAGAGGGCTTATATCCCATAGATACGGTGGATGGGATTATCCTGCCTGCAGCTGCATGCTCTCTCCATTCCCTGGGATGGCCATTTTCCATCATCATCTCCTCACCAGGTGACTTGGGTGAGTCCATTGAGCTGTAGAGTAGGAATTGCAGCTCCACCGAGATCCCAGGCACAGCTGGCACATAGGTAGGCCAGAGGCTCCAGTCTCTGGAAGTACACCTACAAACCTCAGCCTCACATATAGGTTTGAATTGAAGGGACTGATGGACCATGTGCAGATAGGACTTATTTGAATCCAACTCTGTTACTCTCAGGAGCACAGATTCCAAAGTAGAGCCCACTGATAAGATGCCAATCTCTGGGGCTACCTCCCCTTATATAGGACCTGTGTGTCTCCAGAGTCCTCAAGAGTCCCTCTGTGTGGGGTGATATCCACTTTGGTGTTCTATGAGACCCTACTGAGGTGTGCATAAGTGTTACCTCTGGGATGACCTCCTGACTCTCTTTGAAGTCTCTTAGCTACATGAACCCATTTGTCTTTACCTTTTCCCCCTTTTATTCAAGGTTTTTTTTACCAGTTGTGTTTCTAGTTGGCACTTGGTATTAGTCCCTCGTTGCCAGGGAGGCTCATCCTCGGGAGTCATGTCCCACGTTAGGGGGAAGGTAATGCATTCATATGCTGGGTTTGGCTTAGAGAGAGGCCACATTTGAGCAACAAGGAGGCTGTCAGGTGGCAACCCTTAGGCACCGCATAACACTAGGCTAAGTTTTAATTACAAGAGCAAAGACTCATAAGGGTAGTCATCCATAACAAGAACCCATCAATGGACCATCCTCTTTTGCCAGACACTGCCCCTGCACTCAGGGGACTGTTGCTGCTCCCTTGGAGAATGTGGCAGAGCTCTCCAGGCTGGGAATTCAGATTCCCTAATTTATTGAATGATTGTCTACCCACCATGACCATGCCCCATCCCTTGATAATTTGAACAATTTTATATATCTTTCATGTATATTCAGATGAACTTACTCCCACGAATCCTCCATCTCAGACACCCCCCACAGCTTTTTATGTTAAAAGAATTTTAGCTGGGAGCACTTATCCCAAGTGAAACCAGCTGCCCACAGAAATGTCAACTCACCAGAAGCACCTGATGGGACATTTGAATGCCAGTCCTTGGATGGCCTGATATAACTCTTGAGGAAAGAAAGCTAGATAGTGTCTATTTCAAAGCTAGCTGTACCTTCTATCTCTAGCTGAAATGACTGTTGATAGGGGGAATGCAAGCCAGAAACCCCTTAAGAAATCTTGTCTGTGTCCATTTTCTATAATTTCTCACTATACAATAACTAAAAGGGAATGCTTTCCTCATCCCCCTCTTAGCTGTCTTAGGTATCATCACCACTGTGGGAACAGGAGTTGGCAGTTTATACCAAACCCAGGAGGTATACCACCATCTATTCCTTAAGTTAACCAACAGCACAGAAGAAACTAGCAGTGCCTTAGAAGCCTTGAGACATCAAACAGACTCTCTTGCTGCTGTGATACTAATGCTAAAAGCAGCATAGAGATGAACACATCTTTTTCTTAAGGAAGAATGCTGTTTTTATGTAAATAGCTCTGGAATAGTCCTAGGTGACATTAAAATCTGCTAAATGAAGCCCCCAACATCAGGAGATGCAGCCTCTGGGGGCACCTGGCCTTTCCTCCTCTCATGGTACAGTATCCTTTCAGTGGAATCATGTATCTTCAAAATTCCAATTCAATTTACTTCTTCCAGAATCAACACCTTCTTAGTCATGTGGGGATTTCATCCAGATCCAGCAAGGCAATAGTGTTGAATTTATCTTCTGTCAACCACCGTATAATAGCCAGCATGTTTTACACCTTGTCAGGTAGGGCCTACTCCCCCTAACCAGCAGGAAGTAGTTACAGAAGAATGAACATTGTGCTCAAGCCCCTCCTTAAGAATAAGTGTGAAAACCCTCTGAGGGGGAATTTGAGGCAGGATAGTTTAGGAAAAGGGAAGACAATAATGAGACCTGGCAGGAAACATGGCCACAAGATACGTGGGATGTTGAACACACCTGGAAAGGCTTCGAGGGAAAGAACACAGCCAAGAATAAAGCTGGGAATATTCCAGGAGACCCCTCCATGAGATCATATCCGGAAAGAGATTGGAAGGAGATCCTGTCTGCGATCAAGGGGATGCCCCATACACCTTCAAGAGGACTCAACATTAACCCAGTGAGAACTAATGAGTGGGGCAAACAATCTGAAGAGCAACATCTGGGGCCCCTCCCCCAAAAGAAGGAAGGGGAGGAGTAAATAATAGCTTAATAAAGGTAACCCCATAAGCCAAAATGCTCACTCTGTCTAGCTGAGCCCACTTCTACAGGTTTAGTTACATAATCCTGTTCTCTTCACCCATTTCTCAATGAACTACTGTTCTATCTAAAGTTGCATGTTGTTAAATTCTTTTATATAATATAGCCAAGAACCTAGAGGAATCCATCCTTCCCCAACATCACAGATTGGCAGTCTCCTCCTTCCATGCTTTCAAGCATGTTGCAGGATGCTCTTCTGATCTCCTGCCCAAACAGGTGCTTAAAGAGACCTGAGTGATTACTAATTTCCTTGTAGGATGAGCTGATTCTTGGATCTCCTTACTCAGATGCCATTGTGCCCCCTCTTTCTGTTTTATTTACTTTTAATTGTCAAGGTCTTCATCTTTTTCTTTTGTATTTGTCTTAACAGTGTGGTCACATTTAGATAGCATTGTATAGTTTATTTCATTTTTAAGTTATTACTGACTGATTTTTGCATGTTGAATTTTATTCAGGACTTATTCTAAAATTACATTTTTGATTAAAAAGATTGTTACAGGAATCTTTGAATTTTCTATGTCCATCTCTATGCCATTTATGAATGAAATGAGTTTAGTCTTTTCCTCACACATCTATATCTTATTTTTTTTCTTGCTACACTACACTGCTGATTTAAATATAGTTCATATTCTAGAATTATTTACTGAAGTTCAAAGAATAATTTTTTAATAGTTCCCTGTGAAGCATAGTAAATGTAGGTTTTTAGTAGACTCTCCTTAGCAGATTAAATAAATACCTTTCTATTTTATCTTTATGAAAAATTTTAAGATAAGTAGATGTTAACATTTATCAAGAACATTTTCTCCATCCACTAATATGACCCAAAGATTGTTTTCTCATTTAAGTTATTTGTAATGTGAATTACACTTATTTCAAATTTAGACAACTTTGCAATCATGGAATAAATTCAAATCCTTTATTTTTCTTTTTATATGTCTCTGGATTCAATTTACAAATATTGTGAAAAGTATTTCTCAGTCTCAATTCATAATATTCATCTATAACTTTAATATCTTTCTATGTACATATGAAAAATGATGTAACAGTTATATTGGCTTCATAAAATGGATTGACAATATATCATTCTTCTATTATCCAGAGATATTTGCAAAAGATTGATATTATTATATTTAGAAGAATCAATATATTATGGTTGAAATATATAGTATTTTGAAGAGAGACCTTTTCAACCTATTAAATAAACTAATGTCTTCTACACTTTGTTAATTATATTGCACATTGAATTTTAAGGGAATAGTTGAATAGTTCGATATGCAACAGAAGAGTTCAATATGCAAAATTCTGCATTTTGAATAAGCTCATATTTCTTTTAAATTATGACATTTCCTTTGTGATCATTAATATCAGCAACAATAACATTAGTGAACAAAATAATAAATGTCCAATGGATTTTTAAAAGATAATTCTAGCATGCATAATCTTTTAGATGTACACTGAGTTATATGATCAAATTTAGTGATTAATTGGCTTCTTTTGTCTACTGGGTAAACATTTGGAAATAATATTTAGGCTCAATAATTATTCTAAATAATTCTGAAATTAACTAGAAATAATGAAATGTGATGGACCTCCTTTTATCAAATTCTTAATTTAAGATGTTCATTCCTTTTTTTTTTTTTCTATTAAGAGCCTTTTATTCAACAAACAGTGCAATGGAAAACAGAGATACGATAATATATGCTGCTGTATAATGGATATCCAATTTTCCAAGCATCACTTGATAAAGAGGCCATTCTCTCCTAACTGAGTGGGCTTGGTTGCCTTGTCAAATATCAGATGACTGTATATGCGAGGATCTATATCAGAACTTTCAATTCGATTTCATTGGTCAGTAGGCCCATTCTTGTGCCAATACCATGCACATATATGCATATATATTTATATATCACCTTAGAAATATTGGTATGTACTGCGAAAAATCCGATAGATGTTATACATATTTTGTGGAGTAGATGGTGAAAAGCTCCCTTAAAAATCTCATGAAAATTCATTTCCTTCAAGAAACATGCAGACTCACAATAATACACATTGAGAAAGTATGAAAAAGGGGTATGCATAAAAATTTGTGTGTAATGGGGTCTATTTTGTTTACTATTGTATCTCTTTTTTATTGTGGGTAAAAATCAGATTTTTCACAGATTGTTCATTCCTTTTTTATCATTTTATTGGTACATAGATTTATTTCAAATGTAGAAATGCATTATTACTGTTTTAGCTAAATATGTGAGTCCTTGCCCTATATCACAAAAGCCAACATAGTGACATGAGGATTTGATTAAAGAAAGGTTTATTTGCCAAATGAAGACAGTAGGAGAGTCATAAGATTTATCTCACTGAGCCAAGTGACCTAATAGATTTTACTGGAAGTTTGTGGGGGCTGATTAGGGAAATTACTAGGTAGGGCATGACCAAGCAGGTTAGGAAATGGGCATTTTGTTGTGCATGCACAGGTTTTTTTGTTTTTTGTTTTTTTTTTTTCAAAAATTAAGTAATGGTGATAAAATAAATAAATGTGTCAGTAGGTGTGTCATTTTTACCCCTCTAATTAGGAAAATGTAAATTTTGGGTCAAGCTTCTCTTAACTGTACATTCTCTTGCAGTTAGAAACAGTTAAAGCTGTTACAGCTAAAGTAGTTTTAAGAGAAACTCATCTTGCAGTAAAGCAAGCTTCTTATGCGTAAACATTATGAGGTGGGTGTGCAAAAGGAAAGGGATATGGAAACTTTTGCAACCATATAAGAGAGGAGGTTATTTTGGAAAGTGGGGAAACAGGTGGTGTTTTCATTAGAGAACTGCAAGTTAGCAAGACAGGGATTTTCTTAGAGAGGGACAATTTAAATACTTTCCTTTTGTTGAGCCATTCATCAATCTTCAGTGATAAGTGATACTGACCTCTCTGTTTCCTACTGGTTGTGAATATTAAAAGGTTTAGGAAATGGAAGACTGCATTTTCGAGTTGAAGGTATACACTTGTTCCAGGCGTTGAAGGAGGCTAAGGGATGTTTCTCCATGGTCCAAGACTCGATGGGATTATCTTTTCTAAAAGCTTGATATTTACCATGGCTGGTGGCCATTTCTGTCATACTTTGACTCAGTAATAATTTGGTACTTTTGAGGGTTTGAGAAATATATTTGATGATGAGCTTTATGATTATACATCTAAATATAAGAAGTAGAAAGATTATGTTTAGGAGAATTATAAGTGAAGATAGCCATGCCATATTGGGGGAAAACAGCTTTAACAGACTCTTAGAACGTGGGATATTGATTCCTTGTATCCATATGGCTTTATATGTGTCTGGAAGTTCCTAGGGTTTTTAGCAATGATGTGTGAGGCTTTGCATACTTTGGCTGCTTGTGTATAAAGCTGAGACCTGCATAAGAGTAACATTTAGGTTGACCTCCTCACTATTTGAAATTTCATAGCCATAGAAACTTTATTGCATTGTATTCTTTTTAATATTTCATCAAGATCCTTCTACAAAATCATTGTTGATCAGCTTGTGTTATTAATCCCTTGGTGCCAGGACAAGGAAAGCTCATCCCTGGTAGATATGCCTATGTAGTGGCAGAATATATTGCTTTCATAAGCATGGCTATTTCCAATAAAAGGGCCCATTATACATGGTGCCACAAAGGAAAAAAATTGTCTCTCTTGAGAAGGTGATTTATTTATTGTATGTACACAAGGTAGGAACTGAGGGAAACTTCCCAAAACCAATTCAAAGTGAGAATACAATGAGGGTTTTTTAGAGACAAAAAAGGAAAAGGTTCAGGTGAGAAGAAACACAGAAAAAATAAAGAAAAAACAAATATTTTCACAGGGGACTTTTGAGGAGTCTATGAGCAATTTCTCAGTCCTTCATTATCTCAAGCACATTTAAATTGTACTTGCTTTCAGCTGCTAAAAACAAACAAACAAAACAAAATTTTTGAATATTAAAGTCTTCATGATTCCTTTCTCAGCCAACCACAAAATGATATCAAGATTTTTTTGTTTGTTTGTTTGTTTTGTTTCATTTTTCTATGAGAATAGTTAAAATTTTCCTGGGTCATAAGTTACTCCTGACATGATTCTTTCTGGTTTTGCTTTGAGAAATTATTTTATTCATGTAAGCAAATCTGAAAAGGTCTGGTTTATATCCTTCAGGGAAATAAATACAAAAGTAAACTCCTAAAATTAGGTTAATAAAAAACCAGATCAATTAATATATTAGAATTTTCAGTGCTGCTTAAGTGAAGAAAAAAATTTTAAGCACATTTTGCAGCCATCAAATCCCACCTTGTATTTATACTCTTCTTATTCTTAAGAAAATATATTTTGTAAGCATTCTTTATATAAGGAAAATAGATGAAGGTCTCAGCTTCTGTAATTGGCAGTAATTAAGAGAGCCATTCATTTATTTCATAGGCAAGTTCATTAACTACTTACAAAATGAATCAAGTTTTCCAAGCCTTTTAACATGCTCAATATCCCTCTGCATATGATCTAGTATAGAGGAGAAATTATATTCATCAATTACAGTACTTAATACTAATTAATGTATAAGTTTCTCTTTGTGCTTCAGTTAATATATCTAAGGTCCCGGTTTGAAATACAACACATGTTGTCTTTTTATGGGAGTAGCCATATGATAACTGTGTCTGTGTGGGTTCTACTCACATTACTTTGGTGATTATTGCCCCATTTGGTATATCCTTCACACAGCCACATCTTGCAGCAGTATCTTTGCTTCTGAAGAGAACAAGAAGTTATAATCCAATGTTCCACAAGTTTGGTACATAGTACCCTCTGGCACTATGAAATAGTTAGTCTAAAGGCAATGTTGAGCCATCACCAGCTGGCAGAGCTGCAGGAGTTTGAAGCAAGAACATATTTTCATCTACTTCAGGAGCATGATCAGGAGATATAGCAATATTTTCTTGTTTTAGAGGTAGTAGTTAATGAACTAGGCAATAACTCAAATGGAGAGACACTAAGCACAGCACTGGGGACCTGGTTTAAAGGCACAAAAGAGGCTAACAACAATGAAATCCACCTCTCAATTTTATACAATTTCTAAACAGTTTTCTCTCTACTTATAAAAGATCATAACATCAGTGACTAGGGAAAATGTTATTTCTTCCTTTCATACTTGGGTGACTTATATTCCTTTTTCTTGCCTAATTGTTCTAGCTGGAACTCTTAGCACAATACTGAATAAGAGTGGAGACAATGGACATCTTTGTTTTGTTGCTGATCTCAGCAGAAAAGCGTTCAGTCTTTATGCATTGAGTATGTTAGCTCTGTGTTTTTCATATACACACTTTATCATACTGAGAAAGTTTCTATCTATTCATATTTCTTGGATTGTTTTTATTGAGGAAGAATGCTTTACTTCATTGAATCCATTTTCTACATCTTTTGAGATGCAATTTTTCTTCTTTAATTTTTTAATGTGGATTACACTGATTGATTTTCTTATGTTGAACCACCCTAGCATACTTGGTACAAAAACCACTTGATTGTGATGTATAATTTTAAATGTATTTTTAGATTCAGATAGGAAGTATTTTGTTGATGATTTTTGCATCTATATTCATTAGGAAAATTGAACTGTAATTTTCTTTTCTCAGAATGTCTTTCTTTGGCTTTGGTGATAGGGTGATTTTGGCTTCATAGAACGTGCTTGGTATCCTTCTTTCCTGTTCAATTTTTGGAAGTGTTTGATCAAGATTGGTATTATATCTACCTTTGAAGCTATCTGGTCATGGAGTTTCCATTTTAGGGAGACTTTTGATGTATATTTCAATTTGTGTAATTGTTATTTGTTTGTTGAGGCCTTCTATTATTTCTAGGGTCAATGTAAATTGTTCTTGTTTCTAAGAATGTGTCCATTTCATCAACATTGTTTAGTTTGTTAGCATACAGTTGTTCATAACATCCTCTTGTGATCTCTCTTATTTCTCCAGATTCAATGGCAATGACCCCTGATTTATTTATTTTATTTTATTTATTTATATCTTCTATTTTTCTTTGTCAATCAGGTCATTTTTTTTTATCTTCTCAAAGAAACAAATTTTTGTTCTGTTGGTTCTAATTTTCCTCCATTTAACTTATTTCTCCTGTAAACCTTATTAGTTCTTTCTTTCTGCTCACTTTCAGAGTGGTTTGATATGCTTTTTCTAGATCTGAGGTGAGCAGTAAGGTCTTTGATTTTAGCTCTTT
>JAKSZT010000663.1:1420891-1454313 GCA_026826555.1 Tolypeutes matacus
CTATGTGCCCATCAATTGATGAATTGATAAACAGAGTTGTTATGTATATATGATGGAATACTATTCAACTCTAAGAAGAAATTAATTAAGAAAGCCCATGACAACATGGAAGTATGTTGTGGCATTTCTTGACTGAAATAGGCCAGACACAAAATGATGAATATTTTATGTTCTCACTGATATGAATTAAATCAATGAGTAGATTTATGGAGTTAGACTATATATTGTAGGTTATTAAGAGATAGAATTTATGTTAAAAAGAGGGATCCGATGTCGAATGTATTTAGAATGTTTAATAAGATCAATTGTAAATATGTGGTAATAGGTGGAGTTGATGGTAACACATTATAATGAGTTTAAATACATTCTTACATTTGTACTTTCACCTATTTTTGTATTTACATGAGGTTTCACAATGTTATACAGTTACATGTTCCATTTTTCAGATTGCATACTAATAATATACATGAGCACAGACCTACCCTTTCAACCACTGTAATACCCACATAATTGCTCTGCTAGTCACAAACACCATGATGTACTCTGATGATTTCCATTCATTTCCAAAGATTTATAAACTTTTCACCAGCTCTACACAGATTATATATATATATATTTTTTTTTCATTTTAAATTATTATTATTTTTATTATTTTTATCTTTTCTCCTTTTATCACTGCATTATCCATTTTATACCTCCATTCTATTTTCTGGTTACCTATATTCTATTTATTAATAGTGGCCAGTCTAATAGTTGTAAAATGCTACATGATTGCAGTTTTGATTTCTTTTTCCTAACAGAGAGTGATGAACATTTTTTTATGTTTTCTTGTCGTTTGTGTTTATTATTTAAACAATTGTCTTTTCCAGTCTTTTGTCCATTTGTAATCAGGCAGTTTGTGTTTTTTGTTGTTGTTGAATTGTACAATCTCTTTATATATCATAAATATTATACCTTTTGAGATATGTGATTGCCAAATATTTTCTCCCATTGAGTTGGCTGCCATTTCAACATTTCAACAAAATCCTTTGAGGTGCAAAAGTGTTGAATTTTGCAGAGGTCCCCTTAATCTATTCTTTTTTCTATTGTTGCTTGTGCTTTAGGGATAAGGTTTAAGAAACAACCACCTACATAAAGATTTTGAAGATGTTTTCCTTCATTTTCTTCTAGAAATTTTGTAGTTGTTTTTATAATTATGTCCTTGATCCATTTTGAGTTAATTTTTGTAGAGGGTGGGAGATATGGGTCTTCTTTCTTTCTTTTGAATATGGCTATCCAGTTCTCCCAGCACAAATTGATGAATACTCTGTTCTGGCCCAGCTGTTTGTCTTAACAGCCTTGTCAAAAATCACTTAACTTTAGATGTGAAGGTCTATTTCTGAGTTCTTGAATTTGTTCCATTTGCCAATGTCTATCTTTATTCCATTACCCTGTTGTTTTTACCAATGTAGCTAAGTAATATGCTTTAAAGGCAGGAAGTGAGAATGCTCCAAATTCGTTCTTCTTTTTAAAGATATTTCTGGCTACTTGGGACCCCTTACACCTCCAAATAAATTTTATTATTGGCTTTTCAATTTCTGCAAAAAGGCTGTTGGGATTTTTATTGGGGTTATGTTGAATACGTAAATAAATTTGGATAGAATTTACATCTTAATGATATTTCATCTGCCAATCCATTAACAGGTAATGCCCTTCCATTTTTTTAAGTCTTCTTCACTTTCTTTTAGCTGTGTTTTATAGTTTTATGACTGCAGGTCCTTTATGTCTTGGGTAAGTTTATAGATATATAATTCATTGCTTTAGTTACTATTATAAATGATTTTTTTTCTAATTTCCTCATTAGATTGCACATCAATAGTGTATAGAGATCCTACTGATTTTCATGTACTAATCTTGTATCCTGCCACTATGCTGAACTTGTCTATTAATTCCAGCAGCTTTGTTATGGATTTTTCAGGATTTTCCAGATATAGGATCATATCATCAATAAATAGTGAAAGTTTTAATTATTCTTTTCCTATTTGGGTGCCTTTTATTTCTTTATCTTAATTGTTCTAGCTAGACATTCTAGCACAATATTGAATAATAATGATGACAGTGGACATCCTTTTCTTTTTCCTGTTCTCAGTGGCAAAGATTTCAGTCTTTCACTATTGAGTATAATGATAGCTGCATGTTTTTCATATATGCACTATACCATATTGAGAAAGCTTCTTTCCATTCTTATCATTTGGAGTGTTTTTTTTTTTGTTTTTTTTTTTTATCAAGAAAGGGTGCTACATTTTGTAAAATGCCTTTCCTGCATCAATCAAGTGGAGCATGTGATTTTTCTTCTTTATTTACCAATGTTGTTTATTACACTAACTGATTTTCTTGCTTGAACTACTTTTGCATACCTGGGATAAAACCCAACTGATCATGGTGTATAATTCTTTTAATGTGCTTTTGGATTTGGTTTGCAAGTACTCTGTTGAATATTTTTGTATCTATATTCATTAGAGAGATTGGTTTTTATGTTTCTTTTTCATAATATCTTTATCTGTTTTTGATATTAGGGCGTTGTTACCTTCATAAAATGAGTTTTGCAGCTTTCATTCCTGTTCAATATTTTTGATGAGCTTAGGCAAGATTAATATTGGATCACCATTGAAAGAGTTGTAGAACTCATCTGTGAAGCCTACTGGTCCTGGGCTTTTCATCTTCTGAGGTTTTTATGAATATTTCAATCATTTCACTTGTGATTGATTTGTTGAGATATTCTATTTCTTTTAGGGTCAGTGTAGAAGGTTCATGTGTTTCTAGGAATTTGTCAATCTCATCTATATTGTCTAATTTTTTTTTGTCATACAATTGTTTATAGTGTCCTCATACGATGTCTCTTATTTCTGTAGTCAATGAAAGTACCCCTCCTCTCATTTTTTTATTTCCTTTATTTCTGTCTTCTCTTTTTCTTTCTCAGTCTAGAAAAGTGTTTGTCAATTTCTTGATCTTCTCAAAGAACCAATTTTTTATTTTTCTGATCCTCTTATTGATTTTTACTTATTTTGTTTCTGCTCTGATCATTACTGTTTCTTTCCTTTTGCTTGGTTTGGGATTAGTTTTCTGTTCTTTTTCTAGTCCATTCACCTGTGTAGTTAATAAATTGATTTTATCTCTTTATTCTTTTTAAATGTAAGCATTTAGGGCTAAAAATTTCCCTCTCAGCACTGCCTTTGTGGTGTACATTAAGTTTGGATGTGCTGTGTTGTCATTTAACTTCATCTCAAGATATTTGCTGAATGCTCTCAATTTTTTCTTTGACTCACAGATTACTTATGTTTTTTTTTTTTGTTTGTTTATTTGTTTGTTTTAACCGGGAGGTCCCGGGGATCGAACCCAGGTCCCTCCATATGGGAGACGGATGCTCAACCATTTGAGCCATAACCACCCCCTACATGGATTATTTAAAAGTGTGTTGTTTAATCTCCAAATATTCATGAATTTTAACTTTTGGCATCCATTATTGATTTTCAGCTTCATTCTGTTTTTTGTTTTTTTTTTTTATTTATTGACGTATATCACTCATACATGAACATACATAAATAATAAGTGTATAGCAATAGTTGTGAACTTACAAAACAAACATACATATCATCATACAAGGCTCTCATACCTCACCCTACCACCAATACTTTTCATTGTTTTTTGTTCATGTATAAATGATATAAAAATAATAATAATAGGGTGTGTTAGGCAAAAATATTTTGGTTAGTAGTAATATTTTGATGCTTTTTAATCATTAGTTAAAAATGTTTAACAACAATGCAAGGTATTGTTGGTAGGGTGGGGTATGAGAATCCTATATGCTGTTATGTATGTTTGTTTTGTAAGTACACAACCATTACTATACACTTATTGTTTATGTATGTTCATGTATGTGCTATACTTTTAAAAATTAAAAAAAAAGGAATTTTTACTATTGCTTACCTTATATTAAAAATACTATTTATAAATGGTCTCAAGAACACAGGAGAAGAGATTAAGGTTAAGGACCTTTAATTTGTTTGAGTTGATATTTCATATAACACACTCTGCCTTCAGTGATCCATAAATATCATGAGTTTCTCACATGCAAATCACATTCACCTCCACCAAAGAGCAAGAATCTTACATAACAGCAGTAATAATTCTGAGTACAGAGTTTCCTCAAAATCATTTTTGGGTTTGAGCTCTCCTTGTGAAAATTTCCCCTCTCCATTAGTGAACCTGTGACACTTAGGACATAAGTTAATTGATTCCAAATACAATGGTGGAACAGGTACAGGATAGACATTTCTATTACAGATGTAAGTAAGTGGAAGAAAAGCAGGGATCCTTGGACCCAAACAGGTATGAAAGTCAGTTATTTAAATTCTGTTACATTCTAAGATGGGAATTTCATCTGAAAATAAGTGGTTTGTTCACCTGGCCTGAGAGAGAGACAGGCTCAACTTATCCTAGTGTTGGACAGTGCACATTCTCATCCTGAAAGATCGGACATAACGCTCTAGCATCTCTAAAAACCAAACTAGTAGACAGTGTTTCTGAAAATATGGTTCATAGGCCCCATCCTATCTGTGTTCCAAGTTAAAAGACCCTCTATTTTGGACCTAAGAAATCCTTTTCTGCTCAGACTTCAGATTCTTTGTTTTGCTTTTAAAATAATTTACCCTCCACAATGTTTAATCCCTGTCACTTTCAGTCTAGCTGGCAATACTTCTCATATAATTTCTTAAATAGCTTCTTGGTTTCAGGGGCAGTTTAAATGGGGTCCATGACATCAGACAAAACAGTATCCCATAGACCCTGCCTGGATAAATATATTTCCAGTCCAGACTTTCTCTGAGGTTTCTGTCAGGATTTATGAGCCATAAAATTAATCTTCTTGGCAATCTGCTGTTCAGGCAAATCTTTACATTGTTCCCCATCCTCTGTGAACTCATCTTCCAGGAGCTCAGGAAGGCTTTAGATAGAGACACATTTGGCCCTAGCCTCAGAACATTTTATATCAATAGGCTGACATTTTCTAAATGAATTATTGTGGATTTCTTTGTGCCTAAGTATTCAGTCCTCAGTTTATCAGTTTCCTCAGTTAATTTAGTTTGTTAAAAAGGAGATACTATAACATGTCCTCCACACTTAGCTTGGAATTCTTCTCAGCTAAAGATTCTAGTTTATCACTTTTAAGTTCTATCTACCTAATATCAGAAGATTTTTTTTGAAATTGTCTGCCATTTTGTAACAAGGATCCCCTATTGTCCTGTTTCCCACAGCACATACATCATTGCCTCATGGCCTCAGGAGAAGCAACTTGTAGGTCCATATTTCTAACATGATTTTTTCACCATGATGTATCTATTTTCCAAAATGACAGAAAGTTGCTCTACAATTCTAATTTATTTCTGATTCCTCACAAGAAATACCTTTAGTATCCCTATCTCAACTGATAGTTTCTTGAAATTAATCTTAGATTTTTCTACCAAGTACCTCAAAATTCTTCCAGCCTTTCACCATGACCCAAGTCCAAAGCCACTTCCATATACTAAATATTTAATAACAGCATATGAATTCTGGTATCAAAAACAATCTTAGATTGCAAGAGCTTCTATGACAAATACTACACAATGTGTTTATTAAACAACAAGAAGTTATTGGCACAGAATTGTAGAAGCCAGAAATACCTAATCAAGGTGCTGGCAATGTCATGCTTTTCTTCAAGTATTTAGAAATCTGGTGCTGGCTTCCAGCTATCCTTGGTATTCCTTAGCTTGTTGCTATGCCTCATTCACATGGCAACAAATCTCTGTGTTTGTTCTTTTGATTTCTGCAGAACTTGCTTCTAGGACTCTACTAATAAAGACAATATCTTGCCATTATTTACTTGGGCACATCTTTTTACAAAAGTGTTCTTATTCACAGAACTGCAGACAAAGATTGAGAGAATGTTTTTCATTAATAGACATGATGTCATGTTGAAAGATGTCACCACATCTTTCAACAAAAAATTACAAAGCATGATAAAAGCTAGAATAACATTTGGAAATGACAAAGCAAACATCTGAATAAAACTCAGATATGATTCAGGTATTGTTATTAGACAGGGATTTTCAAACAATTATAATTACATGTTGCAGTGGTAAGGAAAATGTAGACAACATATCAGAAGAGATGAATGATATATTCCTGGAGATTGCAACTGTAATAATAACAGAGAGTGCTAGAAATAAAATTTCTGTAACAAAAATGAACAATTCTTCTCATATCAAGACCTAACACAGATGAAGAAATTACTAAACCTTGAAGATATTTTGAAACTCCCCCAACGTGAAAGGTAAAAATAATAATAATAAAAGAGCAGAATATCATAGAACCATGGAAAATTTTCAAAATGTAGACATATAACAGAGTTTATATAAATATGACAATATATTTACAAATGATATGACATATTAGACCAAAGCTATGGTCCATATAAAAATATTCCATTTCTGATCAATGGAAAAAGATATTTGAGGAAACATATAGTATGGGTATTTTATTCCTTTATCTTTGATAATTTAAGGAAGAAAACATAAATTTCTGAATATGTAATATGATAATCATTTTATTTATTTAACTAAAAGTTATTCCCAATATATTATCTCCATCTCATGGGAAGAATAATCAACTAGAAAGTGGACTAAATAATTCTCAGGTAAAGATACATCATTTTAAAAATATAAGTAAATAAATATAATTTCATAACTTCTCTGAAAATATATACATTGCATGCAGAAGCATGTCCCAAAGAATATCTGCTAACAAATTAATGGGTTACTAGTATTACTTTACAGACATGGAAATGATAGACCTGCAGAATGCGAGTGATCTTCCCTAGATCATCTAACTGTAACTGTAAATACAAATTCTTAATCCATCCTGAATTCTGTCAGTTGAATTACTGATATGCTCATCTTCATCATAGCTCTTCCATTCTTTTTAAATGACAAAGAACATAATCATATTCTAGACTTTAGCATGGGCTATTTTGTATGGGCTGAAATGTAATATAGGCCTACGTAACAGAGATGCTGATATTTCAGGCTTTGCTGGGGCTCCAACATTAGTATATTTTTAATGTTCTCCATGGTGTAAATAATTGAAACTTTAAGAACCATTTGCTCTCAAAACTTTCCTTTTAATGATAGCATCGGTCCAGGAAAGGACTTGTAGTATGCCAGTCTCTGTCATTTGAGTGTGTGACAGACACATCTTCTTTCCTAATGGAAATATAATATTTGAGGAGGTCAGCAATATATTTACTTGTATTTACTAACCTTCCTTTAATTTAAAGCTGATCAATGAAATTTAAAACGGAAGTTTTGGATGAGCTTTGCCAGAAAGTGTTTTTTTTTTTCTTTTAATACATATTTTTTTAAAGATACTTTGATTGCATAAATGTTACACAAAACATATAGGGATTCCCATATGCCCCACTCCCCACATCTCCCACACCCTACCACATAAACATCCTTCATTAGTGTGATACATTCACTGCAATTGATAAAGCTTCCTAGGGCTTTGCCAATGAGCATGGACCATAGTTCACATTGTAGTTGACACTCTCTCCCACACAGTTCTGCATGTTATGTGATGATATAAAATGGCTCATATCTGTCATTGCAATGTCATTCAGGATGATTTCCAAGTCCTGAAAAAGCCCCCACATTACAGCTGTTTTTCTCTCTCCCTGCCCCCAGAACCTCCAGTGGTCCCTATCTCCACATCAATGTTGTAATTTCTTCCAATGCTAGAATCACAATATATCTATAGGAGAATACCAGTAAGTCCACTCTAGTCCATAATTAATACCCCAATCCTAGGGATTCTGGGATGGTGATGTCCACTCCACCTCTAATTGAGAGGAGGCTTTGATCCCATACAGTGGTTGGATGGGACTGTCTTGCTTGCAGTTGTTGGCTTTCTCATTTTCTTGATATGGTGGTTGTCAATCCTCACCTCCATGTTAATTGTCCTAGGTGAGTTTGAAAGGGAGTTTCTCAGTGTCATGACCTATCATTTCATCTTCCTCACTTTTTTTGCATGTAGGATCTGGATATGTCACAGTCTTCAAATGGCCGTGGAAAAATAATCATGATAATGAACGATCTCTTCTCTGAAAATAGCAGATTGTAGTAATAACCTGCATTGTTTCCACACTAACTCTTTTTTATATTAAAAATAGCTGTGCTTTCAATGTTTATATATGCACTAGGATAACAACTTTACATTTATTATAGCTTTAAAATGATTTGATATATGATAGAATAAATACACCTATATTGTCATTACTAATTAACTTTGAGTAGTTCTTTGTTTTTGTATCACTTTACACATTCCTAGTCAAGTTCTGAATGCATACATTATATACATGGATACATGAAGAAGTTGAATGAAATTTAGTAGAGATTTTAATATATTAATGTAATAAATTAAGGAGAATATACTATTTTTTTTCAATTTTTAAACTAAAATTGTGGCATTTTACATTCCTCAGATTAATTGTGACCCTTATATATTTTCAAATATATTATGAAAAATAATATTTTTTCCCATTGGGTATCTCATAATATTTATTTTGATATAGATAAATGTGATATAAATTGGAATTTTCATTACATAATTCTTTAATCCTTAATATATAAGTTTAAATTGATTTTGTAATTGATTTAATCAATACAGATTGATTCATTTTCCTTCGTTTCCTTTCTTGATGCATCTAAGTCTATAATCTATCTTCTAAGGACATCTGATGTGCATATTACTTAATTTATTATGCTTTCTAATTTTCATAGCAAGCCATTTTTTACTCATGCCTTGTAAATTCTTGGATTGCTTTTTTCACCATAACATATTTGGACCTTATGATTCAGTTACTCAATTGCTCCTTATATACACACCAGAAATACATGCATTTGTGCACCACATGGCCATTACTATATTGTTTATATCAGAAATATCCATAAAATACCGTAATGTAAGTAATCCAGAACTCCATCACAAATAATATACTTACATAAGTATAGTCATATAATGGACTAGCACAAAACAATGGCAATGAATTAACTATAATGTAGTACAGATACATGGATGACTCTCACAAATGTAGCTCAATGGAAAGCTCCCATATATAAATGTTACTTAACTGTGACTCCACCTATGTAATTAGAAAAACTGCAAATGAAATCACCCATTTACAAGTGATTAGAAGGTCCCTGGTGAGACAAATAATGAGTAGTGAATGGGAAAGGACAAGCATGGTATTCCTAATGTGCTGTAGATATGCTATTACTTGCAGATTGGTATGTTCATTGTTTGATTGATGATCTGATAATTAATGAACATATATGGCATTTGTTCCTATATAAAAATATTGAAATTTTCCTTCCAACAATTGTCTACTTAAAATTATGTCAACTGTTCAGTTGCAGACATCAAACTTAAGTGATATAACCTAAACTATAGATGAATAGAGATAAAATTCTGGGGAAAATGACAAATGTTTGATTACACCATAAGCGTTGAAATACTTAGGTCAAAATAGAAAATAGAAAAATAGAAAAAATAAACTGAAAAATTTAAATTAGCAATTTGACATAAAATGCATATCTTGGGGTGTGATCTTGTGTAAAGATGTAAATTGATTCATCAGTTTGGAAAAACTTAATTCATCAATTTTTTATTCCTTTTTCTTTCTTTTACAATCTTTACAATTTAAATTTATTTTCATTTTTCCTGCTTGATGCTGAGTATTATTAAGATTTGCCAACTTATTTCAATGGATAATCACATAAGACAATCAACCTGCAATGAATTTCATATGAAAGAAAGAGTACCTAATGAAATATTATTTTAGATACATTATCAACTATTAACATGCTCAAAGTAATACATCTTAATGATAGAAAAGATGTCATTCAACAGGATTTCATTAATACTCTTAGGAACATTCACTGTTGTAACTGTAACAGAAGACAATGGGCATTTTTCTGTACCCAGGAAATTTTTCCTATCCAATGAAACCATATTTCTAATCATAGTTATATATGCAAAACAATGTTTGTTTATGTGAATCAAGAGAATTGTACAGCAATTTTCACTAACATAAAATAGCAGAAATCTAGAAATAACACAGATGTTTTGATTAGAAAATGGATATATATATTTGAAAAGAATGTTATTAAAGAATTAAACAGAAATGGCTAGTTATTTGCAGCTACATTAATATAGCTGTTCCTTGAAGCATATATATTGACTGGTGGTCCCATATAGATTTCCCACAACCAGGTTGAAGTAAAAATTGGAGACAGCTTTACTCTATCCTTTCCTGGAGCTCGTCTGAAACACCACAGTGAGTCTACAAGCATTGAAGCTAGAATGGTCATGCATGGTAGAAGCAGGATAATAAGTCCCCTCAAAAGGATGATATAATGGTAAATGTCCTTACACACCAATGACAACAGACATGGAACTTTACAGAAAAGAAAAAAAAAAGATTAATGGTCAAGACCTAAAAATAGAAATGGAAATACATTCAAAGGGTATATGACAGGGTTGATGGAACTACAGTCCCATGAAGATATGGCCATTGGGATAGTTATTATTTTCATTACAGGAATATGTGAAGGGTGATAGTTAAATACCAATGAAAAGATATGAAATTAAGATAGGTATTCAGGTCCACCAAGAGTCAAAAATAAAGGTATGAATCTCACAGCCTTATTATATATCTCATAGTCTTATTATTTGATGGAAAATTAGTGGCCATCTTGAGCACAGTGGGAGCATTTAGCTGAAGAGCTGCATTTGCTGGGTGGGTCAGAAGAAGTCATATTTGGGGAGCCATCAGAGAAGCTTTTGGCACCCTACCTGATCCCTTATCTATTGCTCATTGGAGCTGGTCTTTGCCCCATTCTTGGGACCCTGCCCCTATTGTAGCTGGTGATGGCGAGTTTATTCTGACGGTCAATTTCTATCATTTGTCTAAGAATTTTGATTGTGTAGGTGTGTATTACCTCTGTTCTGTATTTCTTGTTTCAACTGGATCTAGGTGTTTAGAGTTATCTATGTTTGCTCAAATCATGGCTGTGGAACCAGTAATGCACTTCCCAGGAGCTTGGGGGAGGGGTATAATTAAGGTACTGAGAAGCTTCTTTTATTTGTTTACTGTTTACTTCTTTATGTGCATTTTACTTGTTTACTTGGCACTCTTAGGTAGAGCTCTCTGCACATACCATAGAGTGAGTATTTTCCCTGGAAACTGTTGGGTGGGCAGTGTAAAATCAATGTTCTGGAGAATTCTACCTCAAGTTAGGTTATTCAGAACCAAGCCTCACAAATCAAAAACTTGCTAAGGAGCTGCTCTCTTCCCTCCCTTTTCCCATAGAGGAGTTAAATTTTTACTGAAATACCAATACAGGGAAGTAAGGAGGGTGTTTGAGAAGACAGGTTCTCTTTAGTTCTCTCCCAGTTGCCATAGAGAACTATGCCATGACTCTACCCAGCCTGGAAAGGGGCTACTTCTAATATCCCACAGACAAAGTTCATGGGCCAAATGTCAGATAAGCCAAAGACTGTGTCCTTCCTTCATTCTTTTCCAGTACACCCTTTTGACTCTGTCATTCTGTAGCTGCCAGCCAGGCCAAACAGAGTAAAAGTCACATATATCTATGCATCTAAATAGGTGTTCTAATATCCATAAGGCCTAACTCCGACAAAACTGAAAGAAAAATAGATGCCTGTACAATAATAGTTGGTGACTTCAACTCATCATTCATATCACTGGATTGGACAGCTAGGTAGAAGATCAACAAAGAAACAGCATAATTGAACAATATGATAAATGAGTTAAATATTACAGACATAGACAGAACATTACACCTGAAGTCAACAGGTTGTACATTTTTTAAGTGCTCATGGATATTTCTCCAGGATGCTGGATAAAAAACAAAACAAAACAAAACAAAACACAAACAGGTCTCATTAAGTAACAGAATATTGGCATTACACAAAGTGACTTCTCTTATCATAATGGAATGAAATTGGATATCAATAATAGACAGGAAAGGGGGAAATAAACACATATATATGGAGGCTAAACAACATATTCATAAACAATGAATGGGTCAAAGAAGAAATATCAAGAGGAATTAATAAATATCTTGAGACAAATGAAAATAAGAACATAACTTTTCAAAACATATTGGACACAGTAAATGCCATGCTTAGAGGGAAATTTGTAGCCCTAGGCACCTAGATTTTGCCTAAGACTTACCTCAGGAAAGCCTTTTTGTTACTCAAATGTGGTCTCTCTCTAAGTCCAACACATACTCTCCAGTTCATTGGACTTACCCTGAACAACTAACAAGGAGATGAGGATGGAAAATACACATCCCAAGGAACAGAGATAGTCTGCAAATGCAAGCAAGACAATTTCATTCATCTGCCCTATGAGATCTAAGCCCCTTCTCAAATAGAAACAGAGTGTATATAAACATCTCAAAATCCTCATTGAAGAATGAACAATGGACTGAAGTACACTTATTCTTCTTCTATTATAGATATTACTATTCTAGCAAGAGAAGAACTTTTATTATTGACATAAAAGCAGTGGCCACTAGAGGTTCTGAGGGGAGGGAAAGGGAAGAATAGGTGTAATATGGGAGCATTTTTAGGATATTGGAATTGTCCTGCCTGACGTTGAATGACATATACAGACCATTACACACTTTGTCATAACATGTAAAATTGTGCAGGGCAGAGTGAAAACTCTATTGTAAACTATAGTCCATGGTTAGTAGCAATGCTTCAACATATCTTCATCAATTGTAACAAATATATCACCCTAATGAAAGATGTTGTTAAAGTGGGAAAGTGTGGGAAGGTGTGGGGGTAGGGCATATGGGAATCCGCTATATTTTTATGTAACACTTATGTAATCTAAACTTAAAAAAAAGAAAGAGCTAAAAACAAAGACCTAAATGAGCACCTTGTGGAACTAGAAAAACAACATCAAAGCAATCCCAAAGCAAATGGAAAAAGAGAGTCAATAAAGATAAGACCAGAAATAAGTGAATTTGAGAACATGAAACAGCAGAGAAAATCGTCAAAGCAAGAACCTGTTCTTTTGGAAGATCTATAAAATTGACAAACTATTAGACGAAGAAAACAGAAAGATAGAAGATGAAAATTGGTAAAATGAGGAAGGAACATAGGGACATTAAAATTGATCCTTCATAAATTAAAAATATCATAAAAATATATGTGAAATTGTATGCCAATAAATTAGACAAGCTAGATGAAAATAACAAATTGTGAGAAATGCACAAATAACCAGCACTGACTCCACAAAGCAAATACAGGTAAAGAGATTGAATCACTCATAAAAACTTCCAACAAAGAAAATTCTAGGACAAATGGCTTTGCAGATAAACTTCACAAAGCATTTCTAGAAGAATTAATATCAATCTTGTTTAAACTCTTTGAAAAATTGAATGGGAGGAAAAATTACCAAGCACATTTTATCAGGCCATTACCCTAATACCAGGGCCTGAGAAAGATACTACAAGGGAAGAAAATTAGACAGAAATCTCTCTAATGACCATAGATGGAAACATTCTGAGAATAGTACATGCCAATTGATTCCTACAGCATGTTAAAAGAATTATATGCCATGCTTAAGAAGGTTTTATTCCTGGTATGCAAGTGTGGTTCAACACAAGAAAGTCAATTAATGTAATACACCACCTTAAAAAATTTGAAGAGGAAAATGCACTGTCATTGCAATTGATGCAGAAAAGTCATTTGACAATATCTAGCATCCTTTCCTGATAAAAACATGGAGAAACATGGGAATGGAAGGAAAGCTCTTGGACAGGATAAAAGACATATATGAAAATTCCAGAGGCAACATCGTTCTCAATGGGAAAAGGTTGAAAGCTTTCCCACTAAGATCCGGAAGATGACAATGATATCCATTCCCACCACTGTTATTCAGTATTGTGCTAGAAGTTGTAGCTAGAAAAATTATACAGGAAAAATATTTTCAAATTGGAAAGAATAATAAAACTGTGTATAGTGTAAGTTTTATTCTTCTTTCCAATTTGAAAATATTTTTCCTGTATAATATATTTAGAAAATATTGAAATATCTATGATGAAGCTATTAGAGCTAAAAAATTGGTTCCGGAAAGTGGCAGGATACATGATCAACACACAAAGTCAGTAGTATTAATATATCCTAGTAATGAACAATATGTAGAAGAAATCTAGAAAGAAATACATTTACAATAGCCATAAAAAGACAAATATTGAGGACTTAATTTAACCAGGATTGTAAAGTTATTGTATTCAGAAAAGCACAAAATCCTGCAAAAAGAAACCAAAGAAGGGCTAAATAAATGGAATGAGCTTCCATATATGTGGATTGGAAGACTAAATAATTTAGTGAAATATCTGTTTTAGTAGGTAGGTGTCTCTTAAAACTTGTACTCAAAGCATAAGGAATAAAAGGAATTCACATGACTCTTCTGCCCCTTTTATTTGAACTTATATTTAGCACTATAGTAGTTAAATAAATGAACCAGAGACTTAAACCTTTGGTCTATTCATATGTCAGTTGGGCCCTGAATCTTAACAGAGTTGCAATACCTACTCTCCAGGTCATTGGACTCCCCAAGGACAATTAACAAAAGGATGATGATGGACAACGCCATCCTCCAAAACAGAAATTATCCACAACTGTAAGCAACACATTTCCATCCACTGCCTTTGTGATCTAAGTCCCTTCTCAATCAGAAACAGAGTGGGCATCACCATCCCCAAATCCTTAAGATTGAGGAAGGAACAAACATAAGCAGGGAATACAACTATGGACTAAAGTAAACTTATTATCAGTCTATCAATGGAAGAACTTGTATAATTGATATAAAGGCAGTGGCCACCAGAGGTTCTGAGGGGAGGGTGAGGAAAAAATAGGTGCAATAAGGGACATTCTGGGGACATTGGAATTGTCCTGCATGACATTGCAATGATGGATACAGGCTATTATATATTTTGTCAAAACCTATAAAATTGTACGATGCAAAGTGCAAACTATAAGGTAAATTAGAGACCATGGTTAGTAGCAATGCTTCAATATGTGTTCATCAATTGTAACAAATGTACCACACTGATGAAAGATGTTAATGGGGAAAGTGGGGGAGGTGAGGGAGTAAGGTAGATGAGAATCCCCTATTTCCCTATTTTTTAAAATATTATTTTATTTTTAAAGAAGCTTTAGATTACATAAATATTACATAAAATATAGAATAATCATGTCTGTTATAGTCCATAGTTGCATTCCCCCCTCCTGTTTGTTTATTTCTCAATCTGGAAGAATTTGATAGGTGATATCCACTCTGTTTCTGATTAAGAGGGGTCTTAGATCCCATGGGGCAGATGGATGGAACTGTCTTGGTCTCAGTTGTTGATACTCTCTTGTTTTGGGGATAGGTGTTCTTCAACTTTATCCTTTTGATGTACAATTTGTGCATTTTAAGCTTCTTTAAAAAATAAAAAAATATATAAAAAATAAGCAATAGATAATTGAGACCTTCTCAAAATTAAACACTTTTGCACCACAGAAGGCTTTCTCAAGAGAATAAAGGGCAGCCTAAACAATGGGAGAATATATTTGGAAGTCACACATACAACAAGTATTTTATATAAATTATATATAAAAAGATCCCACAATTGAACAATTAAAAGACAAAAAACCTGATTAAACATGGGTCAGAGATTTGAATACACATTTTTCTAAGAAATACAAATGGTGAAAAAACAAATGGAAAACATGTTCCACTTCACTAGCTATTAAGAAACACAAATCAAAGTTATAATGAGATATCATTTCACACCTACTAGAATGGCCAATATTAAGAACAGCAAAATCATAGAAAATGACAAGAATTGGAGAGGATGTGGAGATTTAGGGATGCATATTCATTTTTGTTGGGAATGTAATATTGTAAAACAACTGCTAAAGTTTTCTTGGCTGTTCTTAATGAAGATAGATATAGATCTGCCATGAGACCCAGCAATGTCACTGCTAGGTATAGACCCAGAAGAATTGAGGGCAGGGACATGAGCAACATCTTCACACTGATTTTCATAGAGGGATTATGCACAATAGCCAAAAGATGGATAACCTTGGGGTCCATCAATGGATAAATAATTAGACAAATTGGGTATACACACAATGGAATATTATTCAGCTGTAAGAAGTAATAAACTCATGAATCATATGACAAAACAGATGAACTTGTAGTATATTATATTGAGTGAAGCAAGCCTTGCACAAAAACCCAAATATCACAAGGTTTTGCTATTATGAACTAAATATAATGAGCAAACTCATGGAGTTAATAACTAGATTGTAAGTCACCAGAGATTTGAATCTGGTTAGAGAATTGAAAGCTGGGGTTTAATTTGTGTACAATTGGTTTTAAAATGTTTGTAAATGAGTGGAAATGAACAGAAATTGTGAAAGCTAATCATAGTTTTGTAATTAGTGACATTAACATATGTGTATGTTCATTGTTGAAAGGTAAATCTAGGTCATGTATATCATTAGAAGGAAAACTAACAAATAACACATGGGGCTGTATAGCATACCAATCCTACTTGTGAAAAAGAAATGTAGTTAATAGTGGATATGTAACAATGTTTTACTCTGAAATAGAAGAAATATATATTAATTTAACAAGAACTTAATACTAGGGTGATATTTGGAGAAAAATCCAAAAATCAAACTATTGGCAATAGTGTATAGTAATATACTAATTATCCTGCAACAATGGTAAAAAAGGAAGCCCACTAAATGAAAGAAACTAGGCAAAAATTACTATATATTGCTTGACTCCACTTATGTAAAATGTAAATAAAATAAATTGTAAAGATGGAAATAGACTAGCAGTTGTATGGCAGGGGAAGGAAACTGAGAAGTGACAACTAATGGGTAGTGGTTTTTTTGCATTCATTTTTTGTTTTCTTTTTGTGGTAATTAAAATACTCTAATATTTTTTAAATGATAAATGTACAACTCAGTGATCGAACAAGTGTCATTTATACTACACTATAAATTAATTGTATTATTTATGAATATGTTTCAATAAAATTGATTAAAAAGATAATCAGGGGTTTAAACTTCAGCAAAAACTAAAAGTCATACCAAGAAACTGGAAGAATGGCTAAGAGAAAAAATTAAAACATCAAAAGAGACATAGATTTGGTACAACTAATCAAAGATATTCAAACTTATATACTAAATCAATTCAGGGGGATGTAGGAAAATATTCATAGAGAGATGAGGAATATTAAGAAGACAATATGTGAGAAACAAGAGGAAATTGAAAGTATAAAACAAATGTAAAAATTATTGGGATGAAAAGCAAAATAGCAGAGATGATTAAGTATACACTAGAGACATAGGACTGCAGATTTGAACAGTAGAAGAAATAAATCAACAACTTAAGAAATATGACAATCCAAAACATTTTGTCAGAAGACCAGATAAAGAATAGAATAGAAAAGTGTCTCAGGGACTGAGTGACAACACAAAGCACACAAACATATGCATTATGAGTGTCCTAGAAGAAGGGAAGGAAAAAGAGGCAGAAAATTTTGAGGAAATAATGGCAAAAAATTTTTTAACTTTTATGAAAGACAGCTATAAATGTACAAGAAGTACAATATCTTCAAACCAGAATAAATCCTAATAGACATACTCTGGGACACAGATGTAGTAGAAGAAAATTTTTGTTAAAAATTGTGAATTCATAAGCTTTCTACTCAAAAGCCCCTGCTGTTTCAGCCTAGAATTGTGAGTGATTAGATTAACTTGTCCTTTGTCTTTTGTAATGTTATAACACTGCTATAAAGGCAACCCCATCATCGATTACCCAAAAAGAAATGTTTAAAAGGAGCTAGTCACCAGAAATAATATTTACACATCTTGTTTGTATCCCCTGTAAAACTTAAAGCTAAAAGCCATTATGTTCCTGTTCAGTGTACCATAAATAGAATAGAACAAAGACCCCTCAAGACACCATGTCTCTCCTGTGGAGGTCTGGCCACTCCCTACCATATTGATTTGTTTATTTTCAATTAGATAATTCCTCACTAATTGGAGTTCTGAGGTTCAGAACCCCTTAAAAGGGATAGCCCCAAAGCTGGCAGTCAAAGCCTCACCCAGGGGTAGATGCTCTGCCTGGGACCATTTTTCCAATTGGGAATCTGATCAGCTGCAAAGGGGCTCCCCAGCCACGTAAGAGTTCCGATGTTTTATTTTCCACAGACTTCATGAGTGGTTGTATACACTTTCATTCTTAACTACGTCTTCAATTAATTATTCTTATTTTTTCATGATTGCTCAATTGTTATAATCATTTAATTTAAACTGAAACTAATTTGATTGAATAAATCTGCCTTTGCATAGCATTTAGAGTTTCTGTCTCTTCCAAAGCAGAACAGACACATACTAATCATAATGGCAAATGCCAAAGATTAAGAGAAACCTAAAGGAAGAAAGAAAAGTGATTTGTGATGCAAAAGTAATCTTAAATAAGAATAAGTGCCTATTTCTCATCAGAAACCATAAAGGTGAAAGGCAATGTTATGAAATATTTAAGGTACTGAAAGAGAAAAATTGCCATCCAATCATTATTTATCCAGCAAAAATGTCCGTCAAAAATGAAGGAGTGATTAAAATATTCACAGATGAGTAGAAAATAGGAAAGTGTGTCAACAGGAGACCAGCTCTACAAGAATTACA
Source organism: Tolypeutes matacus (assembly GCA_026826555.1). Taxonomy (NCBI): domain Eukaryota; kingdom Metazoa; phylum Chordata; class Mammalia; order Cingulata; family Chlamyphoridae; genus Tolypeutes; species Tolypeutes matacus. The sequence continues at coordinate 1,439,759 of JAKSZT010000663.1, forward strand.
AAAAGGAGTTCTGAAGGCTGAAAGGAAAATACAGGAGAAAGCAAATTGCCATAATGTGGAGAAATGAAGACACATAGTAAGGGTAGCCAAAAGAAGAAATGCAAAACCCAGTAGTATTTTATCCTTAATATGAAATTCTGCTTTTTAATTTCCGTAAGAATCATGATACAATTGAAAAAGGAAATGGCATATTTCCTCATAACAGACATGCAAAACATAAAGAAGCAACATGGGACATAAATGACATAAATGGAGAAACAGTGATATGGTGGCAGAGGGCACTTATGCTATGGAAACTAAGTAAATATCAATCCAAATTAGTAGGTTATAAGTTATGTTGTGTAATATGGAACTCAAGGTAACCACAAAGAAAGCATTTTAAAAATATAAAGAAATAGAAATGAGAAAGCAATCAATAAGATACATGAAAAATACATCAACTATACTGAAAAGAGAGGTTGTGATAAAAGAAGAGAGACAAAAATGATATGCCTTATAAAAAACAGATGAAATGGCTGAAATAAATATTGCCTTTACCATAATAATAATGAACATTAATGGAATAAACTTCTGAGTCAAACGACTTATCTTTTCATCTTAGAATGGATAAAAAGCAGGACCCAACTATATGTTGTTTACAAAAGACCAGCCTTAGTCTTAAAGATACAAACAGGTAGAAAGTGAAAGGATGAAAAAAGATATTCCATGAAAATTGTAGCCAAAAACACTAGAGTAGATATGCTAATATCAGAAGAATAGATGTTATGTCAAAAACTGTAATAAGAGAAAATGAAGGACAGTATATATTAATTGATATATAATTAATACAATCCACTAAGAAGAAACAACAATCTTAAATATTTATGCACCTAACCATGGTGTTCCAGAATATATGAGCTAAACACTAGCAAAACTGAAGGGAGAGATAGATAATTCTAAAATAGTAGAGACACTCTCATCAGTAGATAGACTATTTGGAAAGAAGATAATGAAAAAGAGAACTTGAAAAGTATGTTAAAATAATTATACCTGCAAGATATATAAAAACATTGTAACACAGATGAGAAATACATACATTATTCTCAAGTGTACATAGTTCATTCTCCAGGATAGACCACATTTTAGGTCACAAAACAAGTCTCAATAAACATAGTAAGACTGGAATCATACTGTAGCAGTTTGCTTTTATTTATGAATTCCAAAAATAGATATTGGATTATGTTTGTAAATTGGTCTGTTCCTCTGGGCATATGAGATTGTATTGGATTTAGAGGTTTCACTTTTGCTTCACTAAATTATGATTAAGGCTTTGATTGAGCCACATCAGTACAACATTGAGTCCCTGCCCCCTTGCTAGGCAGAAACTCACAGAGAAAATGACAAGGCAAAGGAGTTAGTTGGAGCTTTTATGTTGAAGCTCCGGGAAGTAAACATTCAGAAGAACAGAACAATAGAGATCACTCCATAGACACTGGCAGAGGCCCTGGGAACAGAGAGACCCTGATAGTCTATAGATGACCTTGTGGAGAGAACAAAGGAGCTGAGTCCTGAAAGAAATGAGCCCTAGGAGAGAAATGATACTTATTCCAGCCAAATACACAAACAATGTACACTGACTCAAGAAACTAATATAAGGCATCAACAGACAAATTACAAGTAAATAAATTGAATCAATCACCAAAAGTCTCCTAACAAAGAGAAGCCCAGGACCAGATTTCTTCACAGGTGAATTTTATAAATCATTCCAAGGAGAATTAATACCAATCCTGCCCCAAATTTTCCAAACAATTTAAAAGGAAGGAAAACTACCTAAGTCATTTTATGAGGTCAACATCATGCTAATACCAAAGCCAGATAAAGATATTACAAGAAAAAGAAATTACATAAAAAGTATGTTATGAATATAGATGCAAAATTGTTTAAAAATGCTTGCATATCAAATCCAACAGCACATCAAAAGATTTATACACCATCATCAAATGGATTTTATCCCAGATATACAATGGGGTGTTTATTAATAAGAATATCATTTAATTTAATATACTGCATTAGCAAAGCAAATGGAAAAAGCACATGATCTTCTGAATTGATGCAGATGATGTATTTGAAGAAACTCAGCATGCTTACCTAACAAGAACACTTATAAAACAATGAAGAGGAGGAAACGTCCTCAATGTGATAATGAGCTTATACGAGAGCTGATATCATACTCAGTGGTGAAAAAATGAAAGTTTTCTCTCTAAGATTTGGAAGAAAACAAGGATGCCCACTGTCACCACTGTTATTCATCATTTTACTGGAAGTTCTAGCCAGAGAAATTAGGCACGAATAAGAAATAAAAGGCACCCAAATTTGAAAGGAAGAAGAATTTTCAATGTTTTCAGATGACATGATCTTATATATAGAAAGTCACAAAAATTTAACAACAAAGCTACTGAAGCTAATAAACAAATTCAGTAAAATATTATAATACAATATCAACATAAAAAATTCAGTATTGTTTCTTTATGCTAGTAATGAGCAATCTGAGGAAGAAATCAAGAACAGAATTCCTTTTAAAATAGTAACTAAAAAAAACAAATACTTAGGAATAAATTTAACTAAGAATGTAAAGAAATTGTACACACACACACACAAAAGACAAAACATCTCTTAAAGAAATCAGAGAAGATCTAAATAATTGGAAGGGTATTCCATGTTCATGAATTTGAAGCCTACATGGCATGAAACTGTCAATTCTACCCTAAATGATTTACAGATTCAGTGTAATACCAATTAAGATTCCAGCAAGGATACATATATCAAACGATGGAAGTGCACTGAAATTTCAGAAATAGACACTCATACCTATGGCCAAATGATTTTTGCAAAGATTGCCAGTGTACTCAATTGGGAAAGAATGGTTTGTTCAACAATTGGTGCTCAGAGCAATGGATAAAATAAGGAAAAAAATAAAAAATAAAAGAGGATCCCTTTCTCATGCCACACACAAAAATTACCTCAAAATCGATGAAAGAACTAAATATAAAAGCCCAGACTATAAAACTTATAGAAGAAAATGTAGGAAAGCATCTTCAGGCTCTTGTGTTAGGCATTGGTTTCTAGACTTTATACCCAAAGCGCAAGCAACAAAAGAAAAATTAAATGTACATAAGACTGAAACAAAATTAAAAATGTTTATGCATCAAACGACTTTGTCACAGAAATTTAAAGACAATCTACTCAATGAGAGAAAATATTTGGAAACCATATATCTGATAAGAGTTTAATATCCCAAATATATAAAAAAAGTTATAACAACAATTAAGTGAAAGACAACCCAATTAAAAAATGGAAGAAAGACTTGAATGAGTAGACATTTCTACAAAGAGGATATTCAAATGGCTAAAAACCTTATAAAAAGGTGCTCCACATCAAAAGTTATTAGGGAAATGCAAATCAATACCACAATGTGATATCATTTCACAACCACAAGAATGGCTACTATTACAAAAAACAGAATGTTTGTAGAGGATGTGGAAAAATAGGACCTTCTTTCTTTGCTGATGGTAATATGAAATGGTACAGATGCTGAAGAATTTAGTTTGATAGTTCCATAGGAAACCACATGCCAAATTACCATATTTCCTGGCAATACCACTACTAGGCATTTACCTAAAAGTATTGATACAAGGGACTCATGCAGGTATTTGCACACCAATGTTTATAGAGGCATTATTCACAATTGCCAAGAAATGGAAGCAACCCTTGTGTCCATTAAGTGAAAAATGAACAAACAGAATATGGTATATACATATGAGGAGATGTTATGCAGCTGTAAAAGGGAATGATGTCTTAATGCATGCAACAAAAAGTGACATTTGGGTGCCTCCTCATGCTTACCACAGGCTGTGTTCTTGCACTGACTGTATAAAGAAAGGAGGCAGAGTGAGCCTACCCTATACACACCTCAGCCCAGGTCTTGTGCCTGGTCTGAATTGCGATTGGGGGTCATGGAAGAAGAAAAAAAGAAGAAAATGAGACTTGATTGGACATTATTGAACCTGAAAACAGATAACCTAACATGAAAATAGAGCATTATATAAGAAGCAGCACTACATGTAGAAGGATTTATGTTCATTTAATATAAAAGTATCTTCAATGGGAAACCCTTCTCTCTCCCATATTTCCATGGACCACATAAACAAATCAAACTTTTGAGTTTTCTTCTATATGAGATACTTTGCCAGTATCTCATATAGAAGCAGAAATTTCATTCTATAACTAAGCGCAACTCTTAAAATTGTTAAAGATCTCCCATACCCCATTATAGAGAAAATATTTAGGGATTATTTTGGGATTAGAATGCTCAGAAGTCTGTAATTAAATATGAAGAATTATATAAGTGTACAAAAATAGTAATGGTACTGCATATTTCAAAATCAGAAAGACCAAGGAACTTTCTTTGTATATGAACAGAATGTGCTGGATGTGTGTATAATAAATGTAAATGGACATTGTGTGTTTACTTTTATATGAAGGGTCTAAAAATCAAAAAATTGATGAAGTTACATATAGTTCATTAAATAAAACATGTTTCTCTTTATATAGGTTTATAATTTGTGTATTTGATGATACCAGCAGAAAAATAAAACTAAACTTAGGGATCAATCCAGACTCCTCATCATACCCCCCATAATTCAAAAATTTATCCTCATGTTATCAAACATTTAGTGTCTCCTATGAACATGACACACTTCTACAATCTTTGATATAATCAATGTCAACAAATTAAACAATTAATTTTTATTTAATTTTTAAAATTAAACAAAACCCTCTAAAATGCATGCTTTTCTCATCCCCATTTTGTAGATAAAGTAACAGAGGAAAGGAAAGTTAAGTAAAATATCTGAAGTTACTAATAAGTAGTAAAGCCAGGGAGGAAGCGGAAAACCCACTCAGTCTGGATCAAAGGTGATAGAGAAATACCCATGCAAGGCAGCCCTGTTGAATTTTGCATGGGAATTTCTCTACTTCCATTTCCCATTTCCTAGCTCCCAGTTGGAGCTAATTGGGGCTGGTAAATAGATGATTACAGGAATTATTGATATTTTTGGTTACTTGTTTCCAAGAGAGCTCAGTTGCTTAATTTCGACATTTGAAGAATAATGGAATAATAGCGCTTGCCTACCTAAGGGAAGAGAGTGGCAGACAACAGGCATTTTCCCCGAGGACTCTGCAGACAGAATTTAAACTGGTCCATACTTCTGTGGTAGAGACTTCCTTGTGGTATTTAACCTCTTAGTTCATTAGTAATGTGTGATGCTGACAACAAAGGATGATGAATCTCTCTGGATACATTTCTTTGCAACACTTCCTTTTACATAAAGTGATTTCTGGTGTTGTCTTGAGGAAAAATATAAAGGGTAAGTTAGTCTGTATCTAGGAATTGTGTTAAAGTCAAAAAAATTCAATTGAATATTAAGAATGATAATGTTATTCTTTTTTGAGTAGGAAGTTCATTTGACATTATTAGCTTGTTTTTCCAATACAGGTAAAAGTAAAGTTACACAATTATCAATTCTGATCTTTGGGTAAGTAGAAATAAAACTGAAACTGAGCAGCTCTTTTGAAAATTATTTTTATTTTACAGAAGCTTTAGATTACATAAATATTATATCAAAAATATATGGTATTCCCATATAGCACACCCTTTCCCTCTCCCTCACTTTCTTACATTAACAACACATTTCATCATTGTGGTACTTTTGTTATAATTGATGAACACATATTGAATCATTGTATAACCAAGGACTGTAGTTTACATTGTAGTTTACACTTTGCTCCGCACAATTTTATAGGTTTTGACAATATGTATAATGGCCTGTATCCATTATTACAATGTCATGTGGAACAATTCCAGTGACCCAAAAATGCTACCATGTTACACCTATTCTTCTTTCTCCCTCCCCTCAAACCTCTGTTGTCCCCTGCCTTTATATCAATGATACAAGTATTTCCATTTCTAGAGTAATAATGTCTACTTTTATCCATAGTTCCTTCCCCACTTATGTTTGTTCCATTGCTCAGAATTGAGAATTTTTGGGTGGTGATGTCCACCTTGCCTCTGATTAAGAGTTGGCTAAGATCCCATGGAGAAGATGGATAGAACTGTGTTGCTTGCAGTTGCAGACACTCTGTTTCCTGGGATGGATGTTTTCTATACTCATCCTTTTGTTAGTTGTCCTGGCTCAGTCCAATGAACTGGTGAATGGGTGTTGCAACTCAGCTGAGACTCAGAGCTTAATCAGCATATGAACAGACTGAAGATTTAATGCAAATTTTTTTTCATTCACCACATATGTTTGCTAGTTTACATCCTTCAGGAATTCTTCAATAACAAGGGGAGAAACATTGTCTCAAATAATGTTTTAATTACAAAAACCTAAATCATTATTCCATACTTACTGAATAATGTAACATGGACAGTCCACTAGTTTTATTATTCATTCATTCATTCATTCATTTTATCTTTAGTTTAACATAAGAAATGCATTTTTAAAGTTCTAAATATGAAAATTTTGATTTTAGGAAAATTTAGGATGCATAATAATTTGATATCTTTACATGAGAAAACTTATTAGGCAAAATAGATATTTCACTCCTCAGGAGTATATAAGTTTAAATGAATAGGTATGTTATATATAGATTTATTATATATAAATATTTAGAAAGTACAAGTTAACTAGTGGAGATAATAATGGCTGGACCTTTTAGCCCTTCATATTCTAAGATACTGTTAGTTACTTCAAATGATCCTTCAAATTGACTCTTTAGATTAAAACACACTTTGTTTTAAAATGTATTAAAAAGTACTAATTACATATCAATATATTGATAAGAAAAATCATCTTTTTAGCAAGTTATGCAGTATATGAAATATCACTTGTGAAAATCACTTCAACAATATGTGTATTTGTATTTTAGCTTAGCCCTATGGTTTTCACATAGTATATACTATGACTATGTCTAACTCCTTACATATGGATTTTCACTTCTGTGCCATTAACAAGAACAATTTATAGTATTTCCTAAAAGCTCTAGGGAATCATATATAAAATTATATGTTGCTAAAGAAGGAAGAGTAGGCAATCAGAATTACTCCAAACTTGAAAATTCTTATTAACTGTCCAAGTCTCTCCTTCATTCTGTAAAATCTTTTTGTGTGAAGGAGATTACATTAAGAGAGGATTAAGCATATAGTAAGAAAGCCTTTAATAATTAATTTTTGCTCCTTATTTCTTACTTAGTTTATATCTGCATTTCTCTATCTGAACAGGTATTACTGATTTAGAATGATTCAATCATTATATATTTATACCTAATAAAAATTATGTTTAGAAACAACAAAATTAATTCACTCTCAGGAATCCAACTACTTTTATTCAATGTTTCAATTTTTAAATTGAATCAGTTTTACTCTTTCCCTCCTTTACTAGGATAACTAAGACATGCAATTTCACAAATACCAGCAGGAAATATGGAATATAGAAAAAAAATCCTAAATCAAGCATTTTTTAATTGAATAGAGTTGACTTGTTGGAAAAAGAATGTTTCAGTTGATTAAATAATTACTTAATTTCTAACAATCAACAACAAAAAAATTCTGAAATAAACTTCATTCATATTGTTATTTTAAAAATATTACATATTTTACATTTCAATTGTGTTGATTTCATCTTTTTATATAATTTTTTAAAACAAAATGTTCTTTCCTCAGAACTACATAACCACTAATCTACTTTCATCTTTATAAACTGATTTATATTTACATTTTATATTTATTTTTTGAGTACCTGGCCTAGGGGTTGAACACACGGTCTTGTATGTGGGAACCTAGCACTCAATCACTGAGCCACCTTGGCACCCCTGAGTAGGATTTTTGGTTTCTTTGCTTGTTTGTTTGTTTGTTTTTTCTTTTTAGGAGGCACCAGAAATGAAACTGCTACCTCCTATGTGGGAGGCAGCACTCAACCACTTGAGCCACAACTGCTCATGGATGTTACTTTTTAAAATGAGCCAATTTTTGAGGAATGTCTTGAACAACGCAATGCCTATGAATTAGCAATACCAATAGACTCACTTCCTAATTTTCTCAACAAAATAGCAAATAAGCCCATTGAGGTTCAGTTTAGTTAACCCCTTCATGCCAGGTCATCGCCTTTTGTTCAAGGTACTCTTTTGTCTCTTCACAATGAGCCCTACCAGATTAAGCAGTGATGAAACTTGTACCATGCCCTGCAGCCAAATTAAATCACTAATAGCAGTTTTCAATTTGTATAGCATTTTTTGTTTTTCTTTTATTTATATTGATTTTGTAGTCTGTCATATTATCAACAGTCTTTGAGTATATGAAGTCAAATTACTGAATCACCACCTGCTAGTAACTTTTTTTAGATAAAGAACACTTAAACAGGGTTATTATTTTAGAGGCCACAATAAATAAACCACAGAGGCAAAGGAACAGGGAACCTGGAAACATGGTCCTGGCTCTTTAACTGCTTTCTAAATAAGTAAAATTACTTGTTCTCCAAGAAAACCAAACTTACCTATAAAGACAAGAAATGTAATACCTTGCAGATCTGTTATAAAGTTAAAATGGCATTGCACATAAGTGTATAGAAGATTACTTACAACTGCTCTCTCATTTATGTAGTCTCTAACTCTTGCAAATCAGGACTAAGCAAAACCATAAAATATATTTACATATCTGTACTGGAAATATCCACATATACAGATAAAGATATATACAGATAAAATAATATAAATAGAAAGATAGAGATATTGAGATTTAGAGGGGTAGTGATATATAGAGATAGACAGGTAGATAGATACAGAGATAAAGAGATAGATGATACATATAAGGAGAGAAGAAGTATTGAGATGTATGAATATTTTACTTTTAATAAAATTCTATTTATTAAAATATTCAAATATCAAAGAGCTTAAAATTATTTCCTTAAAATACTGAGAGTGTAAAAGTGTTAAATTTTGTTGTTAAACTATTTTACATCAGCTGGCAGTGACATTACAACAGTAATGAGAAAAAAATGTGTGGTAATGAAATATTGTAGAAAGTAGCTGCAACACACCATATATACAAATATAAGAGTAAGCAAAAGAATGAGTTGGCACATTGTAAAATAAGCATGGGACTAAATCTTTTTTGTCTAATTCTTACAGGATAATGAATAAAGAAGCAGAGAATGGGGAGATGGTCTAATGAGACCACTGGAACAGATTTTGTTCTTCTGGGGCTATTTCACCACATTAAAGCTCCCCACTTCCTATTTTCTCTGATCTTCTTGATGTTTCTTGTGACACGTGTTGGAAATATTATGATGATGGTTCTCATTTGGTTGGACTCTCAGCTCCATACCCCTATGTACTTCTTTCTCAGCCAACTTTCCATCATGAACCTCTTGTATAGCTCCAATTTTGTCCCCAAAATAGCCAATGATTTTCTGTCTGGGAAGAATACCATTTCTTTTATTTACTGTAGAGTTCAGCTTATCATTTTCACGACGCTTTGTGGAGCGGAGTGGCTTCTCCTGGCAGTAAAGGCCTATGACCGCTATGTGGCTATATGCCACCCTCTCCGTTACTCAGTTCTCATGAGAGCTACAGTCTGCACCTTCATGATGGCTGGCACCTGGCTAGGTGCACTGCTCAATGCCTTGGTACATGTCATATATACTCAAAATCTCCCTTACTGTGTGTCCCGGGAAATCCATCATTTCTTTTGTGAAATCCCAGCTCTTCTGAAACTTGTTTGTGCTGACACATCACTTTATGAAAATGGGCTTTATGTTAGTGGTGTTGGGTTCTTTCTCATTCCAATATCTGCCATTATGGCCTCATATGGGCAGATATTATCTACGCTTTTGCAATTAGAATCCAAGTTAAGGATGAGAAAGGCTTTGGCAACCTGTTCTTCCCATATGATTGTGCTGTCACTTTTCTATGGGACAACAATCTTCAAGTATTTTCTCCCCAAAATCTATCATACCGCTGAGCAGGATGAAGTAGTGTCTGTCTTCTACACTATTGTCACTCCCATGCTCAGCCCCCTCATTTATAGTCTTCGAAATAAAGACGTGGATAGAGCCCTTAGGAAAGTTCTGGTAAGGTAAATCTCCTCTAAAAAAAAATTATACAATTGAGAATAAGACCAAAAGAATGGATTTATATAAAGGAATGCATTAATATATCCGAGATAGATAACATAAAACAACCAAACTTCTATTGTTCTGGAGACAATTCATGTACAAATTTCTTCAACTTGTTCTTGTTAAAATCATAACAATTCTTCTGGCTGAGTCCCATTTGAGTTTCACAGAACTATGTATCAGAAAGCTCTATGACTGAAGACACCAAACATTTTCAGGTGCTAGCAAACAATAGAGAGAGCAAAAGTCTTTTGATAGTACACAAGAGAAAAAATGCACCTCTTAAGCAATATAGACATTGTGCTGAATTTTACACTTAACTCACTAAATAGCACTATTATAGTTTTGCAACATCCATGAAAATAAACATTAATAAAATATTGCTCATATCTTAAGTTCCTCAGTTTCTAAGATAACAGTTAATACTGACTATATTATTCTAGTTTACACCTCCAATACACCGTCTTCTCTTCTCACCACTTTATTCTGGAAGTGATATGCTTTTGAAATAAAAGAAGCATGTGTACTCTCATAGTATTTAATAATGTTTACCCAATCAATTACAGCAATTTATCCTATTAATTATAATGAACTACAATATTATTCATTGTTAATTAGTTTCCTACTTTTATATATATACATAAATGTATTCAATTACATATATGTACGTGTATATTTATCTGTGGTAATAAATGCATCTGTATGTACCACATTATACCATGTTCTTAAAACTAACACATTCATGTGGATGCCAAACCATTGTAAGTATTACCTTTTCTTTTGTTTTCCTTTTTGGAAGTTTATTTAAAGATTTAGTATAGAATAACCAATCACCACAGCAATTCCAATCCTACATATAAACCAAAGAAAAATGAAAACATACATATACAAATTAGATGTGTACACAACTGTTAATAGCAGCATTATTTGTATTGGGCATAAACTGGGAGAGATCCAAATGTCCATCAACTCATAAATGTATAAACAAATACTATTCAGCATTAAAAAGGAGTGGAGTTTTAATGTATACTACAACATGGATAAAATGCACATGCAAAATAATATTGTGCTGAATGAAAGAAGTCAGACAACAATGACTATATATTGTATGATTTTGTTTGTTTGAAAATACCCAAAAAGCAAATCCATGAGAAAGAATGTCGAGCAGTGGTTGCCTGGAGCTGTATGTAGGAGTGAAAATTAACTAGAAATTTGTATGAGGAAACTTTTCATGGGAATAGAAATATTTAATAACTGGATCATGGTATATATATATTTTTTTATCTCCATCTTTTTTTATTTTTAATTAATTTTTTATTATTTTTTTATTATGGGTAAAAATAAAAATTCTCACAATACATACAAATATTTGCAAAATGATATATAAATATATATGCATATATGTATATTTGCTTACAAAAATGTTATTTATATATATATATATATATATATATACATATATTTTAAGAGGTGCTTAGATTACCCAAAATATCACACGGAACCCACTGGGATTCCCATGTTGCCCACCTCCCACACCTCCCACCACATCCCACACAAACATCTCCCACAGTGTGGCCCACCACCCACAATGAACTTACACATCCTGGAGCCTTGCCACCAACCATAGACCACAGTTCACACTGTAGACCACACTCTCTCCCACTCAGTTCTGAGTAGTGTGTGCTAATTTAAAATGGCCTACATCCGTTGCCACAACAGTACTCAGTATAACCTCCAACTCCCAAAGAAGCCACTTTATTTCTACTGCTCATCCCATCCCTACCCCAAAAGTGTCAAGTGGCCACTGGCTCCACCTCATTGTTATAATTTCTTGCATTCCTAGAATCACCATATGTGAACAAGAGAATACCATCAAGTCCACTCTAGTCCATAGTTTTTCCCCAATCCTGAGGGGACTGGGATGGTGATGTCCACTCCAACTCCAAGTGAGAGAAGGCTTATATCCCATGGATATGGTGGGTGGGATGATCCTGCCTGCAGATGCAGGCCATCTCCATTCCCTGGGATGGCCATTGCCCATCGTTGTCTCCTCACCAGGAGACTTGGATGAGTCCATTGAACTGTAGGGTAGGAGTTGCAGCTCCACTAAGATTTAATGCACACTTGGCACATAGATAGGCAGGAGGCTCCAGTCTCTGGAAGTATACCTAAAAACTCCAGCATCACATATAGGTTTGAATAGAAGGGACTGGTGAACCATGTGCAGGGAGGACTTATTTGAGTCTAATTCTGTCATTCTCAGGAGCACAGGTTCCAAAATAGAACCCAATGATAAGGCATCAGTCTCTGGGGCTATCCATCCTTATATAGGACCAGGGTGTCTCCGGAGCTCTCAGGAACCCCAATGAGTGGGGTAATAGGCACTTAGATGTTCTATGAGCTTCTACTGAGGTGTGCGTAAGAGTTATTTCTGGGATGACCTCCCGACTCTCTTTGAAGTCTCTTAGCCACTTGAACTCATTTGTCTTTACCATTTCCCCCTTTTATTCAAGGTCTTTTTCCAGTTGTGTTGCCAGTTGGCAATTGGTATTAATACCTCGTTGCCAGGGAGCCTCATCCCCGGGAGCCATGTCCCATGTTGGGGGGAAGGTAATGCAATCATATGCTGAGTTTGGCTTAGGGAGAGACCACATTTGAGCAACAAGGAGGGTCTCAGGTGGCAACCCTTAGGCACCCCACAACTGCAGGCTGTCTCATTTACAAGAGCAAAGGCTCACAACGGTAGTCATCAATAAAAAAAAAACACATCAGTGGGTCATCCTATTTTGACAGGCACTGTCCCTACACTCAGAGGACTATTGCTGCTCCCTTGGAGATTGTGGCAGAGCTCTCCAGGCTAGGAATTCAGATTCCCTCATTTATTGTGTGATTATCCACCCATCATGACCATGCCCCATCCCCCGATCCTTTGAATGATTTTGTATATCTTTCATGTATATTTGGATGAACCAATCCCCACAAAACCCCCCCAGACACACTCCCCCAATAATCCCCCACAGTACCCATTGTAACCCTTCTGTGATCCAAATCCTCCATGAACATTTAGTCCATAAAATAATCAAATACACTTACTAGGAAAAAGAAACAAGTGTGATAAGTTTACATGCAAGAGACAAACATAAGGAAACTCAGGGGAAAAAAAGAGAAGGAAAAAAAACAAATAATCAAACAAAGAACAAAACAAAATTAAAAATAATTAGTGGACTGGGACATTCAAAAAAATGGGCAAAAAAAAGGAAATGCCTTTAAATATATATTTATATATATATTCTTTTTTTTTTCTTTCTCTTTTCTTTTTTCCCTTTTTTCCTTCCCTTTATCACTGTGTTATCGAATGTCTGGTGTGCCATGACACCTTCCTCCTCTCAATCCCCATTGTCTCCCAATTTTTCATTTAATTTTCAAAGAAGTTTTAGGTCACACACGGAGTGCCGGAGACTCCCAGATACCAAACCACCCCCCTTCCCCACCCCACATTAACTGCCACCCACTTTTTTTTTTGGTTGTTAGTATTGTTATAACTTATGCAGATAGCAAAATATAGCAATAAACATTGTCAGTGATTTACATTATAGTTTACAATTTAGATGATACAGTTTAATAATTTTGATGATATTTACCATGTCCTGTGTCCATTACTGTAAGGTAATGAAAAACCTTCCCCATGACCACTAAACAACCCATTAGATCTTGACTGTTCCCTTCTCCCCAGCCCCCCAGGGCCCGTGATACCCACCTCTCCCAACCAATGGAATGTCAACATTCACATTTACATGCCCTGGGGATTTGAACCAGCCCTCCCTAAAACACCCCCCCCCAGTGCTGCACCACCAAACCCAGGAACACCACCACTCATCTACCCATTCCCCAACATGCAACCACACTCTATCCCTTTACCATAGATTATGTCCATATGGGAGATGGCTCAAAGCCTGCTCTTCTCTTACTCTCCTTTGTTAACCTATCTTTCAGACAATGGTTCTCAGAGACTGCTCACTTTCCTCAGTTCAGATCAGTGAGGTCATATACTGTTCATCCTTCAGTGCCTGGCTTGCTTCACTCAACATAAGGTCTTCAAGATTCATCCACGTTATTCCATGTGTTAGCACTTTGTTCCTTCTTACCGCTGAGTAATATTCCATTGTATGTATGTGCCACATTTTGCTTATTCATTCGTCTGTTGATGGGCACCGGGGCTGATTCCAACTTTTGGCAATGGTGAACAATGCCGCTATGAAAATTGGTGTGCATATATCTGTTTGTATTTTTGTTTTCAGTTCTTCTGGGTACATACCCAGCAGTGGAATTGCTGGATCATACAGAAGA
>JAKSZT010000663.1:1460168-1529617 GCA_026826555.1 Tolypeutes matacus
TAACGAATTTCTTACTTCAGTCATTTTTTCTTTCGGGTAATGTATGTCATATGTTGTTTTGTTTCTCTTTTTGACTTTTCAGTTGTTTTTAAACTGTCCTCCAACTCTCTCTCCTTTGTTTTTTCCTTTCAACTTGTAGAGATTCCTTTAGTATTTCTTGAAGTGCTGGTTTCTTCTTGACATACTCTCTTAATTGCTGTTTGTCTGTGAATATTTTGAACTCTCCATCATTTTTGAATGCCAATTTTGCTGGATAGAGAATTTGTGGCTGTAAGTTTTTTCTTTTAGTTGTTTGACTATGTCATACCACTGTCTTTTTGCCTCCATGGTTTCAGCTGAGAAATTAGCACTTAATCACAGTGTGCTTCCTTTGTATGTGATGGTTCTCTTTTCTCTTGGTGCCTTGAGTGTTTTCTCTTTTTCTTGAGCATTGGACAATTTGACAAGTATATGTCTTGGATTTGGCCTTTTGGGATTTATACAATTTGGGGTGCACTGTACTTCCTGGAACTGCACATCCATCTATCTCAGTACAGTTGGGAAGTTTTCAGCCATAACTTCCTTCAACTCTCCTTCTGTTCCCTTTCCCTTCTCTTCTCCTTCTGGGATGCCTATAATGCGTATGTTTGTGCGTCGTTCATTATCGGTTTATTCCCTGAGACCATACTGGATTTTTTCTATCTTTTTGTCTATCTTGTCTACAATCTCTTTCATTTCATCTGTATTGTCTTCCATATCACTAATACTTTCCTCTGCTTGTTCAATTCTGCAGCCATGTGAGTCCAGCATCTTTTTCATTTCTTGACTTGTGTCTTTGTTCACCATCATATCCATTATCTTTTTAGGTGTGTTAGCTATTTCTTCAGTATGTTCTCCCAGTGTCTTCTTTATATCCTTAATCTCTTCCTTCAGTTCTTTAAGTTGGTCCATGATATTTGTTTGGATAGCTTTGATTAGTTGTTCAATGTACAGCATTGCTTCCTGGTTTTATTTTGTGACTGGAATGGTCCATGTTTTCCAGTTTCTCAGAGTCATTTGTATTTTTCTGTTGCTCTCTGGTCATCATATTATCTTGATGGGTTTGTTCAGTTGATTAGCTTTTCTCTATGCTCTAGAATTTTATTTAGCTGTTGTTTCTGCGTGTGAGTTAAGTTTTCTCTTTGGCAGTTTTTCTTCTTATTTTATTTCCTTGCTTCTTTCTATGTTCCCTTGAAGGCAAAAGGTTAGGGCCAGAGGAATCAAAAGATGTAAGGAAGGCAGAAGGATAATAGAAATATTGATAAAAGTTAGAAGAGGGGCAAAATGAGGCTTAATGAGATGAATATTTAACTTGTGTATGCAGTGTAGAGTACTAGCGAAATATATGGAGTTCCTACAATGGACTGGGAAAACAAATGGAGGAATATATATATATATATATAGTGATTTAGAAGGCTAGAATTATGAGGAGGGAGAGAAATAGTAGAGAAAGTTCTGAAAGGAAAAAGTTAATACTAATAAAAAAAAAAGAAAAAAGAGGAAGAAGAAAACAAAATAGATGGGATAGAAATTGACACCCTTAAGTTGTGGGCCTATGAAAAAATGTTGTCTTTAAGAGCCACAACAGAAAACAGAAGGCAGAAAGATGCAGGAAGGATAAGCGGTAGTTTGTAATACAGAATCAATATATACAGCGAGTGGGAAATTACTGAATAAGAAACCCAGCAAGGAAGCGACCAGCTGGTAGCACTTATTTAAAAAAAAAAAAATAGAAGGAAAAAGGAAGGGGGAAGAAAATGGGAATAATGGCAATAGTCTAGAAAGTAACAGAGAGAAACCAAAGATCCACACAGGCAAGCAGTCAAACAAATCTAAGGGGAGTCAATGATTCCCATAGGATCCACGTGGATCCTTCCTGCCTATTTGTGTTTATCAATGAATTTCCCCACAGGGTTCTATATGCTGGTCCTGAAGCAGCTTTTAGCTATTAAACTAAATTAAAAAGAATTTATTTTTCATTTGTTGAGGTGACCTCACTTTTTTTTTTTTTTAGCCAAATGCAGGACCCAAAATAATTCGTCCTCTAGACCAACCCCCTTACAGAAGTGACCCTAGCTGGTCTTGTGGAAATTAATCAAGCATGTACCACTTTCCGGACTCCCCAGGTCAGCTGAAGCTCTGATGTTAGTCAGTGAGGAGTGCTAAAGATGGCGGATTCCGCCCCTTCTGGCGCCGAGCTCCAGCATCACCGGGCTGCTCAGTAAATCAGTTTGAGTGCAGATTCGCCTATTCTCTCAGCCTGATGCTGCTTCAGGTCGGCTTATCTGCTCCCCAAAGCTATGGGGCGGTGCAGGCAGCCAGATCAATGTCTAAAAATTTAAAATACCCTTCCCTGTCTTCCAACCGAACCCTCCCTTTTTTGGGAAGTGTCCCTTCCTCCTGGCTCCGCAGCGGCCCTGGTCTTATCCCTGGGTGACTAGGGAAATCAGCCCCATTCCTCAAACAAGATCCCCCCTCTTGTTCACCGGGTGCTGATTAGCTTGTTTGCTCTGTTCACACACGGCCCAAAGGGTGCCAGGCAGCCAGATCCCCAGAAAATAAAACTTTTTTGCCCCTCCCATGGCTCCAAATGGCCGTTTTATTTCTTTTTCCCTAACCGCGGGTCTCAGCCGCCTGTGCCAACCTCCACCGGCAGCTTCAAAACTCAGGAATCTCCACCGTTCTGTCCATGCCGCCGATCCACGCAGATAGATGTCCCAAGCTTTTCACTCCACGGGTGCACAGCACAGACCCATGGGCAGGACCTTGTCCCCAATCCACCTTACTCTGGGAGCTTGCAGTGTGCGCCCTCCTACACTAACGCCATCTTACATCCCTAAGTATTACCTTTTGGTGAAGCAAATTCAGTTAAGGTAAAGCCCCAATCAATCAGAATGGGTCTTTATCCTATTATTGGATTCCTATATAAGAGAATGAATTTAGACAATGAGAGAGAGAAAAGCCAGAAACAGGGCAGCCAGAAAATGAAATCAACGGTCCTTGGAACAGGAGAGAAAAAACAATAGATGCCACCATGTGCCTTGCTATATGACAAACTATAGACAAAGGATCACCAGCAGCCAGCTTCCGAACACTACAGTTTTCTGGGAGAATGCATCACCTTGATGCTTTCTTGATTTGGAAATATTCTTGGACTGAAAAACTGTGAACAAGTAAATTCCCATTGTTTAATTGGAACTATTTCATGATATTTGCTTGAGTACCTTGGAAACTAAAAGAGGAACCATATATAAGTATATGTAGATTCATACAGCTGTATATGCATATATGTATATATATACAAATGCACATAGATATGTATATATGAATAACACGCAATTTCTATCAATTTTGTTTCCTGATAAATCTTCAAAAGTCATAATAATGCATCCAAGGATATTATTTTTATTGATATATATTTCCTAAATAAATTTTATATGTTATGTACATTTAAATTAACTAAATAAATTTATGCACTATGTATGTTTTTGTAAGGTTATTTGTGTGCAACACATTTCAAAACAAAATTTAAATATACATTTTAATATTATATTTTTGAAAATGATTTTGTAAGTGAAGAATTGCACCTTGATAGAATTATAATAAATATTTATATATTTAGTTATGTACCATTAAAATTGTGTGCTTGCCTTGTAACATGGTTCTTTGGTAATATTTTCTAAATGATTTTTATCAACATATTAGTTCTGATCTTCATAATTTCACATACATTTGACAGATTTGTATTCATTTATTTTTAATGAAAAAATCAACAATACATTCTGGGTATTATAATTTAATAATATCAGCTATTATAAATATGAAATTATGTAAATTTCATTTTTCAATTTTATTATATGCATGTCTCATCACACAACATTATTTGTAATATAATTTTATTTTTCTTTATAATGGTTGGTTTTTCCTTTAAATTTTAATTTACAATACAACTTCAGCAAGCTCTACAGAATACAACTCTATGTCAAAATATCCATTTATTGAGCTTTTCAGCATATATTGAATAAACAACAAATTACTTCTAGTTTTCAAAGGATTAATTAATTGGATAGAACTGGCTCTCAAGAGCAATAAAAACAAATATATAATTGTAAAATTATGGAAATGCTGCTCAGCAATACCAACTGGTTCTTATATTTCATTTTTATATTTTGTTGTATTTGGTATTGCTTATCTCTGCAATTATGTGATAACAAACTCATCTTAAAGCCTATTTAATGCATGATAATTGACCCAATGGGAATTTTTTGGTGAAATGATCCCTCTGTGCATAAATCTGATAGAAGAAGATGTTAATAAATGAGTTAAAATGATTTTAAGTATGTGTGAAAAATGTTCCTAAAAAGGGTCTTCCTTTACTTCATACCACCTATCACTTGACTTCTGCAATTTTTCACCTTTCTCACATTCACCAGATAGCCAATTTTTTATAAATTGCATGTAATTCTTGTATCAATACCCCAGCATTATATAAACTGATGTGGATTAATTACCACAATACTTTCTGTTACCCATATACAAATCTTTGACACAATCTGGAAGACATCTGGGTCCTTTACTTAAGTGCAATGAAATGGACTACTTGGATATATGTCAACATATGACCCATTGTTGCTGTATTTTTGGTGACAATTCTTCAGCTCATTCAGAAACTGTCTTTCCTCCCTTTCCAGGATTTGGGTTTTGACAAGCCTATCAGAAACAGTTTATGCAACACATAGTGAATGCATAAACATGTTATCCAGGACTAGCCGACAATTTATTCCATTTGCCTAGCCACAATTACTGACATATTAATGGACATTTATTCAAGTCAGGGTGAATTGTTCCATTTGCTGGTCTTTTTTATATTTTAAACTATGAAACAAATCAGGAAGTTCCAAATTTATCCTCCAAGGGAAGAATTCAACTTTCAAAAACTTAGCCCTTTAAATACAGTTGGAAAACCAATCCAACTGTATTTAAAATTGGCAGTTGTCACATAGATAAAATATAACATTCTAAGAGAAAAATCTTTAGACATTGCTAAAATGGGCCTATACCTACCCATGGAACTATTAGGTGGAGATGAGCAGAGTAATTTACCTAACCCAGGAAAGGCTTCCAACCATGCCACTCCCTCCACAACTGATCCTTTTTGTCCATGTCTATTATTCCCTAGAAATCTGTGGATGCTCAATTTACTGTGCCTTTCATAATAAAAATGTGATATTTCTTGGATTACTTGAAGTTTAATTGCTGAGTGCTAATATATACAAGATTCTAAGTTTGATACCTGGTATAGATTGAATTTTGTCCCTTAATAAGATAAGTTCAAATTCTATTCCCCAGTAACATAAATGTGATTAAAATTTAGAACTAGGATCTTTAAAGATATCATTAGAAATGATGAGGGCCAAAATGAAAACTGTGGACAATTAGATTGGTGTCCTTATGAGGAGAGTAAATTTTGTACAAAGAGAGAGATAACAAGCCACATATCAGAAGAAGAGATTGAGTTGTGTCACAAATTGCCACTGCCAGAACCTGAGACACCTCAGCAAATGTATGACTTTGCTTAAACCTTGACCAGGAGATCCTGTTTCCAGTGTTTATTAAGCCACCTGATAAATTTCTGGGATATTAAGCAATGCAGTTTATTGGACTTTTAGGCCAGTCCTAAATAACTAGAAATATAACAATGTCTAGAAATGACAAAATTGGATTTATCTGTTATCCAACAATACAGGAGAGTGTTCATGTCATTGCTTACATTGTTAACAAATATTTTAGTTGTTTAAATTAAAAATATATTTGAATTTGATTATATCAGTAATGAAAAGCTTCTTAAATGCATAATTCCACATTTTAAAATTGTGTTTTTGAACTTTGCTCTTTTTTTATTTGTGAGTGTCAATATTATTTTTGACAGGTAACAATTCTTTTAACTCTTCAACTGCCATGCAGAAATTGTATTTACTTTTTCTGCTACCTCATCACATAACACACCTGTGTAGATTTTCATGACTTGTAGAATATGGTTACAGAATTTTGCTTCAAATATGTACAGTAAGGAACAAAATACATTTTGGAATTAATTCTAAAAAATTGTTAGATGTGATCCAGAGCAATCATATAGGAGTTTGTATTCAAAGTTAGATTCTTTCTTTGCATTATGGTTAACTATCAGGGATAGAGAAAATATTAAATCCCATAGAGAGATGTGCTAAGTTTCAGTGATTATATTACACCTAAATTCTGGTGTGAACACAGAAAAAATATATATATATACATCCCTGTGTAAGAGTAATTAACTTCAGAAACTTTCTGGTAAGACAAGATGGTGGCAGTATTTCTTCAATTTAAGATTTATATCTCTGAAAAGAATTTTGATCCATTTAGAGCCTACAATATTACTGTTACTTATTTGCCTGCATTTCACCATTCCTTTTCTCTAAAAAATGATGAATACATCTGCCACAGTATTTTTAAATTTTGTTTGACAGGTAGAACTTGGCTATGTCCCATTCACTTTTAACATTGCTTTAATTTAAAATTATATATCCAGTGTATGTAACTATAGTATTACATTTTAATAGTCTTTTTAAGAGAATTTTAAAAGAGATTTTAAAAATAATTTTAGGATGTTGAAATTCTTTACTTGTTAAATGTTATTCATGAGGAATTTTGTCATTCTATTTGCCTATTTTTTCAGATTGTTACTTTATGGTAAAAGACTATGTTTTAAAATAATTTTTTGAAGAATATTTGGAACTAGTAAAATCCATTTGTAAATATTTCTGAGATGTTAAGGAATACAAAACATTTCTCAGTCTACAAACATATAAGTAACTTGGAGATCATCATTCCCACCCAAAAAACAAGAAAAATTTTAACAATGTATAAAAAACAACTCTTCTTTATCTATGAGAGAATTGAGTTCATAGGGCAAACTACTTTGTTTAAAATAGAGTAGAGATTGTTAATGTGAATTATGGCTAAGGCTGTAGGAGAGTACAGAAGTAGAAGCTCTCTACTGGAGGCAGTGTGAATAGGAATGTCTAAAATCTACTTGATATAATTGTGGATGTCCAATATGGAAAACCTTTAGAGTTAAGGACCCCAGGTGACCCAGTTTTAAGGCAGAGGAACATATTTTCTTGAGTTTTTATCTCCAAGAGCCATTTTAGGTTCCCACTGTGAAGATCTGGGAAAATTTCCCCTTGTACTTCCAGTAGGGAGAGGGAAAAAAATAAGCCTTTTGAAATATGGCTAGAGTGATCTGTTCTTCCTAGAAAGGACTGCCCTCAAAAAAAAAATCATTTTACCAGGGCCTAACCAATTTGAGTTTTATCCTATCTAAGTGACAGGAGGAAAGGGAAGTAATGGAAGCCAGCCAGTGCTATCTTTCCATATTTGAAAGGAAGTACTGATATCAGACCACTTATAACTTTAGCTGTATGGTAAGGTATATACAAAACTCCAGCCAATTTAGTGTTCCTGAATCATTTGAAGTGCAGGGGTTACAATGCTAATAAATGCTTGTGAAGGTTGTAGACAAGGGCCACAGGAAAATTAAAAGACTGAGACCTGGTCATAGGATTATAGAATGTAATCCCTGCCCCTTTATCTCACAAGGACATCAATAAATCTTTTGTATAATAAAAGTGTTTTACAACAGAAATAATTGTAATGCTGAAACCATATTTAAGAAATCTCTAGGAAATGCCAAAGGAAATTGGGATCCCAAACTGAGGAATCCTGAAAAAAATTTAGGCCTTAATTAATTCACAGCAAACAGTAAATGCAGCATACCTCCAAACTTGATAAACTTCTAACTTCACACTTGTGGTAGGTAAAATTCTGTACACCAGTGTGATGGTGGTTTGGAGTTGTGTTCTTAAATTTAATCCATTCCTTTGGGTGTGAAAACATTGTAAAAAAGACATTTTAAAGATGTTATTTTTAGTTAAGGTGTGGCACAACTGAATGAGGTTGGACCTTACTCCTATTATTGCAAGCTTCATAATTAGAAAGTCACATGGAGAAGAGAAACTGAAAGTCAACGGAATTTATTAGAGGAAGGAGACGATGTTGTCATTTAACAGGAAAGCTAAGGAAACCAAGACGTTCTGGGCAAGTAAAATGGTAACAACTCTAGGAGACAGCAAGCTTTTTGCCATGGAGTCTGTGAGACAATAAATTCCTGTGTTTGGCCAATGCATTGTGTCATATTTCTCATATTAACTAGAAAACTAAGATTTTTTTTTTGATACTAGAAAGTGTTGTGCTGTATTACAAATACCTAAATACCTAAAAATGTGGAAATGGCTTTAGAATTGGGGAATAGGTAAATATTGGAATAATTATGAAGCACCTAACAGAAAAAGACTAGATTGCTTTGCACAGACTGTGGTTAGAAATACTGATATTAAACATATTCAATGAGAACTTTTTTTTTGAGGTACCAGGGCTGGAAAATGAAACTGGGACCTCATATTTGGGAAGCCAGTGTTCAACCACTGAGCTAAACCAGCTCCCCTGCGTTGGTTTATTCATTTGTTTGCTTGATTTTTGTTTTTAAGGAGGCACTGGGAACCACACTTAACTCTTCCCATGTGGGAAGCATGCATTCAACAGCTTGAGCCACATCCACTACCTGTAATGAGAAATTAAAAGGAAATTATGAATATGTTAATATAAACTGAATTGAAGGTGAATTTATTATAAAATGGTTGACAACTGGGTATAATTATGTATGCATTTCAGACTGTGTGATGTTTAAGCTAATTTGTCAACTAAGCCAGGTAAATGTGCCCAGATTTTGAGCACCGGCCTAATTGTAATATAAGGACATTTATGGGCTTAATCATTAATGAGTTTCCTGACTATTTGGCTGATTACATCTGTGATCAATGGGGGACATTGCCTCCAGCAATGAGTGATGTTTTAACTAATCATTTGAATGCTTTAAAAGGGGAAGGGATTTCAGCATTCAGAGAGAATTCCCAGCTTGTTTTTTGATAGTCAATGTCTCCTGAAATTCACCAAGAGCCTTCATTGGACTTTCACCCAAGTCCCTGGTTTGCAGTCCCCCTGTTGAATCTGGAATTGTGCATCCACCAGTCACATGAGAAAATATTATGAATCTCATGTTGTTTACAAATATCTTTTGTTGATTCTGTTTCCCAAAAGAACACTGACTAATACACCTTGGTGCTGGGAGTAGTTCTTGAGGATCAGAATCTTAAACATGGTATGCCTGAAGTGGTTCTGGGAATTTTTCAATTGGTTCTCTACTCTAATTGGACTTGAGGGTGCTAATGACTTCCACTCCAATAATGAAGAAGACACTAACAGCCCATGGAGTTAGGTGGCAATGAAGATACACAAAATATCATCCCTGAATTCCCCTACTTCCATGGTTATAGGAGGTAAGGATCTGGGTGAGAGTGTTCTCAACACTTTAACAGAGTTTTGTGGAGTCAAAAGGATTTATATTGTTTGGGGTACACTGTGCTTCCTGGACATGTACATACATCTCCCTCAATAGGGTTGGGAAGTTTTCAGCCATTATTTTTTCAACACTCCTTCTGCTCCTTTTCCCTTCTCTTCTCCCTTTGGTATGCCTATAATGTGTAGGTTTTTGCTTTTTGTATTGTCATTTAAATCCCTAAGTCCCTGTTGGATTTTTTCTATCTTTTTATTTATCTGTTTTACTATCTGTTTGATTTCAGATGTATAGTCTTCTACATCACTAATTCTTTCTTCTGCCTGTTCAAATCTGCTGCTATGTGATTCCAGCGTTGTTGTTTTTTTTTTTATTTCTTGGATTTTGCCATTCATCACCATCGTATCTGTTATCTTATGATTTCTTCAGTATATTCTCAAAATGTCTTCTTAATATCCTTAATCTCTTTCTTCACTTCATTAAGTTGGTCATGATGTTTGTTTGGACCGCTTTGATTAGTTGTTCAATGTTCTGCATCTGTTCCAGTTTTTAGCTTGTTCATTGGACTAGTCCATGTCTTCCTGTTTCTTAGTATGGTTTGTAATTTTTTGTTGCCCTCTGGTCATCATTTATCTTGATGGGTTTATTCAGTTGATTAGCTTCTCTCTCTCTGAGAGAAAGTTTTATTTAGCTGCTAGTTTTGTGTGTGTGTTAAGTTTTCTCTTTGACACTTTGTTATTCTTGTTCTATTTCCTTGCTCTTTTCTATGTTCCATTGAAGGAAAAAGATTAGGGCCAAAGAAATTGAAAGAGGTCAGAAAAGAAAAAGGATAATAGAAATAATAATAAAAGTTAGAAGAGGGGCCATATAAGACTTAGCAAAATGAGTATTTAGCTCATGAAAGCAGTGTAGAGTAATAGGAATAAAAAAGTGGAGTACCTACAATGAATTGGGAAACCAAATAGAGAAAAATATGTGGAGTGATTTAATAGGCCAGGATGATGAGGAGAGACAGAAAGAGAAAAGAAAGGACAGAAAGAAAAAAATTTAAGAAAAAAGAAAAAGAAAACAGAATAGGCAAGATAGAAATCGAAACCAGTGAAGTTTAAGGAATAATTTTAAAAAAATGTGGAATGTAAGCACCACAACAGAAAGCAGAAAATAGAAAGATGAAGGAAGGAAAAGAGATAGCGTTAGTAGACAAATCAGTATACACAGAAAATAGGAAATCAAGGAAGGAGAAGCACAGCAAAGAAGAAACAAGTTAGTGGCACCTAATTTTAAAAAGGGGGGGGGAGAGGAAAGAAAAACAAGAGACAAAACAAAAACAACAATAAAAATCCAAAGAAACTCACAAGCAAGCAGTCAAACAAAGTTAAGGAAGAATAGCATTCCTTTTTGGGTCCTTCTGGAGCCTCTCAGGCTGCCTGTGTTCATCAATCAATTACCCTGCAGTCTTCTCTCTGCAGGTTTTGAGGCAGATTTTAGAAAGTAATCTAAGTTAAATATTTTTTTAAGTAACTTTTTTTTTTTGAAATATAAGGGACCCAAAAGAAGCTAGTACAAAAATAATGTCTATGTTTTCCCTGTCCCAGAGGTATCAGCTGGATGTTAGATATCCTTGTGGATCACCACCTTTAGAGGAGCCAGGAATCGAACCAGCGACCTCAAACATTCAAGGCAGATTCCTCCACTGAGCTACCCCCCCAACTGGGTCAGCCAGCTCTTCAGAAAGCTATTCAGTCACTTTCCCCTGGGCAGATTTTACTCTCCTGGGCACCTTGATTCAGCAGGCTGTATGAGCAGATTGCCACTCCCCTCTCCTGGTTAGGTTGAGTTCCCTGTTGAATTTCAGATGGACCCTGATGACTGAGTACACCATACAAAAGTGATTTTTGAAGCCTCTTCTAGACCACCTTCTCCTTCCAGGGAACCCTAAATAGGCTCTTGAAAATTTATTAAGGATTTCCCACTGCTTGACTGCCTTAGGAGAGTTGAAATTCTGATATTCCTCAGCACGGAACTACTAAAATGGCTGACTCTGCCCCCTCTCAAGCCAAGCCTCTGTATCTGAGTGTGGTTAGGTAAATCAGGCTGCCTCAGCAGATTCCCCTTTCCCTTCAGCCTGGTGCCACTTCGAGCTGGCTGGTGTGCTCCGCAAAGTTCTAAGGGGGTCCAGGCAACCAAACCCATAGACAGGAAACCCCTGTCCACCCCCTACCAGAACCCTCCCACTCTCAAGAGAATGCTCCCTCTAGCCGGGTGACTGGTAGTCGGGGCTCACACTGCCTCTTTGTCCTGAGGGTGGGGTGAGCCATTCCTGTCCTCCATTGGGCTAAAAGTCATGGTTTTATCTTGAGCAATCTTTCTCCCTGTCCAGCTCCTTTCAGATCGAGGCCCCAATGGCTCCCACTCTGGGCTCCCAGAACAGCTCACTTGTGCTAGATCCTGTCCCCAATCAGCTGTCCCCTGCCTGCAAGATAGATGGTGAGTGCCCACCACATGACCTACAAAAACCTAAAGAAATTATGGCTAATGTAAGTAATTCCTTGAACAGTAATAACATTGAGTGTTAATGGATTAAACTCATTAGACAGGAGACACAGACTGGCATAATGGATAAGGAAATATGACCCATCTTTATGCTGTCTTCAAGAAACCCACTTTAGACCAAGGGAAAAAAGGAGGCAAAAAGTGAATGGTGGGTAAACAATTTTACTTGAGAACAATAACCAAAACACGGGAGAATAGCTATAATAATACTGGACAAAATGGACTTTAAATGCAAAACTATTGCAAGAGACAATGAAGGACACTATATATTAATAAAAGGGGTAATTTATCAAGATGAAAGAACAATAATGAACATTTATGCACCTAACCAGGGTGCCTCAAACTACATGACACAAACCTTGTAAAAACTAAGTAGAAAATTAATTTCCTTACAATTATAGTCAGCGTCTTTAATACACCTTTATCACCATTACAACTCAACACATAATAAATAAACAAAGACTTTGAATAATACAGTGGAGATATGGACATATTAGACATATACAGAACATTATACCCAAATAAAGAGGAATATACATTCTTCTCTAGTGCACATTAAGAATTCTCCAGTATGGATCACATGCTAAGCCACAGAACAACTCTCAATTAATTCAGAAAGATTGGAATTATTCAAAGGAATTTCTCTGACCACAAGGGAATGAAGCTGGAAATCAGTAAGGGGCAGAGAATCATATTTGGCACAAAGATATGGAAGTAACACAACACATTCTTAGACAAACAGTGAGTCAAGGAGGAAATCACAAAAGAAATCAGTAACTACCTTGATATGGATTAAAATGACAACACAACATATCAACACCTCTCAGCTATACTGAAAGGGAAATTCATAGTCATAAATACCTGTATTAAAAAAGAAGGAGGAGATAAAATCAAAGACCTACCTGCACACATGGACAATTACAAAGAACAACAAATTAACTGCAATAGCAAATGTTAGAGCAGAGCTCAATGAAAGTAAGAAGAACTAGAAAAAAATAAACAAAACCAAAAGCTGGTTCTTCAAGAAGATTGAAAAAATTGGCAAACCCTTAGCCAGACTAACAAAGAAAAAAAGAGAGAAGATGCAAATACCTAAAATAAGAAATAAGGAAGGGGAGCTCAACACTGACCCCACAGAAATAAAGAGTATCATAAGAGGACACTTTGAAAAATTCTATGCTATCAAGATGCATAATTTAGAGGGAATGGATGAATTCCTACAAACACACAAGCAGCCTACATAGACAATAGAAGAAATTGATAAACTCAACAGAACAATCAAAAGTAAAAAGGTAGAATTAGTCATCAAAAACCACCCAACTAAAAAGAGACCAAGACCATATGACTTTACAATTGAATTCTGCCAATCATTCTGAAAAGAACTAACACCAAACCTACTTAAACTCTTCCAAAAAAAAAAAAGAAGTTGAAGAAAGATTGCCTAACTCATACTATGATGCCAAAATCATAATAATGCCAAAGCCAAACAAATACACCACAAGATAAGAAAATTATTGACTGATCTCTCTAATGAACCTAGATGCTAGCATCCTCAACAAAATAGTTGCTAATCATAGTCAACAATACATCAAATGAATTATACACAATTACCAAGTGGGTTTGATACTGGGTATGCAGGAAAGCTCAACATGAGAAAATCAGTGAATGTAATACAGCACACAAAAATATCATAAGAAAAAAAATCACATAATTATCTCTATAGACAGAGAAAAAGAATTTGGCAAAATACAGCACCATTTCCTGATTTAAAAACACTGCAAATGATAGGAATAGAAGGAAGCTTCCTCAATAAGACAGAGGGTGTATATGAAAAAAAAAAAAAACAAAGCTAAACTCATATTCAATTGTGAAATACTAAAAGCTCTCCACCTAAGATTAGAAACAAGACAATGATGCCCACTTATTTAACATTGCACTTAGGCAAGAAAAAGATATAAAAGGCATCCAAATCAGAAAAGAATAAGTAAAAATTTCACTATTTGCAGATGACATGATCCTATATGTAGAAAGCCCTGAGAAATCTACAACAAAGCTTCTAGATCTATAAATGAATTCAATAAAATGACAGGTTACAAGGTTAATGTGCAAAAGTCAATAGCATTTCTGTACACCCAAAATGAGCAATCTGAGGAGGAATTCAAGAAGAAAATCCCATTTACAATATCAACTAAAAGAATCAAATACCTAGGAATAAATTTAACTAAAGATGTAAATGACTTACACACAGAAATCTACACAACACTGTTAAAGGAAATCAAAGAAGACTTACATAAATGGAAGAATAATCCCTGTTCCTGGATAAGAAGAATAAATTTCATTAAAATAACTCTCCTACTCAAACTGATCCACAGATTTAACACAATTCCAATAAAATTCACCACAATATTTTTAACTTAACTGGGAAAGCTTAGTATGAAATTTATTTGGAAGGGCAAGGGGCCCCCAATAGCCAAACTTATATTGAAAAAGAAAAATGAAATGGGAGAAATTACACTACCTGACTTTAAAACATACTACAAAGCTACAGTGACCAAGATAGCATGGTATTGGCACAGGATCAACATACTGACAAAAGGAACAGAATTTAGAGGTCTGACACAGATCCTCACATATATAGTCACCTGATATTCAACAAGACCACCAGGCTCATTCAATTGGGAAAGAATGACCTTTTCAAAAATTGATGTTTGGAGAACAGGATTTCCATATCCAAAAGAATGGGAGAGGAGTACCACATAACTCCTTATACAAAAATTAACTCAAAATGGAACAAAGATATAAATATAAGAGCCAAGACCATAAAACTCCTAGAAAATAAAGAAGAGAAGCATCTACAGTATCTTGCATTAGGAAATGGTTTCATGAACTTTACCCCCAATGCATGAGCAATGAAAGAAAAAATAGATAAATGGGACCTTCTACTATTTAAAAAAAAAAAAAAAACTTTTGCACCTCAAGGGAGTTCATCAAGAAAGTAAAAAGGCCACTTACTCAATGGGAGAAAATATTTGGCAACCCAACTATTATTTCATTTTATTTTAAATCATATTTGACTATTTTATTCGCTTCATTTTTGAAGAAGCTTTAGATCATGGAAGGGTTACAACTGGGGCAGGGGAGGATCATAGGTGTGGGGTGTCAGTGATGGGGGATATATTGGAGAAATTCTACCTGGACATATATATAAGGTATATAATTGTGTTCAAATGTTTATGGGATATTGTCACAGTGGATGGAGAGTCACACAATAACTGAAAGAATATTGAATTCGCATCTTGGAGAGCTCTATCAAGTTCTCTAATGGAGCAGCAGTAGTCCCCCAAGTGCAGGGGCAATGAATGGTGAAGGAGGATGGTACATTGACTGGTCCTTGTTATTGACAACTATGCTGGTGAGGCTTTGCCTTTGAAATTTAAAATTAGCTTAGTGTTGTTCAGTGCCTAAAGTTTGCCTCCTGAAAGCCTCTTTGTTGTACAAATGTGACCTCCCTCTAAGCAAAACTCAGCATATAAATGCATTCCCTTCCCCCCAGCATGGGACATAACTCCCAGGGATGAACCTTCTTGGCACTGTGGGATTACTACCAATCACCAACTAACAGTGCAACTGGAAAAAGATCTCAAGTAAAAGAAGGAAAAGGAAAAGACAAATGAGTTTATAAGGCTAAGAGACTTCAAAGTGAGTTGGGAAATCATGCCAGAAGTAACGTTTATATACATCTCAGCAAGATCTCATAGACTGCCAAAGTAGATGCTTCCTCAAAGAGTGGGGCTCCTGAGGGCTCTGGAGACACCAAGTTCCTATGGTCAGGACAGACAGCTCTGGAGTTTGGTGCCATTCCAGTAGGCCCTAATTTGGAGTTTGTGCTCCTGAGAGTGACAGAATTGGACTCAGTTATGTCTTCCTTAAACATCGCTCATCTGTCCCTTCTATTTGAACCCATACTTCGTGGTGGTGTTGGTGGATGTACATCCAAGAGACTTGAATCTTTGGGCTGTCCATGTGCTAGCTGGGGTCTTAGCATCAGTAGAGTTGTAACACCTACTTTCCAGTTCATTGGACACATCCAGGAAAACTAATAAGGAAGTGAGTATGGACAACCACCATACCAAGGAAATAAGAGTACCTAAAACTGCAAGCAAGAGATACTGATCCATTGGCTTTGTGGGATTGAAACACCCTCTCAATTAGAGGTAGAGTGGACATCACAATCCCAGAATCCTCAGAATTGGGGAATGAACTATGGACTAGAGTGGACATACCGGTATTCTACAGTAGACCTGTGATTCTAGCAATGAAAGAAATTATTGTATTGATGTAGAGGTACTGGCCACTGGAGGCTATGGGGAAGGGTAAGGGAAAGACATGTGTAATGCAGAAGCTTTTTTAGGACTTGGGAATGGTCCTGAATGACATAGTAATGACAGATATATGCCATTATATGTCTTCCCACAGTCTGCAGAATTGTTGGGAAAAGAGTGTAAACTACAATGTGAACTATGGTCCATGCTAATTGCAATGCCTTAGGATGCATTTAGCAATTGCAATGATTGTGCCACACTAATGAAGGATGTTGCTTATATGGGATGGTGTGGAAGGAGTAGGGAGCAGAACATATGGGAATCCTATACTTTTTGTGTAACACTTATGTAGTCTAAGAATCTTTTATATATATATATAAAATATTTGGTAGCCATATATATGATAGGGGTTTAATACGCAGCATATATAAAGAAATCTTACACCTCAGAAATAAAAGGACAAAAAAAAAAAAAACATTTAAAAAATGGGCAAGTGAGTTGAGTTAACACTTCTCCAAAGAAGAAATTAAAATGCTCCAAACACATGAAAAGATGATCAACAAAACTAGCTACTAGGGAAATGCATATCAAAACTATAATGAGATATCATCTTGCACCCATTAGACTGGCAGCTATAAAAAAAAAAGAAAAAAAAAAAAAAAAAACAGAAGACTACAATTGTTGAAGAAGATGTGTTGGAAAGGGAACCCATATCTTCTGCTGGCTAGAATGAAAAATTGTGCAGCCATTGTGTAGGACAGTTTAGTGGTTCCTCAGGAAGCTAATTATAGAAATGCCATACAATCCAGCAATCCCACTGCTGGGTATATACCTAGAAGAATTGAAAGAAGGGACACAAAGAGATATATGCATACCAGTGTTCATAGTGGCATTTTTCACTATCTCCAAAAGTTGGAAATAACTCAAATGTCCAACAGATGAATGGATAAAAAAATTGTGCTATATACATACAATAGAATATTACACAGAAGTAAGAAGGAATGCAGAACTAATATATGGGGTAGCATGACTGAATCTTGAAGACCTCATGTTAAGTGAAGCAAGTAGGGTACTGAAGGACAAATTAACCTCACTGATATGAATTAAGCAAATTGAGTAGGCTCAGGGAGCTATAGTCTGGAAGATAGGTTTATAGGACACAAAAAGGGAGAAGAAGGCTGTGGGTCAATGCCTATATGGGCAAAATCTATGATAAGGTGGAAGTGTGTAGTTATGCAGTGGATGGGCATAACAGTGGTGCAGTGGTGCTATTGGACTGGAAGTTGCTAGTCTTTGATGAGGGTATTATGGGAAGTGTGGGTTAGACTGTCCATGGAAATGAGGTAAGGTTTGGGGGAGTGATTAGGTGAATTCTGGGGATTTGTGAGTATGTTGTTAAAACTATAATGCCCGGAATGGCCTTTTGGCAAATAGAGCAGAGGAGCATTACTGGTTTACAGTGTTGAATGTGGCGGGCAAGCAGGACAGGTCATACCTGGGGCAGGCTTCCAGGAGTGTGTAGAGTTCATCTTGTCATAGTGTGTTGTATCAGGGATGGAGACTCACATAATGAGTGAGAAATTTTTGGACTCCCATCCTGATGAGTCCTGCTATGATCTCAAATAGAGGCACGGTAGTCTCTCGAGAGCATAGGCAGGGTCTAATAAGGTAGGACAGGCAAGTATATTAAGCGCTTAATGTTGTTGCAAGTAACAATGAATCTGGTTTTTCAATGAGTTAATCTCCTTGATTATCATGGGTTCTGAGGGGAGAGGGATAGAATAGATGGAACATGGGAAATATTTTGGGCAATGGAATTGTTCTTAAAGATCCTGCAAGGATGGATACAGACCATGTCAAACTTTATCAAAATTGATAAAAGTATACGGTTTGAAATGTAAACTACAATGTAAATCATTGACCATGCTTAGCAGCAATGTTTCAATATTTGTATATCAATTGTAACAAATATACTATCAAAATGTAAAATGTTGCTAATAGGAGAAGGGGGAAAAGGAGAGGATGTTGGATATATGGGAATCACCTTTATTCTGTACATGAATTTCTGTAAACTTAAGCTTCTTTGAAGACAAAATGGAAAAAATAAGGCATTGGGCAAATAAATGGAAGCAAATGTCACTGTACATACAAGACAACAGATCTTACAGTGATGAAAGACATAATGTTATTTCTTTAAATCTTATATATTTTTATATTATTTCAAAATTTTTTAAAAAAATTTAAATTTTATTCATTATTATTAAAACCATCACTATTATATCTTTTTCCTATATATTGTATTCAGTTATTTTGGTGGATTCAATTTTGAATAAATTTTGGATCACAGAGGGTTACAACTGTGGTAGGGGAGGATCGTTGGTGAGGAGTGCCAGTGAAGGGGGATGCATGAAAGGAGATTCACCTGGGGCTTTCCCATATGAATATGAATGGGTTCAAGTGTCCATGGGGCATTGTCCCGTGGACACTTGTTTGGAGAGCCACACAATAACCAAAGAAATATCGAATTCCCATCCTAAAGTGCTTTCCACATTCTTTAATGGGACTGTAAAAATCCCCTGAGTATAGAGCCAGTGACTACTGAAGGAGGATGGACCATTGACAGGCACTTGATTGTGATGGCTGTACTTATGAACCTTTACTTTGAAATAGAAACTTAGCATAGTATAATAGGGTGCCTAAGCATTACCTCATGAGATCCTCCTTGTTGCTCAAATATGGCCTCTCTATAAGCCAAAACTCAGCATATACATGCATTACCTTCCCCCCATTGTTGGACATGATTCCCAGGGATGAGGCTCCCTGGCACTGAGGGATTACTACAAAGAACCAACTAGCAATGCAACTGGAAAAAGACCTTGACCAAAATAGGGGAAGTGTAAAAACAAATCAGTTTATATTGCTAAGAGGCTTCAAAGTGTGTCAGGAAGTCATTCCAGAGATTACGCTTATGCAAATCTCAGGAGGAACTTATTGACTGCCAAAGTAAATATTTCCTCAAATAGTGCAGCTCCTGAAGGCTTTGGAGATGTCCACACACTATAGGCAGGGCAGACAGCCCAGGATTTTGGCCCCCTACCAGTGGGTCCTATTTTGGAATTTACACTCCCCAGTGTGATAGAGTTGGACTCAGTTGTGGTTTCTGTATACATGGCTCTGCTTCCTATTTAAACTTACATTTAGTACTAGAGTTAATAATTGTATGTCCAAGAGACTTAAATCTTTGGGATGTCCATGTGCCATTTGAGCCCTAAATCTCAACAGACTTGCAATGCCTACTCTCCAGTTCATTGGACTCACACAGGACAACTAACAATGAGATGATGACTGACAATGATCATCTCAAGGAACAGAGAGAATCTCCAACTGCAAACAAGAAATCCCCATCCATCTGCCCCATGGAATCTAGCTCCCTCTCAATTAGAGCTGGAGTGGGTATCACCATCAAACAATCTTCAGGATTGGCAAATGGACAATATACTAGCATAGACTTACAGTTGTTCTACTGTGGACATTTTGTGATCCTAGCAACGGAAAATCATTTATCATGGATGTGGTTTCAGTGGCCACTGGAGGTTCTGAAGGGAGGGAGAGGGAAAAATAGGTGTAATTTGGTAGCATTTTCAGGAGTTTGGAATTGTCTTGAAGGACATTGCAATGACAGATACAGGCCATTGAATATCTTGTAATAACTTGCAAAAAATGTGTGAGACAGAGTGTAAACTACAATGTAAACTGTAATCATCTCTTTGTAGCAATGTTCTAAGATGTGTTCATCAATTGTGGCAAATATACTACACTAATGAAGAATGTTGCTGATGTGGGAAGGCTAGGGAGCTGGGCATATGGGCACCCCCTATAATTTTTATGTATCATTTATGTAATCTAAGTTTCTTTTAAAAAATTAAATGAATATATTTAAAAAAGAGCTCACACATCTCCACAATAACAAGGCAATCTCCTGGATTAAAAAATGGGCAAGAGTTTCCTGTAAAATGGCATGAAGTTAGGTAGACAGGCCTCAACTCTCTGAAAAACACAAAGGGTAGGGGCAAAAAGATATGCAGGAATCTTCAGACCAAGCGATTGCTCTGCATCATCAAGGCGGAAAGGAGACAGAAGGAAAAAGAGACCACAGGTTAATAATACCTGTGGCTAGAAGCCAAAATATACCCCACTCTCAATGTGTATTGTCTCAGGAAAACCCCTGGCTCAATGCAGCCAACTGAGTGGGAAAGAATTTTCTCTACTCTGGGAGAAAAAGGGGTCTGGCCTAAGGCAGAGAGAGGCTTCTCTTCAGTTAGTTTGGGCTGCTGAGCCCATTTGAAGGTAAAAAAAAAAAAACAAAAAAAACCAGCCAGCATTTAAGTAGCCCTAAGGAAAAGGAAAGAGGCATGTGTTTGGGCAGGCAAACACATCCAACTACTTGAGGAGATATGAAATAGGTCAGGGATTGCCTGGGTGGAGACCAGGTGCTTAACCAGCCTGGAAGAGAAGGAAGACAGGAGATATAGCAGGCAACTTGTTAGAAGACTAACTCACCTGAGGGAAAGGGAATGAGGAAATCCAGATAAGCTTCCAGAAGCCTACCTAACCTGTGGAATGATTTTGTCCCAGTGGAGGAACTCCTGCATCATATATATTAGGTTGCTGGTTAAATTACCAGAACCTCCAAGGGAAGTGATACAGAGAGTGGTCCACTGCATTGTCAGGTGCCCAGACAGCACCCTATGACAGAGAAATTATAGACTGAGATTTTTATTTTGTTTTAGATTTTTTGATCTGTTATTTTATTATTTTTATCATTTTATTTTATTATTATTTTTTTTAATCTTTATTTTATTTCCTAAAACCAGGTATGTTACCTATGCAAGGAAGAGTGCATGGTGAATGATTGATGAGTATAGGCAGCCTGAGAAGTTTTCTAGGGGCAAACGGTGCTCTGCAGATTGAAAGGAATAAAAGCATAGAGAGAGGGCTGGAATACAGTGTAGAAAGAAATATTATTAGTAAGAATTACTAAAAAGATAAAAAAAGAAATACAAACAAAATATGACATATATAAATCTAAAGAAAATATGACTAATATATGTAATGCCTTGACAGTAATAACATTGAATGTTAACGGATTCAACTCTCTGTTCAATAGACACAGACAGGCAAAATGCATAAATAAATAACACCTATCTTTTTGCTGTCTACAAGAAACTTACTTTAGACCAAGGAATAATGAGGTTGCAAGTGAATGG
This sequence comes from Tolypeutes matacus, assembly GCA_026826555.1. Lineage (NCBI taxonomy): Eukaryota > Metazoa > Chordata > Mammalia > Cingulata > Chlamyphoridae > Tolypeutes > Tolypeutes matacus. The sequence continues at coordinate 1,481,777 of JAKSZT010000663.1, forward strand.
GTGAAAAATGATTTTTCACACAAACACTATACAAAAAATAGTGGAGTAGCTATATGAAGAAAAGAGAACAATCATAAATATTTATACACCTATCCAGGGTGCCCCAAAATATCTGAGGCAAAATTGGAAAAACTAAGTGAAGAAATAGATGCCTCTATAATTATAGTGGGAATTTTAAAACACCATTATCATCATTATAAAGAACTTTCAACAGAGGGTCAATAATGAAACAGAGACCTTGAATAAAGCATTACAAAATCTAGACCTAATAGACAAAGACAGAACATTACATCTATATACAGCAGTATATACATTCTACTTGAGCACACATGGATCATTCTCCAAGATAGACTTCACATGCTAGGTCACAGACCATGTCACAACCAATTCAGAAAGATTGATAGTATACAGTTAATTTCTCTGATTACAGTGGAATGAAGATGGAAAAGATTAAGAGGTGGAGAATCAGGACAGGCACAAATATATGTAAGTTAAATAATCAGTTGGTCAACTGATTGACCAAGTTGGTCAAGGAAGAAATTGCAAAATAAAATAAATAACTACCTTGAAACAAATAAAAATGAAAATACAACATATCAAAATTTAATGGATGAAGCAAAAACAGTGCTGAGAGGGAAATGTATAGCCATAAATGCCTATACTAAAAAGTAAAACTCGGCTAAAATGAAAGACTTAACTGCACACATTGGGAACAAACAAAAGAAAAATAAACTAATCCCAAAGCAAGCAGATAGAAAGATATAATGAAGATTTGAGCAGACCTAAATCAAATAGAGAATTAAAAATTGTAAAAACTAACAAAACCAAAATCTGATTCTTTCAGAAGATTAATAAATCTGAAAAACACGTAGCTAGGTTAAAAAGAAAAAAGAGAGGAGATGCAAATATTAAAAATATCACTACCGATTCCACACAAATAAAGAATATCATGAGGATATTTTGAAAAATAGCATGTCAACAAGATGGATAACATAGTGAAAAGGAAAATTTCTAGAAACATGCAAGCAGCTTACTTTGATAAACAAAAATATTGGTGAAGTCAACAGACCAATCACAAGTAATGATACTGAATCAGTCATCAAAAATCTCTCAACTGAGAAGAGCCCAGTACCAGATTGCTTTACAGGTGAATTCTATCAATTATTTCAGGAAGAACTATCACCAATCCTGCTTAAACTCTTCCAAAAAGTAGGAGTGGATGAAATTTTACCTAACTCATTCTATGACTCTAACAGCACCCTAATACCAAAGCCACGTAAAGATATCAAAAAAAAAAAAAGAAAACTACATACCAATCTCTCTAATTAATCTGGATTCTAAAGTCCTCAAAATATATTTGCTAATAGTATCCAACACATCAAAAGAATTCTACACCATATCCAAGTGGGTTACATCCCTGGAAAGCAAGGATTGTTCAACATAAGAAATCAATCGATGTAATGCAACACATTCACAAATTGAACTAAAAAAATCAAATGTTCATCTCTATTGATGCAGAAAAAACATTTAACAAAATCCAGCATCCTTTCTCAATAGAAATACTTCAAAAGATATGAATAGAAGGAAATTTCGTCAACATGATAAAGTTTATATATGAAAAACCCACAGCTACCATCTTGAGCACTTAGTCAAGAAAAAGATATAAAAGGCATCCAGATTGGAAAGGAAGAAGAAAAAATTTCACTATTTGCAGCTGTTATGATACTATACATAGAAAGCCATGAGAAATATACAACAAAACTTCTAGAAATGATAATTGAGTTCAGTAAAATGGCAGGATATAAGATCAGCACACAAAAATCAGTAGCATGTCTGTACACCAATAAGGAGCAATCTGAGGAAGAAATCAAGAAAAAAATTTCCATTTGCAACAGCAACTAAAAGAATCAAATACCTGGGATAAAAGTTAAATAAAGATGTAAAAAATTTGTACAGAGAAAACTACACAACATTATTAAAGGAAATCAAAGAATACCTAAATAAATAGATAATACTACATGTTCATGGATTGGAAAACTAACACAACATTAAGATGTCTGTCCTACCCAAATTGGTTTGCAGATTTAATACAACTCCAATAAAATTATAACAACATTTGTACTGAATTGTAAATGCTAATTATGAGATTTATTGGGAAGGGCAATGGGTCCTGAATAGCCAAAAACATATTGAAGAAAAAAAAAAGAAATTGGAGGAGTAAAGCATACTATAAAGTTGTGTTTGTCAAAACAGCATGATATTGGCATAAGTGAATATATCCTGACCAATGGAACTGAATTGAGAGTTCTATATAAATCTTTGCATAAATGGTCAACAAATATTCTCAAAAGCCACAAAGCCCACTCAATTGGGACAGAGTTGCCTCTTCAAAAATGTTTCTTGGACAACTAGTATATCCATATCAAAAAGAATGAGAGGGGATCACCATCTCACTCCCTATCCAAAATTAACTCAAGATGGATCAACGACATAAATATAAAAGCAAAGACAAATAGCTCCTAGATTTTTGGAAAGCATCCATGACATCTTGTTGTAGGAAATTGTTTCACAAGCGTTACACACAAAGTGAGAGCAAGGAAATATAAAATAGGTAAACGGGACTGCCTCAAAATAAAAAATTTTGTTCTTCAAAGGAGTTTGTCAAGAAAGTGAAAAAGCAGCCTATTCAATGAGAGAAACTATTTGGTAACCATTTATTTGGTAAGTGCCTAGTCTCCATCATATAAAAGAAATCCTACATCTCAAAAATAAAAAAGACAAACAATGCATTTTAAAAACGGGCAAGAGATTTGAATAGACATTTTTCCAAAGAGGAAATACAACATGTTAAAAAGCAAATGAAAAGATGCTCAGCAGCACTAGCTATTAGTGAAAACAAATCAATACTATGAAGGCATTTAATAACCTATTAGACTGGCTGTTATTAAAAATAAAGATAAAACATAAATTCAAGTGTTAGAGAGGATGTGGAGAAAAAGGAACACTCATCCACTGCTTTTGGGAATATAGAATAGTGTAGCCATTGTTGAGGACAATTTGGCATTGCTCAGGAAGCTAACTGGAGAAGTGTCTTATTATCCAGCAATTCCCCTTCTGGATTTATACCCAGAAGAATACAAAGCAGTGACATGAACAAATTCATGCACACCGAAGTTCGTAGATGAATTATTCACTATTGCAAAAATTTACAATCAACCCAAGTGTCCATCAATAGATGAATGGATAAGCCAATTGTGGTATATACACACAATGGAATTTTATTCAGATGTAAGAAGGAAAGCAGTATTAATACAGAAGACAACATGAATGAATTGTGAAGACATCATGTTGAGTGAAGTAAGCCAGTCACTGAAGGACAAATATTTCATGGCCTTACTGAGGTGACTGAAGCAAATTGATGAGACTCACAGAGCTAGGGTCTGTAAGATAGGTTATCAGGAGAGAGAAAGTTATTAAAGGGTGCTGAGGTGATGCTCAGCATGGGAAAATCTATAAGGTAGAAGGGGGTGGTTGGACAGTGAATGGGGGTGATAGTGGTACAGCAATGTGATTGTATTCATTTGTGCTGGAATGTGAGGTGAAGTAGGATGGGAAGGTTGGGTTGGACTGAACAGGGAACTGAGGGGGAACTGAAGGAAGGAAGAGGTGAAGTCTGAGGAATTGTAGGTCTGTGGTTTAAATTACAATGGTGGGGATGTTCTTCTGGCATATATGGCTGGTGTGGGTTAATTGTGCATGGCTTCAGGTGTGGGGAGTACTAGGGATAGGACACAACGGGGGCATGCTTCTGTGAAATATGAAAGTGTTCATCATATCATATTATGATACCTTAGTGGGTGGAGACCTACATAATAAACAAGAAAATATTAAAATCCCATCCTGGGGTGTCTTCCTATGTTCTCAATTAAAGGAACAAGATTCTTTCAAGAACATAGGCAGTGCATAATAAAAGAAAACAGACCTATAATCAAGCCCCCAACTTTATTGCATATAACTATGAATTATTCATCAAAAATTGAAGTTAGTGGGTACCATAAGTTCCAAGGGGAAGGGGAAAGATAAGAAGTATACGATTGAACATAGAGCATTTTTAGGTCACTTGAATTGTTCTGCATGATCTTGCAATGATAGATACATGCCATTATAATTTTTGTGAAATGCTATAAAAGTGCATGGTGCAAAATATAAACCATAATGTAAACCATTGACCATGGTTAGTAGCAATGCTTCAAAACTTGTACATCAATTATAAGCAGTGTTTCATACACATGTAAAATGTTATTAATAGTGGAGAGTGGGGTTTGGGTATATGATAATCCACTGTATTTCCTATTTTTTTTATTTTAATTTTTTAAAGATATTTAAATATAAAAATGTTACATAAAAAAATATAGGGGATTCCCATATGCCCTAATCCCCACACCACCCACATTTACCCACATTAACAACATCCTTCATTAGTTTGGGCAACACATCTGTAGCATTGCCATTAGCATAAATTATAGTTCACTTTGTAGTTTACACTCTTTCCATCACAATTATTTAGGTTATGGCAAGATATATAATGGCCAGTATCTGTCTTTGCAATGTCATTCAGGACAATTCCCAAGTCCAAACAATGTCCCCAGATTACACTTTTTTTCCCTCTCCCTGTCCTGAGAAATTCCAGTGGCCACTGCCTCCACACCAATGATATAAGTACTTCCATTACTAGAATCACAAAAGTCTATAGTACAATACCAGTAAACTGACTCTAATCCATAGTTCATTCCCCAAATCTGAGGATTCTGGGATGGTAATGCCCACTCCATACTAATTGAGAGGGGACTTTAGTCCCATACGGCCAATGGGATGGAACACTCTTGCTTGCATTTGTAGACTCTCTCAGTCCCTTGGTATGGTGATTGTACATCATCACCTCCTTGTTAGTTGTTCTGGGTGAGTCCAATAAACTGGAGAGTAGGTGTTGAAACTCCATTGAGGGTTAGGGCCCAGATGGCACATGGACAACCCAAAGATCCAAATATCTTTTACATAAACCTACCAACTCCAGCACCAACAATAGGCTCAAATAGAAGAGACAGAGGAGCCATGTGTAGGGAAACCACAACTGAGTCCAATTCTGTCACACTGTGGAGCACAAACCACAAAGTAGAGCCCAATGGCAAGGCACCAAACTCATGAGCTATCTTCCATGACCATAGTGCCTGAATGTCTCCAGAGCCCTCAGGAGCCTCACTTTTTGGGGGTAGTATCTAATTTAGCAGTCAATGAGATCCTGCTGAGATGTGCATAAGCATAACCTTTTCAATGTCCTCCTGAGTCACTTTGAATTCTCTTAATGATAAAAACTTATTTGTCTTTACTTTCCCACTTTTGGTCATTGTCTTTCCAGATGCATTTGTAGTTGGTTATTGGCAGTAATCTCTCAGTGCCAGGGAAGCTCTATTTCTGGGAGTCATGTCAAATGATGGGTGGAAGTTATTGCATTTATATGATGAATTTTGATTAGAGGAAGATCACATTTGAGCAACAAGGAGGCTCTCAGGAGTAACGCTTAGGCACCCAATAATACTAGGCTAAGATTAAATTTCAAGAGTAAGTTTTCATAAGCATATTCATCAATATCAAAGACCCATCAATGGACCATCCTCCTTCACTAGCCATTGCCTCTGAACTTGAGGGATTCTTGCTATTCCTTTAGAGAATGTGGCAGAGCTCCCCAGGATGGGAATTCAATATTCTTTGGTTATTGTGTGAATCTCCATTCACTGTGACAATGACCTGTGAACATTTGAACACATTTATATGCCTTTTATGTATGCCCAGGTGAACCTTCTTCCATGCATTCTCCATCACTGACACCCACAACAATTTTCCTCCCCTGCCACAGTTGTAACCCTTCTGTGATCCAAAACTTCTTGAAAAATGAAGCCAAGAAAATAGCCAAATACACTTAATAAGAAAATGAAATAATAATGGTAGTTTTAAAAATTAGAAATAAAATACAAAAAATAAATAAATAAAAAATAATGAAAAAAATATTTTATACTATTTTGCCTTTCATCACTGTAAGAACTGTTTTTCTGTATATATAGTGATATTTTCTTTCATTTATTCCACGAATTTCTTACTTTTTCCATCTTGTCTTCAAAGAAGTTTTAGGTCATAGCAAAGTCACATAGACCAGTGTGTCAAGACCTCAGTGTTGTAGCAAGTAACTATGTATATGGTTCTGCAAAGAGTGAAGGTTGGTGGTTGCTCTGGGTATCTAGGGGAGGGGGAGTGAGCAATAGAACAGATGTAACAGGCAGCATTTTGAGGGTGATGGAAGTGATCTACCTGTTCTTGCAATGATGGATACAGTCCATGTTAGTTTCATCAAAATTTATAAAAGTGTTTGGTCCAAAATGTAAATCATAATGTAAACCATTTACTGTTGTTGTTAGCTATGTTTCACTATTTGTACATCAGTTGTAACAAATGTACCATCTACATATAAAATGTTAATAATAGGGAAAGGGGGAAAAGGGAGGGGCATTGGATATATGGAAATCCCCTATATTCTGTAGGTGAATTTACTGTACCCTATATTTTCTATGTGACTTTTCTGTAATCTAAAGCTTCTTTGAAGATAAAGTGAAAAATAAAAGATCCTGGGGGAACATATGGAAGAAAATGTCATTGTACATAAATGATAACGATCTTACAGTGATAAAAGACATTGAAAAAATTTTAATTATTTTTTATTTTTACTTTTACTTTGTATTTATTTCCTATTTATAATTATTATTAGTTTATTTTTTTATTTCTTTATTTTTTGGAGTTTGATTTTGGGGAGGCTTTCAAGCACAGAAGGGTCACAACTGTGGCAGGGGATGATCACTGGTGCAGGATGTTGATGATGGGGCAATGCATGGGGAGGAGTACAGCTAGAGCATGCATCTATTCCATATGAATTTGATCAAGTAGTCATGGGTCATTGTCTCATTTGGTGGAGACCAACACAATAACTAAAAGAATTTTTAATTTGAATCTTGGGAAATCCTGCTCTATTTTCTAATAGTGTGGCAAGAATCCTTGTGCAGAGCTTAGCAAAGGAAGACATACCATTAAGCCAGTTCCTTGATATTGATTATTGTACTAATGAAACTTTTCTTGTGAATTGAAACTTAGCCTAGCATTATACTTTGCCTAAGAGTTACTTCCTAAAAGTTTCATTGTTGCCCAAATATGGACCTTTCTCTAAGACAAACTCAGCGTATAAATGCACTACATTCTCCCAGGCATGTGGGACAGGATTCTGAGGGATGAGCCTCCCTGCCATTGAGAAATTATTTCCAAGCACCTCCTCATGATTCATCTGGAAAAAGATTTTGACCAAAATGGGGAAATAGTAAATAGAAATGATTTTTTAAGGCAAAAATAATTCAAAGTGAATCAGAAGATCATTCCAGAGTTTATGCTTATGCATAACTCAATGGGAACTCATTGACTGCCTCTTTATATAGTGCCTCAAACAGCTGGGCTCCTGAGGGGTCTAGAGACATCTAGACTCTATATAGGCAGGTCACACAATCTCAGAAATTCCTCCCCCTTTCAGAGGGCCTTTCTTTGGAAAGTATGCTCCCAAATGTAAGAGTTAGACTCATTTATAATTTCCCTATACCTGAATCTTCTGCGCTTTTTCTTTGAACCTATAATTATCACTATACTTAAATACATGTCCCAGAGACTTAAATCTTCAGTCTGTTCATATGCCTGTTGAGCCATGAATCTCAGCAAAGTTATAAAATCTACTCCCATGTCATTGGACATACCCAGAAAAAATATCAAAAGGATTATGATAGAAAATACACATCCCAAAACAACAATGATTATAACTGTAAACAATACAGATCCATCCATCTGCCCCATGGGATCTACATCCCTTCTTAATCAGAAACTGAGCTGGCATCACCATCCCATAATCCTCAAGAGAGCAGAATGAACTAACATATTGGGGGAATGCAACTATGGACTAGAGTAGATCTACTATTATCCTACCAATGGAAGAACTTTTAACACTGATATAAAGGAAGTGGCCACCACAAGTTCTGATGGAAGGTAGAGGGAAGAATAAGTGTAACATGAGGAATTTTGGGGACATTAGATTTGTCCTGCATGACATTGCAAATGCAGATAAAAGCCATCATAATTTTTTTCAAAACCTCTAAATGCTTAAATATATGTTCATCATTTGTAACAAATAAACCACATTAAAGAAAGTGGGGGAAAGTGTGGGAGGGTAAGGCAGAGTGTAATATGGTAATCCTCATATTTTTCTATGTAACATTTATGTAATCTAAAGCTTTTTTAAAATAAATATATATATTAAAATGGGTAACATCCTTAAAAAGACAATTGCCCAAAGAAGAATTTCAAACAACAAAGAAACATATGAAAAAAAATTTAACATCACTAGTGATTAGAGAAATGCAAATCAAAATTCCAATGAGATATCATTTCATACCTAGTAGAATGGCCACTATTAAAAAGCCAGAAATCTGTAAGTACTGGAGAGAAAAGAATGCTTATTTACTGTTGGCAGGAATGGAGAAATGTAAGCCACTGTGGAGACTGTTTGGCAGTTTCTAAGGAAGTTGCATATAGACTGACTTATGACAGGGCAATACATATCATTACTGGTTATATACCCAAAAGATCTGAGAGCAGAGACACAAACATACATTTGCACATAAATGTTGATAGTAGTTTTATTCCCGATTGCCAAATTTTGGAACAACCTAGGTGTCCATCAACCAATGATTGGATAAAAATTCTTTGTGTGTACACATGACAGAATATTATACAGCAGTAAGAATAAATGTTGTGAACCATATGACAACATGGAGGAACCTGGATGACATTATCTTGAGTGATACAAGCCAGACACAATAGAAAAAATACTGTATGATTGTGCTATTATTACTTAAAAATATTGTGCAAACTCATGGAGTTAATAATTAGAATTGGTCACCAGAAAATAGAATGAAGGTAAAGAATGGAGAGCTGAGGGTTAATCTGTGCAGAATTCACCAAAAATATTCTGTAAATCTTTGGAAATGAATAGAAATAGTGAAATGCACATCACGGTGTTTGAAACTAGCAGAGCTTTTATATGGGTAATGAGAGTGGTTGAAAGGTAAATCCTAAGGTCCTGTATATAATTTGAAGGAAAGCTAATAAATGAAACATGGGGCTGTATAGCATAGTGAAACTTAAAGCAAAATATGAATATAGGTGATTTTGCATATATAACTGATTTTACAAAATATAAATACAAGTAAGCTAGAGAGATGGAAACAGATTTACAGCGATATATGGCAGGGGAAGCATAAAGAGACTGAGAGATGATGAGGTGTTTTTGTTTGAACTTTTTTTATTATTGAAATAATGAAAATGTACTAAAATGAACAAAATGATGAACACACAACTATATAATAATACTGAATACAATTGATTATACACTTTGGGTGGAGTTATGCTTTATTAATATGTATCAATAAAACTGATGTCTTAAAAACATCTGTCTTTTTCTCAAGGAATACTATTCTATCTAAGTCAGGGGTTTTAACCTTTTTGTTCCACAGACCACTTTGCCAGTCAGGGGAAAACCACAGACCCTTACTAATTCCACAGTATACTGTGTATTATTTAATAAATATATCACACAGACACCAACACATTCCCACAAGAATAAGGTTTTTTTAAATTCAAACTCAAGTTCATGGAGTCCTTGTTAAGTACCCGTAATCTAAACAAACATACTACATGTTGAAGGCTCAATCCTTGGTGTCTCAATTTACCAATATTTGAGGTGGGTTTCTGGGTTTGAATTCATAAGATATAGCCACCTATAATTTTTGTATCTTGCAATATACTTATGAAATTGTATATTATGTTATGGTGGCCTCATAAAATGGGTTGTCAATATTTAATTTTTTAATATAGAAACACTTGCAGAAAAGATTTATTTATATAGGAATTATAAAGACTTTTTCAGAGGTACAATTTCATCAAAATAAATCAATGAACTTCTCTACCTTATCAATTATACTGGTCATGAATTTTCAAGGAATGGTTGAATAAGGCCCAATATGCAACAAAATATGTCTACAATTTGAGTGAGCTCAGTTTTTAGTCAATATCATGCAACATCTCCTTCGTGTCCATTAATAGCAGCAAAAATATCACATGTGAACAAAAGAAGTATCCAAAAAATGTTTACTATTTCAGCATGTGTAATTTTATACTTGTACTTGATGTCCTATGACTAAATGTAATGATGATTTGGGTTCATTTGTCTGCTTCATTAAACACTTAGAAAAATATTATATAGGCTCAGCAATTTTCCCAAGTTTATCTCTGTATTTAAACTAGAAGTTATGAGATGTAACTGAAATTCTATCAAAGTATTAATTCAAAAATGCTCATTACATTTTGTCATTTTTTTTGTGAATAGGTTTATTTCATATGTGAAAATGGAATGATTAACTAAGATATTTAAATCCAATACTTTTTTTTACCACCTCAGAGCTAAAGCTTGACTATTCTTGGCATAATTTAGAACAGATTGCAATGTTTACTAAATAGAAAGTAAAGAATTATAATTTTAAGTAATAAAAGAAACATGAGATGGGATGGTGAAATATGCAGTAAAGAGAATGAAAGAGTTGTCATATTGGGCCAAAACCTGGGAGAAGAGAGAAAATATACAAGTTATTATTTCAAGCAGTTTATCTCCATATTTTTCTTGTTAAATGACATCAAATTTTTTACATCTCTTTTAGTGTAAAAGTTTGTCCTTTCTTCAGTTTGAAAATAGCGACCTTACAAAAGGTAAAATAGAAGCCCTCATGTATTATGAAATGCAAGAATAAAATAGATGGAAAGGATTTAGGAAACAACTGGAATTCACTCATTTGGATTCTGAAGTCAACAGATTTGAAATTATTTGTCGCTATTCACAATAAATAAAGGAAGAATATCAATACCAATATAAGGTATTAATACTGTCCACACATCTGCCTGTTACAGAGGATAACTCATTTTCTTCTCTTCCAATTTTCCAAATCATGTGTAAATCTGTCACATTCATAGACAATAAATATGAACAATACAGAGAAAGAGGTTCTGGTAAATGTAGTTTCTAGATACCATATGCCAAAAATCACAAAATGAGACTTGAGCAGAAGGGATTTAACTTGTCAACAGATAACAGAACATGTGAAGAATGATTTTTAGGTTACAAGTCATCCTATTTGTAGAATTTATGCTCATTTTATGTACAAGGATCTTTAATAGGAAATCCTTCTCTCTCACATATTTCTCTGGAACACAAAAATAGATAAAACCATGAGTTTCCTTCCAGAAAATTCTAAAGTATTTTTGCACTAATTCTGTTTAAAATCTAATGATGCCTAACTAATAAATAAATAAACAAGATTTAACAAAAAAGTATAAAGTAGTTAAAAATTGCCTTCACACTCTGCTTTGCTTTAGTAACTATAGTGCTGAGACTGATAATAGGCTTTTTACATAGTTTAGTGGTTCTTGTACAAGAACGGTAGGTAGGAAAGAATAGATGGAGAGAATTCTACTTATATGATTGATGTAATGACTTGGCATGTGTGGATGTACATTTCAATTGCTATTTATTGTTGAATCTGGATTTAAGTGCTATATTCTAAAATGTTCTAAGTAGAGTAAAAAAAACTTTTGTTGGTTTGTAAAATCTCATATGCCTTACAAAGCCAAAGATGTTACTCTGTAAACAAGCTCAACTCTTTGAATTTTTACAAACCTCCCAATACCTCTCTTATGGAAAAAATAGGGATCATTTTGGGATTATAATGCTCAGAGTCATTTAATAAAATATGTACTATTATGTAAACATAAAAAATAGCAATGGTACTGCAAATTTCAAAATGAAAAAGAAGAAAAAATTTCTTTACATATGTAAATCTTGTGTTATGTGTGTGTATAATAAGCACATGTATATTGTGTATTTGTTTTTAAATGAGAGGTTTGATGGTCAATAAGTTGATAGAGTAATATATAGTTAATTAAATAAAATGTTTCTCCTTATAAAGTTTTCTAATTTCTGTATTGGATGATACCAGCAGAAAAATAAAATTAAATATTATAGATCATTTTGTACTCCTTATCATACCAAGCAATAAAATTAAAAGACTTAGCTTCATGTTATCAAATATTTAGTGTTTCCCATGTACTTGGCACTGTTCCCAAAGATGTTCATTAATCACTTATTTTTGTATTCTCAAAAACCTATAACATGCAGGCTCTTATTATCTCAATTTTGTAGATGAAGAATCAGTGTAAAGCAAAGTAACATAAAATATCTGAAGTTATTAATGTGGTGAAATAAGGGAGCAAACAGACTTTGGATCAAAAGCAGCAGCTGCTGAATTCTGCCCTGGGATTTGACCACTGCAATTTTCCAGTTTTCTGAATGGAGTTAGTTGGTCTGCTAAATAGATCATTATGGGACTGATTGATATTTCTGTTTACTTGTTTCCAAGATAACACACTTGCTTAATTTGGGCATCCGAAGGACAATGGAATAATTATGCTTGTCCTACCTTAGGGAACACAGGGGCAGCCAAGGGACATTTTCTCTGAGGACAATGTAGGTAGAATTCTAAATTGGCCCAAACCTCTATGGTGAAGAATTTCTTGTTGTATTTAACCTCCTAGTTCATTGGTAATATATGACCCTGAGAACAAAGGAAGGTGAATTTCTCTGGATACATTTCTGTACAGCACATCCTTTTACATAAAGAAATTACTGGTGTTACTTGGAGGAAAAATATAACAGGTAAATTAGTCTATATCTAAGATTTGCATCTAAGCCCCCAAAAATTCAATTATATAATCCTGATAATAATGTTATTCTTTTGTGAGTAGGGACTTCCTTTGATATTATCAGGCTTGGTTTTGCAATACAAGTAACAGAAAAGTTACATGACTCTCAATTCTAATCTTCAGTTAAGAATAAATAAAAGTGAAATTGATCAGCTTTCTTTCATATTTTTAAAGAAGGTTTAGATTACATAAATGTTACATGAATAATCTAGAGGATTCCCATATACCTCACCTCATCGACCTCCCACACTTACCTATGTAACAAAGACTTTAATTAGTGTGGTACATTTGTGACAAATGATGAATATTGAAGCATTGTACTAACCAAGGAGTATAGTTTACATTATACTTTATACTCTATCCCGCAGTTTTATAGGTTTTGACAAAATATATAATGGCCTGTATCCATTATTGCAATGTCATGCAGGACAATTCCAATGTCCCCAAAATGCCCCCATGTTGCACCTATTCTTCCATCTCCCTCCCCTCAGAACCTCTGGTGGTCCCTGACATTATATCAATAATATAAGGTCTTCCATTGCTAGAGTAATAATAAATCTACTTTAGTTCACAATTGCTTTTCCCCCTTATGATTTTTTTGTTACACAATCTTGAGGATTTTGTGGTGCCCACTCTGATGCCAATTGTGAGGTAACTTAGATCCCATGGGGCGGATGAATGGATCTCTATTGCTTGCAGTTGCAGATTCTTTCCATTTCCTGGGATGGACATTGTCCATCATCAATATTTTCTTAGTTGTTCAAGCTGAGTCCGATGACCTGTTGTTTATGTATTACAACTGTGCTGAGATTCAGGACTCAATCTGCATATTAGCAGACCAAATATTTAACACCAAGTGTTTATTTTTATTTTTTATTTACCATATATCTGCTATTATACATCCTTTCGGGATTCATCAATAACAAGAGAAGACATTGTCTCAAACAATGTTTTAATTACAACAAACTAAATCATTATTCCATAAACATTGAATACCTTTAACATGGACAGTCCAATGGTTTTAATATTAATTAACTAATTCATAAATTTCATCTGTAGATTAACATAAGAAATAAATTTTTAAAGTTTTAAATGTAAAAATTTTGACTTCAGTAAAATTTAGAATGCATAACAATTTGGTATATTTACATGAAAAAATATATCAGACATAAATATATCTTTCATCCCTCAGTAGTAAAGCATAAATGAAGATATTTTATAAATTTTTTATACATAAAAGTTTAAAAAGGCCAAGTTCACTTGTTAAGATTATGATGGATGGACCTTTTAGCCCTTCATAGTCTAAGATCTTGTTAGTTACTTCAAATGATTCTTCAAATTGACTATTGAGATTAAAGCATACTTTTAAAAAAAATGTATTTAAAAGTACTAATTTCATACCATTTTACTGATAAGAAAAATTATCTTTTCAGCAAATTACAGAGTATATGAAATACCATTTGTGAAAATCACTTGAACAATGTAAGAGTACTTTGTATTTTAATTTAGTCCTATGGTTTTTATCTATTATGTACTATATAATATGACTATGCCTACCTCCTTACATATGAATTTTCACTTCTGTGACATGAACAAGAACAACTTATATATTTCCTAAAAGCTCTAGAGAATTATATATAAAGGTATATGCTGTTAAAGAAGCAAGAATAGCCAATCAGAATTTATCCAAATTTTAAAATTCTCTTTGACTGTCAAAAGTCTCCCCTTGGTTCTGTAAAATCATTTGTGGGAAGAAGATCACACTTAGAGAGGATTAAGGATATAGTAAGAAAGCCTTTTAATAATTTTCAATTTATAATACTCATATCCTGTTTAGTTTACATCTGCATATCTGTAATTGATACAGGTATTACTGATTTACAATGACCAACTCAATTCAGTGTGTGTGTGTGTGTATATTCATACCTAATAAAAATTATATTTACAGACAACAAAATTAATTCATTCTCAGGAATAAAACTGCTTTTTTTAATGTTGTTTTGATTTTTTAATTGAATCGTTTTTATTTTTCCCTTCCTTTAATACCTAAGACATTCATTTTCATAAACACTGGTAGGAAGGAGAGAGTATAGAAAGTATTCCAAATAAATCCTTAATCAAGCATTTCTTATTTAATTGTGTTGACTTGTTGGAAAGAATGCTTCAGTAGATTAAATAATTACTCAATTTCTAACAAACATGCACATTGTTATTTTTAAAATATTACATATTTCATATTTCAATTGTGTTGATTACATCCTTTGATATGAATTTATAAAACCAAACGTTGAAGTGAAAAATTATATCATTGTAATACATTTCAGAGCTCATATATATTTAGCACTGAAGAGCTTCCATGAATTTAATCCAAAGAAAGATGTCCACAGTGTTTTGAACTACATCTGCTGACCAATTATTTTTTTTTCTGTCTATAATTGTTGGAGAAATAGTATATATATATATATATGCTTACACTCCTTCAAATTAATGTAATTAATATAATGCAGGAGTTTTATAACTGAAAGGTAATATTTGTCAATTGTTAATTATATGGAATTTCCTTGATTGATGAATCTTTCTGGATACATTGTCATGCAACACTTTTCCATAAATAGATTTATGGTAATATCTTAAGGAAAAATATGGAAGGTAAGTTATCAATTTAGTACACTCAATATTTTAAGGACAAACATTTAAGGCCTTAGAATTTAATGATTTTAATCTAGGATTTACTTTTAAGCCAAAAAAAAAAAAATCAATTGCATATTAGCCATGATAATTATGTTATTTTTATGTGAGTAGTTCTTCATTTGACATTATCATACTTGCTTTCACAATACAGCTAAAAGTAATATTAAATGATTATCAATTCTAATCTTTGAGTCAGTATAAATATTAGTGAAATTTAGCATCTTCTAAATACCAGTGTTAATTTTTATTTTCCATGTGTCTGATACTATAAATCCTTCAGAGATTCTTAATAAGAAGAAACATTGTTTTAAACAATATTTGAATTACAAAAATATATTACTAATAATCAGTGAATAACTTTAATATAGACAGTACAAGAATTTTATTAACACACTGATATACTTATTTGTCTCTGTAGATTCATACTAGAAATAATTATTAAAAGTTTTGAATGTGAGAATGTTAACTATTAAATTAAAATGTTTTATAACTATTTGATATATTTACATGGGAAAAACATTAGCCAAAAATATATTTTGAACTCTGAGATGTATTTGAGCATAAGTGAAGGGATGTTTCATAGATATATTAAACATAGAAAATTGAACAGTTCAAGTTAACTAGTTGAGATAAAGATTTTTTTTAGAATTTTTTCCTGTACTGTGTACCCTAACAGTATTTGTAAAACTGTATGCCTTTGGTATCAAATAAAGGAGGGTAAGAGAAGCAATGAGCCTTTGAGCACTTAATATCCTAATGGTTACTTCAAATTAATAAATTTACTCTTCAGATTAAAGCATACTTTGTTTTAGAAAGTATTACAAAATACTAATTATATATCAATATATTAATAATGAAATTAATCTTTTCACCAAATTTTGGAGCATTGTATGAAATATCACTTGTGAAAATGGCTTGAACTATATAAAGTTATATTTAATGTGAATAATCTAACTACAGTGTATGATTATGTCTACTTCTTTACATAGGGGTTTTTACTTTAGTGCCATTACTAAGATCAAAATGTTCATTTCCTTAAACCTTACCTCTCTATAGTATCATATGTAAAGTAACTTGTTGGTAAAGAAGGAAGACTAGACAATCAGAAATACTCTACTGTATTCTTACTGACTGTCAAAAATCTATCAACGGTTCTGTAAAACTATTTTGTGTGAGGGAGAACATCAAACTAAGAGACAATTAAATATATATCAAGAAAGGTTTTTAATAATTGACAATTTTTTATATTCCTTATATCTTACCAAGTTTACATCTTCATTTCTCTAATTGACATAAATAGATTTAGAATGACTGACTCCATTCACTCTCTCTGTTTTTATATAAATATAGAGACAACAAATTTACTCACTTTCTGGAATCCAACTGCGTTGTTTCACTGTTGTTTTGATTTTTTAATTGAATCATTGCTTCTCTTACCATCCTTTATTTGATACCAAAGGCATACAGTTTCAGAAATACTGGTGGGAAAGACAGAGTACATGAAAAATTCTAAATAAATCCTGAATCAAGTATTTTTTTCTTTAATTGAGTTGACTTATAGAAAACAAAGTTTTTCAATAAATTAAATATGTATGTATTAACAAGCAGGAAAAAATAACTGAAATAAATATCAGGTATATTGTTACTATAAAAATATTATATATTTTACATTATACTTGTGTGTACTGTAGGTCCTGTAATATGAATGTATAATACCAAATTTAAAGTAAAAGTCACATTATTAAATGCAATTCAGAGCTCATATATTTTTAGCAGAGAAGAGCTTTACAATTAAGACAGTGTAATGAGTGTATAGTGTTTTGAACTACTTCAGCTTATCAGATTTTTTATTTCTATCTAAAATTGCTGGAGAACTAGTAATGGATATATAGGCTTACACCTTAAAATAAACATAATTAATGTAATGCTGTATTCTTATAACCAGCATGTCATACATGTTAAGGGGTCAATATCAATAATATGGAATTTCTTAGACAGAGCATCGTAATAAATAAGCATGCTTCCAAACATAAGAAATTCACTATATCTTGTGACATCCAATGACTACTTTACCAGAAAAAAGGTCAGTCTTCTGTGCTGCATGAAATTTAGTTTTTAATATTGTCATAGATATTGAATTTTAAAAGAATTACTTTTTGAGGAACATCTTGAACCATGTAGTGCCTGCAGATTACCGAAATTAACCAATCTACTCATTCCTTCTTTTTTCAACAAAATGGAATATGAGCTGATTGAGCTTTTCTCTACCCCTTCCCACCCCCACTGCAGATTAGGTTAACGGCCATCTGTACAAGTTACTCTTTCTGGCCTTTACACAGAGGTCTACAAAATTATGCAGAAATGAACATTATCAAGCCCTCAGGCAAAATTATATCACTAATAGCAATTTTTGTATTTTTGTTTGCTTCCATTGTTTTCTAGTTTGTTATATCAGCAACAGTCTTTGGGTTATGTGGCATCAAATTACCGAATCTCAACCATCAGACATATTGTTTGATAGTGAGCTTTTTCTCATCCTTTTTCGAAGGTCTTATTTTTATACTATCAAATTACAGAAAAACTAAAGACAAACATATCCAAATTAATTTCAAAACAAAGATCACTTACAGAAGATTATTCTTTTAGATGCCACATTACATAAAATGCAAAGAAACAGTGAACCTGAATACATTTAGATGTGATTATGGTCCTGGTACTTTAACTGCTGTCAGAATAGGCACAATTACTCGATTCCTCTGAAAAACAAACTTATCTTTTAAAATAAGAAAAACAATCCATTACATAACTGTTATTTACAATGCCATATGTAAAACAACTATCATGTTTTACATAGGTGTATAGCAGATTACTTAGACACACATTCTCTACCTCTTACAAAGCAGGAATAAGCAAAAGTATAGAATGTCTTGAAGTATGTGTGTGATATATCCATATATAGATAGGTAAAATAATAGAGATAGAGGAATAGAAAGATAGTTTGAGTGTTAGACAAAGATATATAGATCTAGAAAGAAAGAATGGTACATTGGTAAAGAAATAGATTCATAGAGTATATAATGATGTCTGAATTCTTTATTTTAAATCAAATTCTACTTATTAACATTATTAAATTTCAAGGTCATAAATGTATGTCCTTAAAATTCTGATGGTGCATTAAATTGATAAATATGGGATAAACTATATTCAGTCAGTACTGAGTAACATTGCAATAGTAATGAGATCAAATGTGTGGTAGAAATAGTGCTGAAAATATTTGAAGTTCTTAATATATATAATTGTGCAACTAAGGAAGATAATAATGTAAACACATTATAAAATGAGGGTGGACCAAATTGTGGTGGGACTAAAGATTTTTTTCTAATCTATCCAGGATAATGAATAAGGAAGCAGAGAATGGAGAGATGGTCTAACCAGACCACTGGAACTGATTTTATTCTTCTGGGGCTATTTCACCACATTCAAGCCCCCAATATCCTATTCTCCCTCATCTTCTTGATGTTTCTTATGACTGCTGTTGGCAATATTATGATGATGATTCTCATTTGGTTGGACTCTCGACTCCATACTCCTATGTACTTCCTTCTCAGCCAACTTTCCATCATGGACCTCTTGTATAGCTCCACCTTTGTCCCCAAGATAGCCACTGATTTCCTGTCTTGGAAAAATACTATTTCCTTTATTTACTGTGCAACTCAGCTCATTCTCTTCACAACCATTATTGGTGCAGAGTGTTTTCTCCTGGCTGTAATGGCTTATGACCGTTATGTGGCTATATGCCATCCTCTCCGTTACTCCATTCTCATGAGCCCTACAGTTTGCACCTTCATGGTGGCTGGTACCTGGTTGGGTGCTTTGTTCAATTCCTTGGTCCATGTGATATATACTCTGAACCTCCCTTACTGTGCCTCCTGGGAAATCCATCATTTCTTTTGTGAGATCCCAGCTCTCCTAAAACTTGTTTGTGCTGATACATCTCAGTATGAAAATGGACTTTATGTTAGTGGTGTTGTGTTCTACCTCATTCCAATATCTTATATTATGGCCTCGTATGGGCAAATACTTTCTACTGTTTTGTGATTAGACTCAAACTTAGGGATGAGAAAGGCTTTGGCAACCTGCTCCTCCCATATGATTGTGTTATCTCTCTTCTATGGAACAGCCATCTTCAAGTACTTTCTCCCCAAAGCCTATCATACCACCGAGCAAGATGAAGTAGTGTCTGTCTTCTACACTATTGTCACTCCCATGCTTAACCCCCTCATCTACAGTCTTCGAAACAAAGATGTGGCTCTAGCCCTCAGGAAAGTTCTGGGAAAGTAAAATTCCTTTGAAATTTGACTTCTATTGGGAATAAGACACAAGAGCTTGGATCTCATATACAGAACTCTATTAGTATAATTGAGATATATGACATATTACAACCAAATGTTACTGTTCTGGAGACAACTCATGGATAAATTCCTTCAAGCTATTGATGGTAAAATCATAATAGTCCAATCACTTCCTCCTACTGAACTTCATTTAAGCTTCACAGAAATATTACAGAGAATGTTCTCTGTAAAAACACACTCATTTTCAGGTGCTAGCAAGCAATAGAGAGCACATATATCTTTAGACATTAGACTAGAGAATAAATGCACAATCTTATCTATAAAGATCCTCTGCTGAATTTTACAATTCTTCTTCTTAAATAGTAATATTATAATATTGCAACATCATTTAAAAATAAACATTAGTAAAAAATGCTCAGTCTTTAAGTTTTGGAAATCTTAAGGTAACATTCAATTCTTAATATATTATTTTATTTTGGAACACAAATACACATTTTTCCTTTGTTTTCACCTTTTTATTTTGGAAGTGTTATTATGCTTTTAAATGAATAGTTAGAAACACACATATTCTTCTATTATTTAACAATGTTACCATTAATGACAGCAATTTAGACTGTAATTTAGTAATCTATTAAAATATTATTCATTGTTAAGTCCATTCCTGTTTATGTATATACACATACAAATGTACTCATGTATATATGTGTAAGTGTATATGCATCTCTCATGCTTGGAATTGTATGGACCCCACATGAACATGTTCTTCAATATGATCCATTCCTGTGAAAGTAAACCCATTGTAACTAAGATCATTTGTTGAGGTTATTTCAGGTAAGGTATAACCAACAGAGTGAGGATGGGTCTTAATCCTATTCCTGGAGTCCTTTGAAAGAGAATGAAATTCAGACAAAGAGTGAAAGCCACAGTAAATCAATCGGTACCTGAAATCAATGTAACCTGAAAGAGAAGGAAAAGACCAGCAGATGTCATCATGTGCTTGCCATGTGACAATCTAAGTACAGGATCACAGACAGCCACAGACTGCCTCAGTTTTCAGGGAGAATACATCACCTTCATGATTTCTAATTTTGGACATATTCATTGTGTCAAAACCATGAGCAAATAAATTTCCATTGTTTAAGTCTAACCATTTCATGATGTTTGTTTGACCACCCTAGGAAATTAAAAGATCATTTATATTCAAATATATGTAGATGCCCCTATCGATATACGTGCACATATATGTGTACTTATGAAAAGCATATCCAGTGTCAATGGAATTTTTCCTGTTAAATATTTAATAGGAAAAATAATGGGTCTAAGAATTACATTATTTTTTAATATATATTTCATGAATAAATTTTAAGAGTTATGTACATGTAAGACAATAAAATATATTTATGCATATATTATATTTGTTTATTTAAGGATATTCATGTGATTCCAGTTTTCAACAAAATTTAAGAGATCCACTTTTATATTATAATTTTAAAAAATAAATTTGTATGTGAAAAAGAGAGCATGCCAGAATTTTAATAAATACTTATTCATTTAGCTATGCACAATTAAAATTGCATGTGTGATTTAAGATTCTTATTTGGGACTCTTCAAAATGAATTTTACCCATGTATTATTTCTGGTCATCATAGTTTCATATATATTTGAATGATTTATTTTCATTTATTATTACTGAAAAATCACCAATCCATTTTTGCTCTTATAATTTAACATTTTATCCTCAGTTCTATATATGAATTTCTGTAAATTTATTTTATTTTGTTATGCCTCATCACTGCACATTTGCTTTATAATTATATATATATATTTTTACAGGTTTTATTTTTTTGTTTCTTTTAATTCAACCTACATTCTATCTTCAGCCAACTTTACATAAATAAATTCTATGTTAAAATATCCATCTACTTTGTCTGAGAAGATACTTAGTATTCAATAAATTGCCACTAATTTTCAAAGGATTAACTGGTCAGAGAGAATTAGCTCACCACATCAATAAAAAGAACAATTATTACAAATGTGCATGTGTAATACAACCTAACACTTATTTTTAAATTTTATAACATTTTGTTTTATCAAAATTCTCATGGCTTATTAATTGCATGATAATTGGCCCAAAAAGAATTTTCTGGAGATTAGATCCTTCAATATATAACTCTGATAGAGAAGATTTTAATAAATATGACCTAAAAGAATTTTAAATATGTGAAAAAAAATGTGTTCCTGAAAACAATATTCCTTTTCTTCATGCCACCTATCATGTCTTTTATGTAATTTTTTTTCACTTTTCTCACATTCATCAGATAGCTAAATTTTAAGAAAACTATTATAATTCTAGTACCAATAGCTCAAAATTATATAAACTAATGTTGATTAACTATCCCAATTCTTTCTGTGACCCCATATACACATCTTTTACTTACCCTAAAGGATATCTGGGTCTTCTACTTCATTAAATAGGTATATATGAAAATATGACCCATTGTGGCTGTATCTCTCCTAACTATACCTCAGCTTTAAAAACTGCCTCTCCTTCCTTTCCTCATGTCAGTTTTGGCAAGTAACAGATTCCTAACCCATAGTGACATTCATAAACATGTTTTACAGGACCAGCCAACATTTTCATCTGCCTAGCCACAATTACTGATCTAGGAATAGACAGATATTCAAGTCAGGATGACATGTTCCCTTCTCTGGGCTTTTTATATTTTTAAATCTTTGGCAAATCAGGGGATACCAAATTTGTCTTCCTAGGGAAACATTCACTTGTCTAAAACTTTTAACACTTCAAATTGTTTGAAAATCAATTCAGCTATATTTAAAATTGATATTAGCCACATACATACATATATAAGTTCTTTAGATCTTGCAAAAATGAGACTTAATGTAACAATGGAAGTATTAGATGGAAAAGGGAAGATCCCTGATCCTAAGCCAAGAGAGACTTCCATCCATTCAATTCTCTCATTTGTCCCATTTTGTCCTTGTATATTATCAGCCAGAAACGTGTAGCCACTCAGTTAACTGTGCCTTTATAGTAAAATCTTCACTAATTCTTGAGTAATAATTCAGGAATTTTAACTACTGATTGTTGACATATACATGATTCTAAGTCTGATAACTCATATAGATTGAAGTTTGCCCCTCAATAAGATATGTTCAAGTCCTGACCCCCAGTATCACAAATGTGATCAAATTTAGAACAAGGAGTGAGGTAATGTTTACCCAAGCCAAACCTTGCCTCAGGCATTTGCGGGGCACTACGCCCCACCTTCTTCCCGGACCCAACTTCCCCATTTCTCTCAGCCTATCACAGCACTCCCTCCCAGCCATAACCTTATTTGGACATGTTGGCCTTCTCCTCTAGCCTCCCCCCTCCCTCCCAAATCTTCCCCCCACGCCCAGCAACAGCTTCGCCCTATCAGAAGACAACACGCTCACCCCCGCCACCGCTGCCTATATAACTGCGCAGTTATCCCTGAATAAAGGTCTTACCTTCCAGCAAGCAAGTGAGTGGTGTCTCTTCATTTAGTACTGTCAGGGAGACCACAGGGCACCAAACGGCGACCCTGTGACAACTTCTCCTTAACCCCCGTGAAGACCAGGGAGCCGGGCCTGCGCTCTCCTGACAACTTCTTCACCCCCCGCCGTTCCGGAGTGCATGCCGGACGGTCCACAACTAGCTCGTGTCGCTCCCCGGGCTGCAGCAGGGCTGATCACCCTCAGGCCCGGAAACAAAGCGGCAATTGGCGCCCAACGTGGGGCACCCAACCACCAGGTAAGACCCATGCTTTTCGCTCTCTTTGTTCTCGGCCCTATCGCCCTCTTGCTCCTCTTTGCCCTTCTGTTCCACCTCTTCCCCAGTCTCACTCAAACTCCCCTTCCCTCCGTTGGGTTAGTGCTCCTCCTGCTCGTTCTCCTCTTGGCCCTCGTCGTCCTACCGGCAATGGGAAACTCCTTTTCTAAGCATCAGGCACCCCAGGTCCACGCTTTAGCCGCACTGCTCGCATGCCATAACTGCAGGACTTCCTCCAAACAGCTCCAAACCTATTGGGACCTTCTCTTTCCCTTTAACCCTTGGCTCCCTACCGCTAATCTTTGGGACCCAGACACTTACCGCCTGCTAATCGATCGGGTAACCTCGGCCGTTGAGCACGAGAACAAGCGCTTTCCCCCCGGACTCATCCCCACGCTCATTACTGTTCGTTCCTGCCTGCTCGGCGCCTCTCCCCCAGAGCACCCTCCCGCGGTACTACCCACGGAACCTTCCCCTGATAGCTCTGAAGATACTTCCTCCTTCATCCTCACTGTCAATAACCTCTTGGAGGACCCGCCTGGGCCATCTTGCCCCTCAGCACCTCTCCCGCCTAAGGTCCTCAATGCTAGTCCCTGCGGCAGACAAGATGGTGCACTTCCTCCTTCTTCTCCGCCCGAAAAGCGGAACCTTCAAGATGGCGCACTCCCTCCTTCTTCTCCGTTCGAGGGGCGGAAACCACCTGACCCTCCGCCCACACCCTGCCTCCCGCTTCCTAGCTCTACCTCCATACCCCCCGCGCTCCTAACCACCCTTACAATATACTGGGAAAATCTTCAAAAAATTCCGCTGCTCCTGCCCCCACCTCTTCTTGTTCTACAGCTCCACAGGCTCCCCCCAACCCGTCTCCTCCTGCTGTGTGCCGCGTTAGGAGAAGAATGTTGCTTCTATGCCAACCACTCCGGCCTCATAAAGGACAACATGGCCCAGCTGAGGGAAGGCCTGGCTAAGCGCAAAAAGGAGTATGAAGCCCTTAGCAACAACACCTGGACCTCCTGGGGATTTGACAAACTCCTCCCTTGCCTCCTCCCCTTCATTGGCCCTTTAATACTCATTCTGCTCCTTCTCTCTCTAGGCCCTACCCTCTTTCGAAAACTCTTGCAGGCGATTCGCAACTCCCTCTTCGATAAGCCAGTGACCGTCCGCTATCAGCGAGTCCAAACCCGTGAAGTTGAATATCTGCATCTCTCCAACAACAACCAATCCTTCAATCGCCCAACCCATGCCAATCACTCACCCCTCTAGGTCCCTACCCTGTCCCTCCTCCCCTTCCAAACCAACCTCTCCCCCTATTACAATTTGGCCAAGACAGAGCTGAACTGGCGAGCCAACGACGGGCAACTTAGCCAGGCACACAGAACGGCCAACCGAAGACAGGGCGTCAGCCACTGTTGCTTGCTGGGCTGTTATCCGATGACGGGCAACTGAACCTTCTCTTAGCTCTGCTGGACAACCTAAGACAGGGGCCTAGCCGATTGTTGCCACTGGGCCCTGGCACAGTCGAAGCTGCTAGTGCACCCAAAGACGGGTAAGCTCCAGCCCTTTCCTCTAGCACGGTTCTGACCTAAGACAGGAGCAGCCCCTATCACTTATGCACAGTTGCTGCTGGGTCAGCCCAATGACGGGTAAGAGCTGTTAAGTGCCACAGCCGGCTACGACCTAAGACAGGTCCAGTTCCCTACCCTTAATTCTTCTAAATTGCTTCTTAAAATTAAAACTAAGGGAGGAGATGAGGTAATGTTTACCCAAGCCAAACCTTGCCTCAGGCGTTTGCGGGGCACTACGCCCCACCTTCTTCCCGGACCCAACTTCCCCATTTCTCTCAGCCTATTACAGCACTCCCTCACAGCCATAACCTTATTTGGACATGTTGGCCTTCTCCTCTAGCCTCCCCCCTCCCTCCCAAATCTTCCCCCCACACCCGGCAACAGCTTAGCCCTATCAGAAGACAGCACGCTCACCCCCGCCCAACTCTGCCTATAAAACTGCGCAGTTCTCCCTGAATAAAGGTCTTACCTTCCAGCAAGCAAGTGAGTGGTGTCTCTTCATTTAGTACTGTCAGGGAGACCACAGGGCACCAAACGGCGACCCTGTGACAACTTCTCCTTAACCCCCGTGAAGACCAGGGAGCCGGGCCTGCGCTCTCCTGACAACTTCTTCACCCCCCCACCATTCCCGGAGTGCACGCCGGACGGTCCACAACTAGCTCGCGTCGCTCCCCGGGCTGCAGCAGGGCTGATCACCCTCAGGCCCGGAAACAAAGCGGCAAAGGAGTTTTGAATATATCATTACTAATGATGAGATGAAAATAGAAAGTGTGGAAAATATGACAGGAATCTTTATGAGGAGATAATATTTGGACAAACAAGCCACATATTGGAGGAAGAGATCGAGTTGTGTCATAAATTGCCACTGCCAGAACCCAAGAGACCTCAGCAAATGCATGACTCTGCAAGACCTTGAAAAGGAGTTCTAGTATCCAGAACTGTGAATTAAGCCACCGGATAAATTTCTGGGATATTAAGAAAAACAGTTTGTGGTCCTTGTTATGCTAGCCTTGGGAAATTCAGAAAATAACAATGTATAGAAAGGACAAAATTGTATATATATCACTCCTCTAACAATATATGAGAATGTTTATTTCCCTGCTTGAACTGTTATATTTTAGAGTTGTTTAATTAAAAATATATATGAATTTGTATTTTATCAATAATGATATATTTCTTAAATACTTAATCTACTTTTAATTTTTTTTGGACTTTGATAATTTTAGTATTAATATTGTTTCTGGCATTTAATTTTTTAATCTTTGTCTGCTGTACAGAAACTGTGTTGACTTTTTCTGCTAAACCTGAGTGGATTTTCATAAGATTTGAAGATTAGCAGTAGATAGTTGCATTCTTTAGTTTAAAATATGAACAGTAATCAACCAAAATTCATTTTGGAATTAATTCTAGAAAATAAATATCAACTACCACAAACAAAAATACATTTGTAGCCAAAATTCGATTCTCTCTTTGCATTGTACTTAACTATATGAAAAAAGAGAAAGTACTAACCTCAGGGAGATATATCCTGAGTTTCAAATACTATTTTACAGTCAACCTGCTAAGTGAAAACATAAAAAAAAAAAATACCACATACAGTCCTGCTTAATAGGATTAGCTGTAGACACTGGTGTTAAATATGTAATAATGTTTAATTATATTCTTGAATCCTTTTAGGTAAGAAAATATGTCTGAAATATTGGAAAATGCTTGGAAAAGCATTTTGCTCAATGCAGATTCTAGACAATTACTGGTAATTTATTTTCATGTATTTTGCCATCCCTCTTCTTTAAGCTCTGCTAACCTGCTTCAGGGAGTAGGGAAATGCTTTCTTGAGTTTCATCTCCAAGTGCCATAACTGGTTTCCACTGTGAAGACTTGGGAAAATTCCTTCTTGTATTTCCAGTAGGAGACAGAAAACCTAACCCTTTTGTTATATTTCTAGAGTGATCTGTTATCCTTAAAATGGACTGTCCTCAACTTATTTTCAGAGCCTAAGTAACAAGAGGAAAGAAAATATTGAATTCCAACCACTTCTACCATTCCATTTTGGGGAATAGAAATACTGAACTTATTCAGCTATAGCTTTTGATGTGTGGGAAGAAAAATACCCATTTTTTCACCCACTTCACCTTTCATGTCTCATCTAGGATGTGGGAGTTACAAAGCTGAGAAACACTTGTGTATTGAACAGCCCAAATGCACAGGTTATGTAAAAGATAGAGATCCAATCATCAGATTATAGAATGTATCATCTGTCCCCATATCTCACAAGGACATCAATAAAGCTCCTATAAAATAAAATAAGATTAAAACAGAAAAAAATTGTGTAAGGACATCATATTTAAGAAGTCTCCATGAAATGTCACCTTGAACTGCCAACAATACTGAATTTTTTTGAAAAATTGGTATGAACAGAAGCACTACCAACCTAGACTGAAAGGTCAAGAAAAAAGACAAATTGAAAGAAATCTCTTTAGACTGAATTCAGCACATAAACTCACTACATTAACACTGACTTGGGACATGACTCCCAGGGATGATCCTCCCAGACCCTGAGGGATTTTTACCAAGTGCCAACTAGTGATGCATTTGGAAAAAGACCTTGACCAAAAGTGGGAAATAACTAAATATAAATGACTTTTTATTGTTAAGAGATTTCAAAGTGACATGGGAGTTCATTCCAGAGGTTACAATTATGCCCAACTCATCAGGATCTCATTGATTGCCACAGTAAACAATGCCTGAAGCAGGTGTCCCCCTGGGGGATCTAGAGACATCTAGATACTATAGGCAGGGTAGACAATCTCAGTAGTTTGGCACCCTGTCAGTGGGTTTTATTAATTTATTTTAAATAAACAATAAGTGTTCAGTAAACCTGCTGAGCTTACAAAACAAACATGCATAACATCATAAAAGGCTCCCACACATCACCCCACCACAAATAATTTGCATTGTTGTGAAACGTTTAACAATCTATGAGAGAGCATCAAATTATTACTACTAGGTAGAGTCTGTATCTTACTCCCCTATACATTTTTTTAGTATTAATTTATTTATTTACTTTTATCCATTTTTCACCCCAACCCATTTTTGTCCATTTTTTTTTGTCCATTTGCTGGGCAACTCTCTGTGTCCATTTCCTGCCCTCTCTTCTCATCCTTCTCATCCCAGTGAAGACAGTTTCACTGGGATTCGATCCTTGGAACCTCTGATGGTGGGAGAGAGGCATCCCACCTGTGCCACCTTAGTTCCTGGTTCTTCAAGGTGTCTTGTCTTGGATGTGTCTTGTATCACTCTCCTGTTATGCCATCATCTTGCTTCGTGGCCTGAGGTCTCACCTGGTCCCAAGACCTGGTGGACTCACTCATTCAGGGGCCTGATGGAACACCTATGTGAGGGGCCTGAAGGCACACCCACACATGGTCCCTGGGGGGCTCACCCGCTTGTGGGACCAGGTGACACACCCATGCATGGGGCCTGGGGGGCTCACCCACTCATGGGGACATGGGGGCTCAGCTGCTCATGGGGCCTGGTGGTGCACCCACGTGTGAGTACTGGGGGGCTCACCTGCTTGTGGGGCCTAAAGGCACACTCACTTGCAGGGCCTGGCAGCATACCCATGTGCAGGGCCTGGGGGACTCATCCACTTGTGGGGCCTGATGGCATACCTGCACAGGAGGCCTGGTGACCTGCATGTCTTCTATATTTTTCCTTTTTTAAATTTTTACTGGGAGGTCCTGGGGGTCGAACTCAGATCCCTCCATATGGGAGACGTATGCCCAAGCATTTGACCCACATCTGTCCTGGTGCTATATCTCTTAAGGTTGACCAAAGATACCTAGAGCTACACTTATTTCCCATACAGGGTGGTCAGATAATAAATCAGGCTTAGTTTATCACCAGCTTTTTAAAAACCAGACCTAGGGAGAAAAACTAAGTCTGGGGACACATGCATGGCTTCTAATATAGCAAATGTTTAGCCTAAACTGTTTATCACAAAATCAGTACAGTGAGAATATTCGCAAATGGGTTTTATTTTGATATATATGTTCTCAAATGTAACAGAGTTATAATCATTTATAATTTCCCTATATATGGCTCTTCTGTCCTTTATTTGAACCTATAAATTATCACTATACTTATTAAATATATGTACAAGAGACTTAAATCTTCAGTCTGTTCATATGCCGGTTAAACCTTTAATCTCAGCAGTGTTGCAACACTTACTATCCAGTAGTCAGACTCTCCCAGGACCACTAACAATATGATGATGATGAAGAACACCCATCTCAAGAAACAAAGATTATTTACAACTGCAAGCAATACAATTCCATCCATCTGCCCCAAGGGATCTAAGCCACTCGCAATCAGAAACAGAGTGGGCATCACGACCCTAAAATCCTCAAAACTGATGAATGTACAAACATAAGGAGTGAATGCAACTATGGACTAAAGTAGACTTATTATTATCTTAGCAATGGAAGATCTTGAAACATTGATATAAAGTTAGTGGTTATCAGAGGTTCTGAGGAGAGGGAAGAATAAGTATAACATGGGGTGTTTTTGGGAAATTGGAATTGATCTGAATGACATTGCACTAATCAATACAGGTCGTTATATATTTTTTCAAAACCTTTAAAAGTGTAAACTATAACATAAACTATTGACCATGGTTAGTATCAGTGCTTCAATATGTGTCCATCAATTATAACAAGTGTACCATACTTATGAAAGATGTTGATGGGGAAAAGTGGGGGAGGAGGAGGAGATGGGGTATATGCAAATCCACCTATATTTTTTATTTATCATTTATGGAATCTAAAACTTCTTTAAAAGTAAACTAAAGTATTTTTTTTTAATGCAAAGTAAAAAGCCTTCAGGGAGAAAGAATGGATAAAGATATCTAAACCAAAAATGATCTTGTTGGACCAAAAGAGAATACCCACTCATGATTGTGGAAAGGGAAGATCCATTCCCGTGTTTCAAGGGAAAAGTCCATTTACCCTAGCACTTTTAAGGGGTGGGCCTTGTGAAGGAATCCATCCTGCAATGTCTTGCAGTGGTCTGTCCAGCAGAGCCTGTGATAGCGCAATGAAGTTACTTTTAACATGGGGGTTGAGAGAGGTCAGGGATAGAACAGCAGAAGTTTTTCTCTTGAGATGATCCCCAGCATGCCTTTTATTCAGGATTTTTTATCAGTCAATGTCAGGCTGCAGGTGCAGGGGAGCAGGCAGGTATAGGGGTTGTAAATCACATTATAAGAATTCCAGGCTGATAAGGGGAAGCAAGATTACAGAATCATTAAATGATATACATAGGATATAGAGTGGGAGATAAGCGAGATGAGATAAGCAGGAAGTTCCTGTTTATGGCAGGAACTTATAAAGTGAATTCTGTGTGGGCAGAGAAACAGGCCTCCAAGCTATTTTTTAGATGTAAAGATTAGAGGGTTCCCACATCTCCCACTTTTCTGTTTAAATAAGAAGAAAAAGAAGAGGGAAAAGTATCCTGACACAATCCTCTATAAAAACTGTCCCTTTCCCGATAGTTCAAGGTAAACAAATTTTGATAGCAATAGCAAGGCCAGGTCACTGTCTGCTTTCTGGGTTCAGAACTGGGCTGTGCAGGGGAAACAAAATAGCCATGGTGGAAGGAGACCTCCCTTGGGAGGGGTGAGGGCCAGGGTCCTACCTCTGTAGGCCCTCAAATTCTCACCTGATGGCACCTCTGTGACTGTGCCTGTCTTAGGTTGTTCCTTCCTTGAGGAATCTTACCCATCATTGCCTACCAGACATTCAGCGCCAAGCAGGGTGAAGTGTTCTTCAACAGTTTATGCCTCACGGCCTCCACACCCAACACCAGTCTTCGGACTTCCTCACACATAGGTGGGGTCCCAGCTCTGGTCACATTTTGGGGAAACCAGGTTTCTGAGAGGGCTCAGCACAAGGCAAAGGGCAGGAGACAGACAGTTTGACACCAGCACTTAGAAGACCTGCTCAACCTAGGGATGCCAGGCTCGTGGCACAAGGCAACCTTACAAGTAGGACATGTACAGGACATCTCCAGGTTACGACAGGAACAATGGGAAGGAGGAAACTGGAAAAACTGTGTGCAGGAAGAAAAAGGGGTCACAGAGTCAGGCAAATAGGTAGGGAGGTGAGAAGGAGGGAAAAGAGACCTTGGGGTGAAAAATTCATTCAAAGGTGATTTAACCAAAGGGCCCCCAAGTCTCCTCCTCTTTTGTTTCTTTGTTCTTGATTTCCTGATGTCGGTGGCTAGAGAGATGAAGCAGTGGCCAGGGTGATGATTTTCTGTTCAGCATGATGAGCTTGAAAAAAGGCCTGGCAGATTAACCTAAGAATCGATAATAAAACAAGAAGTATGATTATTCTGAGGAGAGATATAATCCAGATTCGTATGTTTAGGCCATGAAACCAATTTGAGGGATTTAACCACTGTAAAATACCATTAAGTGTTTGAAACACTTTTTGCTGAGCAAGAAGTTGTATTTGAGATAGTTGATGTTCCAGGCATTGCTGGAGAGCCAGTACTTCTCCCTGTAATTGGGAGGAGAAGCCTCCTAGAAGGTGAGTTTTAACTTGTTCCCAAGAAAGTCAGGAGCTATTCCAAGGCAAAGGGGTGGCACAAATTTTAACATGTTCCCATTCGCAGTGCACACCTTGTCTGGTAAGCAAGCAGAGCTTGTTGTTTTTCACCTATCCAAGGATAGAGGCTTCAAAAGCATCAAGTTTGGTAAGAATATTATTGATATGAGTTTGTGTTAAAAGTTCATCAGTGACATTGGTCATAATTTGATTAACAGCATAAGCAGTTTGAGCAGATTCTGTTAAGGTGACTGCCACAGTGGTGGCAGTGGCAGCTATGATAATGGCTGAAATAATCAAAATAATAAGCATATCAATGAATCTTTTAGGCTTAATTGTTTAAGATTTCCCCAAGTTACTCCCTGAGTTTGGATAATGTTATGACATGGTTGTGTCTGGGAGGTCCTTTGTTCATCCATTATTATCTTTTCCATCTGTGGTACTGGGTTGAATGAGTGATCTTTCCAGCTCATTGTATAGCTTCATGTTTTTTGCTGGCAGCCACGGGGGCCTGTTGGAGTAAACACACAAACATACCCTCTCCCCTACATTATGAGGTTACTGGGTCCTTTCCACCATCTATTCCTTAACATTTCCTTGTATAGAATCTTACCTTGTATTTGATGACTCTCCTGATGAGGGGAGAAATGTTTTTCACCTGTTGAAAGGCTGTTTTTATCACAATTTTTTAAAATGTAAAATATATAGTGCTAGGGCTATTGAGCATTTTCTTGTGGCAGGACTTTTTATTGATTTCTAGTTATTGAACTTTTGTTAATAATGGAAAGAATATAAAATAAGTGAAGGATTGTTTATAAACAGGGGTTTAACTGTTATATTTCAATCTTTTATGATATGTATACACACATTCACATGCGAACTAAACTGGAGGACACACTGATATACTTGGCTTATTTTTGGCTAGAGTCCTGGATAGATACAAAATAAATGCTAATATGTATATTTAGTTTAATAAGTTTATACTGATAATTAGAGTGAGAAACAAGAATAATATAATCAATTAAAAGATTAAATTAATATTGAACAGAGTTATAGAATGATAGATAAATAGAGCAGTTTTACATATAAACTCACCAACATCTAGCTTTTGCCTGGGAAGTTTTGAATTAGTAGCTGATACTAGAGTTTTGATTGAGAATACTTGTGTAGAGCATCTTTTCTTAGGATGGGACTTTAATTGGTCTGACTAGGGACTATCATTTTTACTGTGTTCAGTATTAATGACCTTGATTTATAGATGCCAAATTGTGAGCACTGTGTTAATTCCTGAGGGAGTGGCCAGCCTCTTCAGGAAGGAACACAACACTCCCTGGGCAGTACATTCCAAGGTACATCAGTCCCTGAGAAAGTGGCCAGCTTTCTTAGGGGGAACACAACACCTTTTGGAATACACTTTGTTTTTAGGTGTTATAAAACATCTTTGATGTGTTCACTGTTATTATCATTCTTCCTAAAATATGAAAAGTGCTGATTATCAAAGTATTGGTTTGCTGATTAACAAAGTTTCTTGTGTCATGTTTCACTTTTAGGGTGAATAATATCCACTAAATTTTTCCCTACTACATTTGGTTTTAGAATTGTTTAAACTCAAAAGAAGAGATTTACATATGCATTCAAGAATATATATTTATGTATAACTTACAAATCATCAAACTACTTAAGTATGTAATGTACTTTATTATTAAAGTTTTGATTAGTATTTAAGCATTTTATATAGTTCATAATCATAGTAGATTAAATAATAATAAGACTTTTAACTAGCAGGCATCCAATGAATAAACTTTTATTTCTTATGGGTTTAAGGTTGCTAAGCAGTGAGGTTATATAGGCTAGTAGCATGATCAAAATGATTTCATTTTCTCTCATTTGTATAGCTTGAGACAAATTATTATATTATTATTTGGGCTGTGGGGCAACATATTAACTTGTAATCTTAACACCTGCACTGGTTTTGCTGTTAGCATTTTAATTGGAACTGGGGCTGTGATTCACAGTGTTGAATTTAAACTTAGTTTACAGTTGGCCTTTTAATAGGCAGGGGAATGCAAGCTGGTTTGACTTGTTTAAGGAGATACTAAAGAAAACTTTAGCAAGTTTTAAAACAAAGTGATAGTGATATAATTGGATACTAATTTTTTGCAACAAACTAACAATATTTGGGACTGCTGCATACTGCAGTGGTGTTATTTTTTTTTTTAATTTATTTATTTTTTATTGTGGGTAAAAAAGTGGTGTTATTTTAATTTACCATAATTTACTGTTATGCACAACCCTGGCAGCCCCTAATGGCACCTCTCTTTTTGCTGCTATAGAGCTGCCTCTTTAGCAGAGGTGGGGCAAATTAGATGAATATGAGTTAAAGCATCTGCCTTTTGATTTTTAGGTGGAACGGTAGTTTCTCTGACACACAAACAATGTTAAATTTTTAGGAATTTTATACACTTTTTATGTATTTATATGAAGTTGTATTCATATAATTTTAAATAACAGAGGGTTAAAGAATAACTTTTAATTTTAGAACAATTTCAAATACTTTCCATTTAGACTATAGCATATCAAATAAACTGAACTATTTTATTACTTTATGTTTTTTAAGGTGAAAAATCAAATCTTTTGCAATAATTTGAAATAAAAGCTACTTTCCAGGATTTAATTTTGAGAAAGCAGGCTTGAATATTATGTTCTTCTAAAGGTGATTAAAAATTGTTTCTCCAAAGAAATGATAGGGTTAAAGTATAAAAAGCTATCTTGATAAAACAGACCTTTTTTTTGTGTGTGTGTGTGTATACTGATTATTCAGGAGATAAAAAACCTTTATTAAACAGACCAATGACTTTAAGAAACTTTGAGAAAGGACAAAATTTTAACTTTGTATCAGTATACAATTTGATACCAAAGCCTTTTAAACTTTATAGATAAACCCATCAAGTCTTACTTAACTCTGACCACAAAAATTCCTTTTCCAAGCCCTTTCTGTATTCATTCAGATTTTGTTCCACATTTTGCTCTTTCATAATAACCTTAGGACAAAATTACTTTATTTTTCCCTCATAATAAAAACACATTCTATGTACCTTCTATACATAAGTTATCAAAATGATAATTCAAAATTTTTGAAACTGTTTCCAAGCAAACCTTTTACAACATACAATTACCATCCACATTAAACAAATTTGTCAAAATAATGATTCAATTTGTTTATAACTATTTTTATTATTCATATTTATTTATTAATATAAGCACTTATTTCATTTTTGGGCCATTTGAATAGAGCTGTTTTAATAATTTTCATTTTTCAATTTAGTATTACTATCCAGAGATATCAAAATATACACTGACATTGAACAAACAAACATAAAACAAAGTACAATATATCAATGGAAACATACATCTTTGATTTTACTGCT
Source organism: Tolypeutes matacus (assembly GCA_026826555.1). Classification (NCBI taxonomy): domain Eukaryota; kingdom Metazoa; phylum Chordata; class Mammalia; order Cingulata; family Chlamyphoridae; genus Tolypeutes; species Tolypeutes matacus. The sequence goes on from JAKSZT010000663.1 coordinate 1,517,180, forward strand.
TTTGAGAAATTTTTTTGAAACTGTTTTGCCAAGTTCTCCTATACTTCCAGTGCTTTAATTTTATTAGCCTCCACCAGCCCACAGACACATTACCATATAGGGAGTAGGGGGTTTACAGAGCAGCTGCTGTAATGTTTTCCTTATCTTAGCTAATCTTTTGGCCTAATGTTTTCTTACAAGCATGATCTCATTGACAAAGTCTCTATTCAGCACTTCTGCCTTTTGAGTGCAGTCTTTTTGATATTCTAGAAGCCAAACACTAAACTGAGCTGTGGCAACAAGAGTTTTTACAAGAACTTCCCAATCCCAGGGGCACATTTGAGAGCCATTTGCAAAGGAGTCTAAAGGAACTGTGAAAGGAATTTTCATTAATATTTCTCCTCAGCTCTTTAAAGACTTATATAGGGAAGTGATTCGTGCTGTAGTTGTCCATTTTGGGGAGCCACCAGGAAAGTGTGGCATTCTCCATCCTCAATAGCTTCTTTTAAACATTTTTCAGTAGCAGGGCAAGGTGTCTGAATTTCAAAGAAGACTAAGGGTGGAGGAGGAGGAAGTGGGTGTGAATTTCTTCTTCCTTAGGAATTGTGGATTTACCAAGAGGAACTGGGGAAGGAGGCAGAGAGAGAGGAGGAAGTGGAGCTTCCTCTTTGTCTAAAGTTAAAGGCCAGATAGCTCAGGACTTTGGTAGCCTGCCAGTGGGCCCTACTTTGGAATTAATGCTCCCCAGAGTGACAGAGTTGGACTCAGTTGTGGTTTCCCTACACATGGCTATTCTGTCCTTCTATTTGAACCTATAATTAGTACTAGAGTTGATAGTAGTTTGTACAAGAAACTTAAATCCTTAGGCTGTCCATGTGCCAGCTGGGCCCTGAATCTCAAAAGAGTTGCAACATCTACTCCCCAGCTCATTGGTCTTATTTAGAACAACTAATATGGACGTGATGATGGACAACTTCCATACCAAGGAACCAACAGAGTTTACAACTGCAAGCAAATGAGTCCCTTCCATCAGCCCTATGGGAGCACAGCCCCCTCTCAATTAGAGGTGGAGTGTACATCACTATCCCAGAATCCTCAGGATTGGGGAATGCACTATGGACTAAAGTAGACTTACTGGTATCCTACTATAGACTTATTCTGATTCTAGCAATGGAAGAAATTTTATCATTGATGTGGAAGCAGTGGCCACAGAGGTGCTGAAGGCAGGGAGAGAGAAAAATTGGTGAAATATGGGGGTGTTTTGGGGACTTGGTAATTGTCCTGAGTGACACTGCAATGACAGATACAGGGCATTATAAATCTTGACATAAACTACAGAATGGGTGGGAGAGAATATAAACTACAATGTAAACTGTAATCCACACTTAGTGGCAATGCTCCAAAATGTATTCACCAATTGCAATGAATGTACCTCACTAGTGAAGGATATTGTTAAAGTTGTAAAATGTGGGAGGCATGGGGATCAGGGCATATGGAAATCACCTATATTTTTTATGTGACCTTTGTATAATATAAGCATCTTAAAAAAATAAAGATAAAAAAATAAATAAATATACTTTATGGACATATATGCAAAGATCCTCAAAAGAATGTAAGCAAACTAAGTCCAATAGCATATTAAACACACACACACACACACACACACAATGTTCATGTAAGATTTATTCCAGGTATGCAAAAGTGGTTCAACATAAGAAAATTAATTAATGTAATATGCCACATTAACAGAAGGAACAAACAACAAACACATGATTATCTCAATTGATGTAGAAGAGGCATTTGACAAAATCCAGCATCCTGTCTTGATAAAAACATGTAGAAAACTAGGAATAGGATATTTCCTCAACATGATAAAGAGCACATATGAAAGTCATACTTCATACTTACTGGTCAAAAACTAAAAGATTTCCCTCGAAGATGAGGAACAAGACAAGGATATCCACTGTGACCACTGTTATTCAACATTATACTAGAAGTTCTACCTAGAGCAATTAGGTAAGCAAATTCCCAATTGGAAAGGAAGAATTAAAATTTTCTCTGTTTACAGATGACATGATCCTATATATGAAAAATCCTGAAAATCCACAACAAAGCAACTAGAGCAAATAAATGAGCTCAGGAAATTGATGGGTGTAAGTTCAACATGCAAAATCATTAATATTTCTATACACCAGTAATGAATGATGGAAGAAAAATAAAGAAAAATCCACTCAATTGCAACTAAAAGAATCAAATATCTGGAAATAAATATAACGATGGTTTTTAGGAACTTATACATAGAAAACTTCAGAATATTGCTAAAAGTAATCAAGAAACAAAATAAATGTAAAGATATTCCATGTTCATGGATGAAAGTCTAAATTGTGCTAACAAGTAAATTCTACCTAAAACAATGTAAAGATTCAATACAACCACAAGAAAAATACCAAAATCTTGCTGGCAGAAATGGAAAAACCAATCGTCAATTTTATATGGAAGGGTAAGTGTTCCAAAATAGTCAAAACCCTTTTCAAAAAGGAGTTGCTGAATTCACACTTCCAAATATTAAAACTAATTATAAAGCCACAGAAATCAAAACAGTATGGTACTGGCAGGACAGACATATTAAAACATGGAATCAAATTTTGAATTAAGACACCAACCCTCACACATATGGATGGCTGATTTTTACCAAGTTTGTCAAGTTTACTCAGTTGGAAAGAATATTCTCTTTAACAAATGTTCAGAAAATATGATATGCACATTGAAAAGTATGGAGGTAAACCCATCTCACACAACAGATGCAAAAATCATCTCGAAATGGATCAAAGCCCTAAATAAAAGAACCAGAATTATAAAACTCCTATAAGAAAATATAGGGAGTCATCTTCAGAACATTGTATTAGGCTTTGGTTTCTTAGACTTTTACACCCAAAGCCGAAGAAACAAAATTAAAAAAAAAAAAATAGATAAATTGTACGTCACTATAATTAAACAGTTTTGCACATCAAAGGACTTTGTCATGAAAGTAAAATGACAACCTAAGCAATGTCAGAAAATATATTAAAATCACATAACTAATAAGGTTTTTATATACAGCAAATAAAAAGAAATCCTTCAACTCAACCACAGACTAACAACCCATTAAAAAATGGGCAAAAGACTTAAACATTTTTCCAAAGAAGATATACATTTGTGGTGGCTTGGAGCTATATGCACCAGAAAAAGACATTCTTAAGCTTAATCCAGTCCTGTGGATGTGAACCCTTGTAAATAGGACCTATTAATGAGGTTACTTCAGTTAAGGTGTGAACCAGCTAAATTAGGATGGCTCTTAATCTTTTTACTGAAGGCCTTGTAGAGAATGTCACAAAAAGAGAGAGAAAGTCAAAGTGAACAGTCAGAAGCTTTAAATCGATGGAACCAGTAAACCAGGAGAGGCCTCCATGTGCATTGTGCAGAAAAACACAAGCCACAGTATTCTGGATAAACATCACATTGGTGGCACCTTGATTTTGGACTTCTAGCCTTGAAACTATGAACCATTTTGTATAGTATGTGCTTTATTAGGTATGAAACTAATATCACAGTAGGAATTTCAAATCAAAAGGACAATGATATCATTTCACACCCACTAAATGGCTACTATTAAAAAGTGCAATGTTACCAATGTTGGAGAGGATATATAGAAATAGGAAAAGTCATTCAGTGTTGGTGGGGATGTAAAATGATGCAGCCACTGTGGAAGACACATTGGCAGTTCCTGAGAAAGTTAAATAAGTACCATATGCCTAGCAATTGCAATTCTAGGTATATGCAGTATGGTTGCTGGTGGCTGCTTTGCCTTCATTGCCATGTCATATAGTCACATATTTCCTACTGTGCTCAAGTTTCCAACCAGGGGAGGGCAAGGAACGGCTTTTCCACCTGTGTCCCCACCCATTATTGTGAGGATTGTCTTTGTAAGCTCAGTCACTTCCGTGTACATGAAACCAACCTCTGATTCACCCACAACTCAGGACAAGATCGCCTCTGTATTCTATTCTATAGTCCCTCCTTTCTTGAATTCTATCTATATTTTTAGAAACAAGCAAATAAAACAGGCCGTAAAGAGATTTATGAGCAAAAAGTTTACTCAGGAAATTGATGTTACTTATTTTAAGACATTTCCATGTTGATGAGGTGAGTTGCAAAATGCTTAAAAATTAACTTAATTGCCTATTTATAATTTGGGGGGACTAACCTGATTTCTATGATATAGTCATTGTATTATGCAACAGCATAGAAACAACACAATCATATTTCATTTGCGGGAAACTATATTCTAAATAGGTTAACAATTTTTTTTGTATGTCTGGTGAATTTTTGTTGATATCTAGGTATAAGTTATTTTGATTTGTTAACTCTGGACATCAGATTTTTACCTGTTACCCAAGGTTTTTTTGTAGATTGATTCTGTGTTGAGGCTCTTATGCAACTATTATTCTAGTTTATACTGCTTTCCCTGGGCATGTTTGGTAGTTTTCAATAATTTGCTAGTATGTACGACAGTTTACCTCCTATAAAAGCGGTTTGTTTGTTTTTTTCAGCTTCTCTGTGTGCTCTGAGATATGCAATTTGTTTTAATTACAGATTTTTTTTCTCCCTGGGAGCTGCAAACAGCTCATCTCCACTCTCTGACCCCTGGTTTACCTTTGCACTCCAGCTTTTAGCACTGTGACAGCTCTGTGGTTCACATACCCTTAAGTCATTGCTTTTCTGCCCCTGCAACTTGCAAGTTCAGGGACCCACAAATATGCCCTGGGCCAGTCTTCCATGTAGCCACTTGAGGTCGGTTATGTAAGTCATCCAGTTTTTCATTAGGTGAAGCACTATTTGGGCCTAAGAGACTCTAACTGGAATGTGTGCAGGCCACAGAGCCACCCCCATTATTTGGTCTGCCTTCAGGGACATATATTGTTTGTGCAGGTCTCAAAACTGCCACCATGTTTCAATCAGGTTTCAGAGAACTGCCTTTAACACACGTGTGCCATCAAACCACTGCTGTGTATCCCACAAACTGCCATGCAGTTCTAAAGTTAGTAGAGTGGCCCAGAGGGATGAATTTTTCCTGATGATATGACATGAACATGCTTATTGAACATGATTATTTAATACTGAATAAAAAACAGTTGGGTGGAATGGGGTTGGATTTCAGCCGTTTGATCCACACAGTTGGTCAGTTCCTACTACTGCTTTATTGAGAGCTTTTAAACTTGTTAATTCTTAACTTATAACTCCTCCTTACATTATTATTTCAGTTATGGCTTCAGGTTTAGTTGTTCTCTGTTTCCAAGATTAGAAATGACATGCACAGAGACATCTTGTGAGGAAGAAGAACTTCTGGAGTTTAAATTTACCAGAGCAAGAAGTATAAAATCCCCTTGTAAGTAAGTGGATTGTTAAAATCCAGCTCACCAATTGTGAAAAGATGGTGGAGTAGCTCCAGGACACAGTCCTTCCACCAACATAATTATTAAACAGCAGGACTGTCTGAAACAGCTATTTTGAAATTCCAGATGACAGAAGTACACTGTAAAGCATCAATGGAAGATCAGGAGGAAGAAGCTGATGAATTATGGTAAAGACCATTAAACTCTTCTCATGCTTGGCAGCTACTAGCACCCATCTCCCACTCTCATGGTGGGACCCACTGGGGTCCAGCCACTAGCTAGCTTCCTGGTGATAAAAAAAGGAAATATAAATCCCCTTCCCCAAGTTCAAGAAGGGGCACAGCTGATCACTGGTTGCGATGGTGAGGCTAATGTGTCACCTCAGCCAGGTGAGAACCCTAATACACTGATCATGGAATTTCATTAGCAAATTTAGATCACTAGGGTTGTGGCTCTGAGGGTAGCCATTGTTTCAAACTGACACTGTGACATCAAGGACAGCCATTGTTTCAAGCCACCCTGGACAAAGTTCAAGGCAGAGAAGAATTAAATATTCTATGCTTCCTCAGGGCTGCAGGGGACAGTGATTTGAAGGGCTGCATTTGCTGGGCAGGCCAAGAAAGAATAGCTTTGGGAACCATAGGAAAATCTCTTGAATCCCTTCCTGATCCCCACCCCAGGCACTTTGGATCTGGCCTGTGCTCTCTTCATGGGCTCCTGGCCTTGTTTCTGCCAGGGAAGACTGCCTTGAAAAAGTATATTCTGTACTGCTTTTGCTCCCAGAATTTGCTCACCAGGCAAAAACATTTTGAGACAATGAAAGGGGTGTAAGTAACTAAAAAGGTAGACAGTCAAAGGCAAAAGTTTGCTGGCATCAAAAACCCATGGGAGGGGGGAGCCAGTGTATTTCAATATTTGAGTGCTGGCTTCCTACATATGAGGTCCTGGTTCAATCCCCAGGCCTGGTACTTCAAAACAAACAAAAAACCCATGGGACATATGTCTGTATCATGGGAAAGAGAATAACAACCAAACTCCTGTAAACAGAGAAAAGCCAAAACAACTAACAAGCAAAAGTAGCGGACAGGAAAGCAGCCCAGAAAGACAGGGAAAACCCTGCATACTGCATTTGCCTCTGGCAGACTTTCCTGATAGGAAGGCTGAAGCTCAAGAAAATCTCTCTCTTATTACAAGCTAGTTACAAAATTAAGGAACAGACATCTCAGGGAAGAAATCCCAGCATCAACATTTGAAAATATTAAAATGTACAGTGCCCAACAAAAGAGTACAAAGCAAACAAAGAAACAGGAAATGATGGCTCCTCACAAGTAAAAGCATAAAAAGAAGAGAATGTGGCTATAAAAAACAAAAAAGACTTTAAAAAATAATCATTAAATGCTCAAGGAAATGAAGCAAAATACAGGGAAGAAACTACAGGAAATCAGGAAAACAATGAATGAGTCATAAGAGAATCTTGGTAAAGAGATAGAAATTTTAAAAGGAACCAAATAGAAATACTGGAGTTGAAGATCACAATAACTGAAATGACAAATTCTCAGAAGGGTTACATGAACAGATTAAAGCTGGCAAAAGCAAGAATCAGTGAACTCTAAGACAAGATACTTGAAATGAGTCCGGCTGAAGAAGAGAAAGGAAAAAGAATTATAAAATGTAAATATAGCCTAAGGAGCGCCTGAGACATCAAGCATACAAATAAGTGGAGCAGAAGGAGTATGCATAAATAATGACAGAGAACTTTTAGCAGAAGACATGAACATGCTCATCAAAGAATGCCAGAGAAGAGCAAACATGATAAACATGAAGAAAAATATATTCCATCATCTATTGATCACACTATTCAAAGAAAGAGTTCTAAGCTGTGCTAGAGAAAAGCAATATGTTATATAAAAGTGAGTCCTAATTAGATTGAGTGCTAATTTCTCAGCACAGTCAAGAGGCAAGAAAGCAAAGGATTCAAATACTTAAAGAAAACAACTGTCAACCAAGTTTTAAATGTAGTGGGACTACCTTTCAAAAATGAGTGAAAGATTAAGATATTCTCAAATAAAAGCAGAGGTAGCTCATCACCATTAACCTGACCTAAAGCAATACTAAAGGAAGTTCTTTAGACTGAAAGAAAGTATAGGAGACATTGGCTCAAAGTGACATAAGGAAATAAAGACCTGCAGTAAAGGTAACCATTTGGATAAATATAAGTCCCACTATTATTGTAGAGTATTTTTTGGTATGCAACCTCACTTCTCCCTTCCTACAAGTGCTAAAATGAATATCAAATAATGATGTCTATGATTTTGGACCTACAATTTACAAATAAATAAGTGGTAACAAGAGCAAAAAATTTTAGGGGGAAGAGGGGTATAGGAAACATATATAGGCATAATATTCAAGTTAAGTTGGTATCATACAAAATATGACTTTTTTATATTTAGAATGTTACATTTAAACCCATGGTAACCATAAGGAAAAGAAGTATAAAATATATCCAGATAGAAAAGAGAAATCACTCAATATATTATCTCACAAAAAAATCAAATAAATATACTGTTGTGGCAATGGATGTAGGCCATTTTAAATCAGCACACACCACTCAGAACTGAGTGGGAGAGAGTGTGGTCTACAGTGTGAACTGTGGTCTATGGTTGGTGGCAAGGCTCCAGGATGTGTAGGTTCATTGGGGTTGGTGGGCCACGCTGTGGGAGATGTTTGTGTGGGATGTGGTGGGAGGTGTGGGGGGTGGGCAACATGGGAATCCCAGTGGGTTCCATGTAATATTTTGGGTAATCTAAGCACCTCTTAAAATATATGTATATATATATATATAAATAACATTTTTGTAAGCAAATACACATATATGCATATATATTTATATATCATTTTACAAATGTTTGTATGTATTGTGAGAATTTTGATTTTTACCCATAATAAAAAAATTAAAAAAAAAAAAGTCGGTATTAAGGGTAGAATGAGGTCTAAAATTTATAATAAATACATAGTTTAAATAGAAAAGTGGCATAAGAAATTCCTACATTATCAGTAGTGACATTAAATGTAAATGGATTAAATTCTCCTGTCCATTGGCAGGATGGATAAAAAAAGGATGTCCCATATATATGCTCTCTTCAAGAGATTCATGTTAAATTCAGATACACAATTAAAGTGAAAGTGAAAGGAAGGAAACAATATAATACAAGTAGTAACCAAAATTGCGGTGGGGTAGCTATACTAAGATAAAATGCACTTTAAGTTAAAAATAGTCACAGGGGACAAAGACGGTCTTTATAAGCTGATAAAGCAAACAATTCAACAAGAAGATATACCAATTATAAATATATATGCATCTAACAGCAGAGGGCTAAAATATGTTAAGCAAATACTAACAGATATGAATGGAGAAATTTATGGTTCTCTATTAATAGCAGGAGACTTTAACATACCACACTTAATAATGGATAGAACATCTTTAAGGTCAATAAGGAAATACAGAACTTGAATGATGCTCTAAGCTAACTGGACCTAACAGACATATATAACAATTCACCCATCAAAAACAGAATACACATTCTTCACTAGTGCACCTGGATCATTCTCCAGGATCAACCATATGCTAGGTCAAAAAACAAGTAAAAATAAATTTTAAAATACTGAAGTCATACAAGGTATATTCTTCAAAACACAATATAATGAAGTTGGAAATCAATAACAGATAACAAAATAGAAAAATTACAAATATGTGGAATTAAACACCATCCTCTTAACTGTTGAGTAAATCACAAGTGATATTCAGAAATATCTTGAGGTGAATGAAAATGAAAATACAACATATCAAGACTTATGAGATGCAGTGAAGGCAGTCCTGATAAGAAAATGCATAGTTCTAGATGGTTTATCAAAAAAGATGAAGGAATTCAAATCAAGGATCTAATTTCAAAACAGAAAGAACTAGAAAAAGAAGAGCAAATTAAACCCAAAGCTAGAAAAAGGGAGAAATAAGAATTAGAGAAGAGATAAATGAAATGAAAAAACAAAACCAAAAAAAAAACCAAAAAAAAAAACAGAAGGAATCAACAAAATCAAAAGTTGGTTCTTTAAAAAGACAATAAAACCGACAAACTTTTAGCTAGACTGACAGTAAAAAGAGAATACAAATATCTCCCACAGTGTGGCCCACCAACCTCAATGAACTTACACATCCTGGAGCCTTGCCACCAACCATAGACCACAGTTCTAATATTTTAGGTAATCTAAGCACCTCTTAAAATATATGTATATATATATATATATATATATATATATAAATAACATTTTTGTAAGCAAATACACATATATGCATATATATTTATATATCATTTTGCAAATGTTTGTATGTATTGTGAGAATTTTGATTTTTACCCATAATAAAAAAAATAAATAAATAAAAAAATAAAGTAAAAAAAAAAAAAACTAAAAAAAAAGAGAATACAAATAATGAAAGTAAGAAATGAAAAGGGGGGGCATTACTACTGACCCATATGAAATAAAAAGGACTATAGTAGGATACTGTGAACAACTGTACATGCATAAATTAGATAACAAATCTGAAAAGGACAAATTCTTAGGATCACACAAACTACATATATTGAGTCAAGAAGAAATAAAATATATCAACAAATCCATGATGAGTAAAGGAAGTGAATCAGTAGTTACAAAACTCCCTACAATGAAAAGTCCAGGACCAGATGGCTTCACAGTGGAATTCTAGCAAACATTCAAAAAAGACTTAACTCCAGTTCTGCTGAAACTCTTCCAAAAAATTGAAGAGGAGGGAACATTACCTAACTCATTCGATGAGGTCACTATCATAACCTTAGTAGATCCAGATAAAGACGTCACAGGAAAAGAAAACTACAGACCAATATATTTTATGAATATGAATGCAAAAATCCTCACAAAATAGAAAACTAAATCCAACAGTATACTAAAATAATTATCCACTATCATCAAGTGGGATTTGTCCCACATATGCAAGATTGATTTAACAGAAGAAAATCAATTAATGTAATACACTACATTAACAAAATGGAGGGAAAAAAATCACATGATCATCTTAAGTTATACAGGATAAGCATTTGACCATCAGACATCTGTTCTTGATAAAAACACTTAGAACCTAGGAAAAGATGGATACTTCCCAATATGATAAAGGGCATATATGAAAACACACAGCTAACATCTAACTTAATGATGAAATACTATAAGCTTTCCTTCTAAGATCCAGAAACAGACAAGAATGCTTACTGTGATCACTGTTATTCAACATTGTATTGAATGTTCTTGCCAAAGAAATTAGGCAAAAAATAAAAGAAATAAAAAGCATCCAAATTGGAATAGAAGGAGTAAAATTTTCTGTACTTGCAGATGACATGGTCCTATATACAGAAAATTCTGGAAAATCCACAAAAAAGCTCCTAGAGCTAATAAATAAATTCAGCAAAGTGGCAGGGTACAAAACAACACCCAAATATTAGTAGTGATTTTTTATATATAAGCAATGAACAATCAGAAGAAGAAATCAAGAAAAAAATCCAGTCACAACAGCAACTAAAATAATCAAATATTTAGGGATAAACCTAACCAAGGATGTAAAGGATTTGTAAATGAAAAACTATAAAATATTGCTAGAAGATGTCAAAAAAGACCTAAAAAAATGGAAGGACATTCTATACTCATGGGTGTAAAGACTAAATGTCACTAATAGATCAATCCTACACAAAACATTTTATCTATGCATTGCAATCTCAATCAAAATTCCAACAACTTTCTTTGCAGAAATGGAATACTCAATCATCAAATATTTGTGGAAGTGTAAGGGGCCCTGAAGAGCAAAGCCATATTGAAAAAGAAGAAAGTTGGAAGACTCACAATTCTCTACCTTAAACTTAATTCAAAGCCACACAAATCAACCCAACATGGCACACACATAAGGACAGACATATAGATCAACTGAATGGAATTGAGAACTAAGGAATCATCCCTCCAATTTTGGCCATCCGATTTCTGACAATGGGAGCAAAACCATTCAATGGGGAAAGAATAGTATCTTCAACAAATGGTGCTAGGAAAACTGGATTTCCATTTCAAAAAAAAAAAAAAAAAAGGAGGAGGACACTTACCACATACTTTATATAAATATAAACTCAAAATGTATCAAAGAACAAATATAAGTGCCAGAACTATCAAAATCCTGGAAAATATGAAGAGAAGCATAAACAAGACTTTTTGTTCAACAATATTTTTTAGACTTTACACTAGAATTACAAGCAACAAAAGAAAAAAAATATGTACTTCTAAGCATGTCCAAGCAACTTGAGTGCAGAAGTGCTGAGAACAAAGAAGTGACCACCATGTATATCCAGATAATCTGAACTCAGAGGTTTGAGCACAAAAAAGAAACCACTGTTCATGCCCAGACAATACCTCCCTACTCAAACTACTTCTCAACAACTGGACCCTACTTCCTTCCCTTAGGAGAGAAGGAGCTTTGTGGAGACCATACTTCTCATTCTTTGGTCAAAGAATAAGGTTTTTGCTCTGTTTTTAAATTTATACATTATATATAGGACCTCATCAATTTTTTTTTAAATCCATTTATTTCTCAAAGGACTTTATTATGAAATTAAAACAACTGAAATGATGGGCAAAAATATTTGGAAACCTCATTCTGATTAAGGTTTTATAGCCATAATATATAAAGACATTTTTCAACTTAACAAAAAGACAAACAGCCCAATTTAAAAATGGGCAAAAGATGTGAATAGACATCTCTCCATAAAAGATATACAAATGACCAGTAAGTACATGAAAAGATACTCAAAATCATTAGCCTTCAGGTGAACGCAAATTAAAATTATAATGGGATAACATTTCATACACATTAGAATGGTTGGTATAAAAAAAAACAGAAAATAATAAGTGTTGGAATGTATGTGGAGAACTTGTGACACATTTCTGGTGACAACTGAAAATGGTT
>JAKSZT010000663.1:1537006-1563995 GCA_026826555.1 Tolypeutes matacus
TTATGAGTCATATGATGAGGTATATTCACACAAACACCCAAAGTACCAGGGGGCTAGCAGGTCACACACACATGGAGCAAATCATCCAAAACTTAAGAAATAAAAACCAAACCCAGGAACAAATGTGATGGCTACAAGACCTTTCAACCTATGCCCTAATTTCCTTATTCACATTTCCCAAATGAAAATATTTGCAGAAATAAAAAACAATTGATAGCTAATTTATATTGAGGACATCAACCACAGACCACAGCAGAAATTTTGTTGTTTCTCAACATCACACTTTTACCAGGGTTATGTTAATTAACAGAGATAACATAATTTATATAATTGCCTACTTCTCTTTTAAAGTTCCTCCTTGTTGAAGATGAAGCTCTTACCTGTCCTTAACTGCATGCACTTTTAGAGAAGCATTAGAGTAAAACTATGTCCCTGACATGGAGTTCATTGTTCTTGTGACATATAGCATTTTCTAAGAATAACTAAAATTATGACCAATGACATTATAATGTGTATAAAAACATGCAGATTATGATGAGGACATATCATGGACATTGAGAACATTAACTAATTGTCTATTAATTCTATACAACTTTTAAATATTTATATGAATAATATTTTATCCATACAAATTCAATCTACAGAAGGTTAGAAAATTCCTTTTGATTTGAAAACATGTCCCATGCAACCTGTAACAAATGAATTTAAATATTCTCCACACCTCTGTTTTACAAGGAGAAAGAAAAAAATCCTGTGTGATTTTCCAGGGTCCCACTAGAAAATCCTAAATACAATTTCAATATATATTAAAAATATTATTTAGGGTTTGTCTTGGACCAAACTGTCAAGTTATCAGTTTTGAACATTATGTTAATAAAAAAGTGGGTCATGGTGATAAAACATTTGATTACTTATTTAACCAAGATAGAGAAGAGATTTATTTTAAAAGTGAGCAGACATTTTCTAAAAGACCAAAAAGTATATTCTGATATGTAATAGAAATTTGTCTTCTAGTCAGAACACAAAATGGGAAAAAATGTTTGTATTTTCTCACCATGAGCAGTGTAGTAATCCAAGGCAACCTCATTATTTTAACAAAAAGAAAATCAAACTCTAGTTTTTGCATGAATTTACTCTTTCATATGAAAGTTCTTAAAAATTATATGTAAGTCTATAAAATCTTAGTCAGCATTGACTGCAAGAAATAAAATTCATTTCCACAATCTTTTTATAACATTCTATATTCATTTAGTCTTTGCCCTACACATTCCTCTTTTACATTTGGGTAGAAATCAGTCATTTTACTTCAGGACTACACATCACCCGTTTTCCTTAACACAGCACATCCTACATACTTCAGATACCTCATTCCTGCATACTGTGATTTACCAAAAACATCTGTGAATTGTCTTCAAACATCCTACATAACACAATTATTCTTAAAATAAAGTTTGTCAAAGTAAGAACTCAATTTTGTTAGGCAGAAATTTACATTTTATATCATTTTAAAGATCTAATGTTAACTGTTGGAGGCAGTCAGAAAGAGGTGAAGCTAAAAATGCACGCAATGGCCCACCAACAACAAAGAACAAGCTCGATCCCATATTTAGCCTTCTTGGAGGAAGTAGCTTACCCTGCTCCCACGCGCGCAAAACCTTCCCGCCTTCTACAAATAGCAAACCCTCCCTAGCAACCAGCTGTGTCCAATCCCAGCCTGCCGCATATGCCTTACACATACTTCCCCTTTCTCATGATATATATATATATATATATATATCCACCTCCCTTAATAAAGCAGAAGCATGTAGAAAATCTCTCCTGTGTGTCTGTGTCAATTGTCTTTACATCCCTCTCGCTGTGTCGGCGCGAGCCCCGGTTGACTGTCCCGTCGGTCGGGACAACTGGCGCCCAACATGGGGCTCGAGTGCCACCTGAGAGATGGGAGCGCCACATCGACAAGGGGGGCCCCCTCATTCATAACCGCGAGAAATTCATCGCGAAGGACAATGGTGCTGGCGAGTGAAGGAACTTCCACCTGAGTAAGTCTATCTTTATTTTTCCCTTTATCATGGGTCAAACACTTAGTTCTCATCAGCTCTATATTATTCAAATTAAGGATTCCCTCCAAGTGCGAGGGGTCAAAGTCAAGAGAAAGGATCTTTCTAAATTTTTTCACTTACATTATAGATACTTGCCCCTGGTTCCCCAAGGAGGGAACTATCAACCACCAATGCTGGCTCAGAGTCGGCGATTGCTTAAAAGACTATTATAGAACCTTTGGCCCCGAGAAGGTGCCTGTAACAGCCTTCTCTTATTGGAACCGTATCAATGAGATTCTAAAAACTGACTCTCCTGATATTACCTATCTTCGCAAACAGGGAGAGGCAGTCTTACAGAGCTGCTTCCGCCCAGTTTCAAGATGTTCAACCGTTACCATTGATATACCAGAGAACCACCCTGGTGGGGACCAAATCGGTAACAGCGATACACCCTTGTCTGCTAACCAGGACAAACCCCCACCCAATTTCTTAGCAACCGAATACTCAGAACCTGGATCCCCTTCTACCAATCAGGACATGTTGCCTCCCACTAACTCACCTCCCCCCGATAATCTCTTAAAACAAATCCAATTAATCCCCTTCCTCCTTTCTATCCTCCTCCTTATAACCCTCACGTTTCATCTGCTCCTCCCCACACAAGCTTTACTGGCGATTGGAGCCGCTTTTCAAAACCAGCAAAAAATAAGCCCCCCAACTTGTTATAATTGCAAACAACCAGGCCATTTTCTAAAACAATGCCCCATCAGGAACCCACCATCCCCAACGCCTCTTGGCTTTGCTTCCCCCTCTCACACCCGCCCCCCACCTAGAACCATTTGCCCGCGTTGCAAAAAAGGATTTCATTGGTCCTCTGAGTGTCACTCAAAAACAGATATCTCTGGCCAACCTATACCTTCTCAGCCGCAGAGAAACTCCCAATGAGGCCGGCCTCAGGCCCCACCCAAGACAAACCCAGGGGCAGTACAGTTTGTCCAGCCACCCCCCACTGTAGTGCCTGCTCTCCCAACCATAAACCACCCTGCCATGTCTCAGACTTATGGCGAGCAACAGCGGGGAGCGCAGGATTGGACCTCAGTGCCACCTCCAACTCAATATTAACCCCAGAGTCCAGCCCCCTCTTTATTCCAACAGGAGTATATGGACCGCTGCCCTCCAACACCTTTGGTCTTATTTTGGGCAGGGCCAGCACTTCCTTAACAGGGGTCCAAGTTCTCCCGGGAATATTGGACGACGATTATGAAGGCGAGATCAAGGTGATTGCAACAACCTCTCATAACATAATCCCCATCTCTGCCAGCACCCGAATAGCACAGCTTGTTATTCTCCCCTTGCATCATATTAACTCCAATTTTAAAAAACTGCAGAGGAACACCGAAAATCCCAGTTCCTCTGATGCTTACTGGGCACAAGCCATAACCCACAACCGGCCCACTCTAAAATTAAAGCTAAATGGCAAATCTTTTGAGGGCATATTAGATACAGGAGCCGATGCCACAATCATTTCTTCAAAGCACTGGCCAAAATCTTGGCCCCTTACTGATGCTACCACCCATCTACAAGGGATAGGTGGAGGCGCTAACCCCCTCCAAAGTTCACAAACTCTAAATTGGGAAGATGATGAAGGGAATAAAGGCACAGTTACTCCATATGTCCTTCCCAATCTTCCTGTCAATCTGTGAGGTAGGGATATCCTCACCCAAATGAAAGTCTTTATGTGCAGCCCCAATAACACTATTGCTGCCCAAATGCTTAATATGGATTTCCTCCCTGGCAAAGGCTTAGGCAGAGACAATCAAGGTATTAAACAACCCATTTCAGTGAAACCTAATCCAAACAAAACAGGACTTGGGTTCCCACAGGATTTAACATGATGGCCATTGACATCCCTGTACCCCATGCTGAAAAAATTTCCTGGAAAAAAACAGAGCCAGTATGGCCTGATCAATGGCCCTTAACACTAGAAAAAACCCTAGCAGCTATAGAGTTAGTACAGGAACAACTTGCTGCTGGCCATATTGAGCCTACCCAGTCCCCCTGGAATACCCCCATTTTTGTCATAAGAAAGAAATCGGGCACATGGAGACTGTTACAGGATCTGCGGGCCGTAAATAAGATGATGATCCCCATGGGAGCTTTACAACCTGGTCTCCCCTCGCCAGTTGCAATCCCTTCAAATTTCCATAAAATAGTCATAGACTTAAAGGATTGTTTTTTTTCCATACCCCTTCACCCTGAGGACAGGCAACATTTCGCCTTCAGTGTTCCTCAAACCAATTTTCAGGGTCCAATGCCCCGATTTCAATGGAAGGTATTGCCACAAGGTATGGCCAATAGCCCCACTTTATGCCAAAAATTTGTTGCTGCTGCAATTAATCCAACAAGACAGGCTTGGCCACAAGTCTATATTCTTCATTACATGGATGACATATTGCCAGCGGGACCATGCCTAACCGAACTTCATTCTTGCTACCAAAATCTTCTTAAGCATTTAACAGCAAAAGGCCTTCTAATTGCCCCTGATAAGGTACAAACCTCTAACCCCTTTTCTTACCTTGGATTCGAACTCTGGGGTTAACGAGTTCTTACCCCTCGCATCAGGTTACAAACCTCCCATTTGCTGATGTTACATGATTTCCAAAAATTGCTGGGAGACATTCAGTGGCTTCGCCCCTACCTTAAAATACCTACAGAAACGCTTCTCCCTCTCAACGAAATCCTAAAGGGAGACTCTAACCCATCCTCTCGAAGGAGCTTAACTACGGAGGCAGCACAAGCGCTCGAAATCATAAACCAGACTATTCAAACCCACACTTGTTACCAGATAGACTACCACCACCCTTTAGTGTTCATAATCCTGGCGACAAATCATACCCCAACCGGTGTTTTCTGGCAATCCTGTTGCAACCTGCAAGGTAAACAAGGTCGTCCACTGTTCTGGGTTCACCTTTCTGCTACCCCCCCCCCTAGTACTCTCACCATACATCTCTCTCACAGCCGCCCTCATTACTAAGGGCAGGCAAACCAGCCGCCAACTTTTTGGCAAGGACCCGGACTCCCTTATCGTCCCATATACGCAAGAACAAATCAATTGGCTTTTCCAAACTGATGACGAGTGCGCCGTTGCATGCTCCTCCTTCACAGGCAAAATTGACAGTCATTACCCAGCTAACCCATTAATTCAGTTCGCCAAAATCCACCCGTTTATCTTTCCAAAGGTCACAAAACAAGCACCCATTGATTCAGCGCTCTTAGTTTTCACTGACGGCTCTGCAAACGGAACTGCCGCCTATGTTATCCAAAATCAGTTTTTTTCCATACCCTCCCCCTATGCTTCAGCCCAACTCGTAGAACTCTATGCAGTCCTGCAAGTCTTTTCCTGCCTCCAAAATCAGCCTTTTAACTTATACACCGATAGTGCTTATATAGCCCAATCAGTACCACTGCTAGAAACAACTCCATTCATTAAACCTTCCACTAATGCGGTTCCACTGTTCTCAAAACTACAAAAATCAATTCTCAGAAGGCAACATCCCTTTTTTATAGGGCACCTCCGAGCACACCAACATCTACCAGGCCCTCTAACAAAGGGCAACACATTGGCAGACTCTGCCACTCAGTTGCTTTGCCCTGCCCTTACAGATCCTTTAACCCTGGCCTCCCAAGCCCATGCTCTACATCACTTAAACGCAAATACCCTCCACCTAAAGTATAATATTACTAGAGAGCAAGCAAGGGAAATTGTCAAGACCTGCAAAAACTGTGTAACTCAACTGCCAGTTCCTCATCTAGGAGTTAACCCCAGAGGTCTTATTCCAAATGAGATCTGGCAAATGGACGTAACTCACCTAGCTAACTTTGGACAGCTTAAGTATGTCCATGTGTGTATCGATACTTACACAGTGGCTTCATCCTAGCCAGTTTACAATCAGGAGAAGCCTCCAAGCATGTTATATCCCACCTGCTACATTGTTTCTCTATCCTAGGCCAACCTAAAATGATCAAAACAGATAATGGCCCTGGATACACTGGAAAAAATTTTCAAGCCTTCTGCCAGCAATTACAGATTAAGCACGTTACAGGTATACCCTATAATCCTCAAGGTCAAGGGATCATAGAACGAGCCCATCACACCTTAAAGAACACCCTAAACTGCCTAACTGAAAGCTCTCTTGATCTCTCTAAACGACCGCGAGATCTTCTGCACCATGCTCTCTTGGCCCTTAATTTCCTTACATTGGATGTCAGTGGACAATCTGCGGCCGACAGGCACTGGCACCCTAACACACAATCACATCAGGCTACTGTTATGTGGCGCGACCCATTAACAACATGCTGGAACGGCCCTGACCCCGTACTTATCTGGGGACGGGGCTCAGCCTGTGTATACGACAGAAGAGAAGGAAACCCACGCTGGCTCCCCGAAAGATTGATAAAACAGGTCAACCCACCCTTTGATAATAACAAAACCTCCAGGGTGGATACCCCCCCAAGACAACCCTCTCCTTTTATCTTCCAGCACAAGATACGCCTTCTACCGATGCAACTCTGTGGTGCTCCGGGGCTCTTCCTGTGCGGCCTTGCCACTGCCATTGGAACTCTCCTGCTGTACGGCGGCGGTGCCCCCCGCAGCTGGAACACTGTACACAAGATCTTAACCGTCTCACTTTTTGCCACGTATATCGGTCTGCTTATTGCCACCACCTGCCTTTTATAACTCTCCCTATATACAAAATGGACCGGCCTATCTGCTCCATGCTCAAAATCTTCCTTATATGTGTCATGCCAAGAATCTTGCATGGAGGAATGGGACCTCCCGTTTCTCGTGATGTCTTGCTTGAAAAACTCTATGGCAAGCCTTGTGATTGCGGAGGGGGAAAAATGCCTGACCCCGATAGAGATACCACCAAACTCCAGTACGTGCATTGTCCCACTCACATAGCCTATCTAATATCTACCCCTAGCAGAACAGGAGGATTGCAGTTGAAGTGGGTTTGCATAAGTCGTCCAAAAGTAATCCCCTCTGACGACGGCAAACCGGGGCCATGTCCCTGCAGCACTTATTATCCAGCTATTCACCGCAGTTGTTACTCCTCACTTCAATCCTGTACCGGTCCAAATAACCATACTTATTATACTGCCATTTTGGTAAAGACATCTAGTGGTTCATTTGGAGGATCGGGAACTGAAGTCCTGGGTAATCCTAAACTTGCCCAGGCCCCCTGTGGAGGCCCAAATAGTAAAATAGGAGATCAGGTCTGCTGGAATCAAAAACCTCCTGTACATGTGTCAGACGGGGGAGGCCCACAAGACCAAGCTCGACAGATCATTATCCAACACAGAGTGGAAGAATTGGCAAAAAAAACTATTCCCTCAAATTGAATATCATCCTCTAGCCTTACCAAAAGCCGCTAGCTCAGATATAGATGCTCAAACCCATGATATTCTTACAGCCTCCCTTAGGTTACTCAATGAAACCCATCCTGAGTTCATTCAGGGCTGTTGGCTGTGTCTGCGTACAGGAACCCCTATGCCACTAGCTATACCAGCACCCTATGCCGCTTATTCTCCTTATCACAATAACTCCTGTGTCCTTATCCCACCTGTTACAGTGCAACCCATGTTCTTCAATAATTCTCTTTGTATATTTTCCCCATCACACAATAGTGATGAGCTTGACTTAGGGATGCTCCAGTTTATGCAATGTAACTTAACACGTAATGTATCTGATGCTCTCTGTGCAGACCAGGGTTCAGTATTTGTCTGCAGCAATAATCTAGCCTATTCCCTGCTGCCTACTAATTGGACGGGGCTATGCACTCTAGCCTACCTCCTCCCTGACATAGATATTATTTCTGTAAATGAACCTGTGCTTATTCCTAGATTGGATTTTATAGCTGGCCGCCATAAAAGAGCCGTACAGTTTATCCCATTTTTGGCTACCTTAGGTATAACAGGGGCCCTTGCCACAGGATCTGCCAGCCTAGGAGTGTCTGTTACTCATTATTCAAAATTGTCTAAACAACTAATTGAGGATGTTCAAGCCCTATCCGGCACAATCCGAGACATACAGGACCAATTAGACTCTTTGACTGAAGTAGTCTTACAAAATAGAAGAGGGCTAGATCTATTAACTGCCGAACAAGGAGGGATATGTTTTGCTCTACAGGAACGATGCTGCTTTTATGCCAATAAATCTGGAATTGTCCGGGACAAAATTAAAAAGTTACAGGAGGACCTAGACAAAAGAAGAAAAGAATTAGCTGATAACCCCTTATGGAGTGGATTAAACGGAATCCTCCCTTATCTCC
Organism: Tolypeutes matacus; assembly: GCA_026826555.1. Lineage (NCBI taxonomy): Eukaryota > Metazoa > Chordata > Mammalia > Cingulata > Chlamyphoridae > Tolypeutes > Tolypeutes matacus. The sequence continues at coordinate 1,545,375 of JAKSZT010000663.1, forward strand.
TCCCTATACTAGGCCCCATAATAACCCTACTTGTTATATTGTCTTTTGGACCTTGGGCCATAAGAAAAATAATACAACTAGTTAAGGATCAAATTAATTCTGCCCTAAGTAAACCAATTCAAGTGCATTACCACCGACTTCACCTCTCTGATCAAGGCATGACACCAAAAATGATAGAAGATGTCTGCCTTCAGTAAGTAATAACATCCTCCAACCCTCCCCACCTATGAGCAGCTGAGTGAGAGGCAAAGCACTGCAGGAGACAGTTAAAAGTGAGTACAACCTAACTGTTCTCTGAGAAACATGCCTCATTAGTACAAGGGTTCGTTCTAACTGAGCAGAATGCTCAATAAAACACTGGGCTGGCTAGCCAATGACAGGCAAATGGACTGACCCATCAATCAACCTAAGACAGGGACATGGCCTCCTGCTGCCATGCTTCCCAATGACGGGTAAGACTGATCAGGTGCAGCCCCGACCTAAGACAGGCACAGACCCCCCCGCCGGAAATGGCACATTTGCATATACGAAACCCCTCCTACGATGAGGCCTCTACTTCCCTCAGCTAGCTATACAATAAATAAGGCTCTAATAAAACAAAATGGGAGGAGATGTTGGAGGCAGTCAGAAAGAGGTGAAGCTAAAAATGCACGTAATGGCCGACCAACAACAAAGAACAAGCTCGATCCCATATTTAGCCTTCTTGGAGGAAGTAGCTTACCCTGCTCCCCCACGCAAAACCTTCCCACTTTCCACAAATACCAAACCCTCCCTAGCAACCAACTGTGTCCAATCCCAGCCTTCCACATATGCCTTACACATACTTCCTCTTTTTCATGATATATATATATCACCACCTCCCTTAATAAAGCAGAAGCATGTAGAAAATCTCTCCTGTGTGTCTGTGTCAATTGTCTTTACATCCCTCTCGCTGCCCCGGTTGACTGTCCCACCGGCCGGGACAAACTTAAAGGCCCCCAACATGGCTTCTGTATCATTCTGTTGTCAGGTGCTCTGATGTAATTGTACATGCTTTTATTTTCATGAAAACATGACAATTTATTACTCCTTTCCCTCTCCTCCTGACTCTTTTATTGCCTACCCCACCCATCCCTCCCTAAGCTCACGACAAATGCTATTTTTGGTCAGCACAATCCTGATCATTCTGTGCCTTTCCCCACCAGCTCCCCCAAGGGGTCCTTTTCTCTGAGTCCCCTGTGGAGAGCTGACAGTTTCCTGTGTCCTCATTGGGCTACTGATTCTTCCCAGACTCCTCAGATACTCTGTCCTCCCTTTTGCAGCTCTGATTATTGGGCCGAAGATGCAGATTAATGCCATGTGGTGACTACAGGGTCATGTTGGGCTTAGACATCCCTGTTAGTCCTGATGATGATAAGGATGGAGGGAGAAACCAAACTATTTTCAGATGCTTTTACCTCTTGGTAGATATTTTATTTAGAGGATTTCTGTCAACAGGGAAACCAGTTAGGATAGTTTGGTATATAAATGAACTAACAAATGTGTATTATATTCATGGAAATAAAAAAAACAATAGAGGAATTTCTGTGACTGGGACAGCCAGGTAAGTGCTATGAATTGTTTTCTTTTTCTTTTTTTTTTTTTTTTTTTTTTTTTTTTTGAGATTCCTGGGTGAAGTTTTGAACCTGGGACCTCATAGGTGGAAAGTGCAGGCTTCCCACATACAAGGAGAAGTGTAGTGAAGATGTGGAGAAAGGCAAAGGAATGCCCATTCACTGTTGATGGTATTGTAAAATGGCAAAGGACTCTGGCCACCAATGTGGAAGACAGTTCATTGGTTCTTCAGGAAGCTAAGTATGGAGTTCCACCCATGCTCACAGAGGCATGATTTACAAACATCACCTGATGTGAAAAGAGATGGTTCTTAAAGAGGGAGTGGGAACCACGTTAGGTCCAGGTGACCTAGTCTGACCCATGGCCTGCCATTGGCCATTCCTGCACTTGTTTTGTCCAAGCATCAGCCCCTTACTCTGAAAACATCAGATCACCACATTTGCTTTCTGATGTATGTACTATTATTGAGAGTGATCCAGTCTTGTTTCATATCCAAGGACTGTTGTATCCTCTGGTTCCCAATAGATGTGTATCCCTCAGATGAAATAAACATTTTCAGTGTCCATGTGAGAAAGCCACTGAGTTTTGTATTTTCTCATTAAGAGAACAAAAGATAAAATATTTTCTTCATTTCACATTTTATTTGGAGATATTCAAAAGGAATAGAAAGCCATATCACACTGCAATTATGACTACCTGAGTGCTAATTTTGTTTAATTCATCTTCCCACTTCCTTACCAGTATGAGTTGTTAGGCAAAAAGATACCTACAGAAAAAAGAGCTTCCTCAGTTGCCCATTTCCACCCCTCTTGTGCACTCTATTAAAAGACAAGGAACCCACATATGTCTAAATCTGTATCTTCATTTTTAACTTTTTTACATGTGTCATGATGCCTTGAAGAAATACAGCTCAGCAAAGGAGTTCCTATCTCCAGGTGAATAGGAGAAGTCCATGGATAATTTGGCCAATTCCACTGCCCTGTGTGACCAGCCACAGCTTTGATGGCAATTTTTACCATGAACTCTTCCACCACTGTCATTCTGGGAACTTCTGACTAACCTCCTGGCAATTCCTCAAGCTCAGAATTTGGAAGAAGGTGATGTGGAATGAAAAACAAACATGGGGATCCTAAAATCTCACCTGCAAGTATTTTTAAAATACTCAGAAGATAAAAATTCTGGGAGAATAAGACCAAATGTGCTTGATATGGACTCAAGAACCACACTGAAATCTACCCAGGTTAGTTTATTCTTATTTTGTGTAAATCCACTTGCCTCTTTTATTTATTTTCCCAGTGAAAAGAGTACTTTGATGAGGGCTTTGTATATTCTAAATACACAATTTTCTTCTTATGGAAATTTGAAATATGGTGGGTTTGTGTTTTCCTAAAATGTGTGATTAAAATACACATACATGTAACAATACTTAGAGTAAAAATATCAAGAGCTCCATTTTGAAAGAGAGGGCAAAAATGTATATTTAAGAATATATATGAGAAAGCTGAAGAAAGTATATTTTTTAAGTGAGTACAGTTTGCTATATTTGAGGAAATTTGATTAAGACTTGATTGTTTATCCAAACTGAGCATTTAAATATTTTGAGAGATTACAAAAATTTATAATCGAAAAATGTGCCTTTCAGTTCACTGGATTTTGCAGTTTCCCCCACATGTCTCTTTCCAAGTCTGGTATTAACAAGACAGGCATATGTGTAATACCAGGGGCAAGAGGTGTCCTATGACAAGAAAAGAGAGGGAGCTTTTTTGGAGCATCTGTATCTGTGATCTGTAAATTATTTTGAAATTATCAAGTTCATGTTAATATAAAATATAATTTATTGTTGGTTTCTTAACAGATATTAATAATTCTTGGTTTTTTCATTTTAATGTATATATTGACACTGAAAATTTTTCAAAGGTGATTTCCTTATTGTTTCTATATTCTTTACCTTGGTGTTTACACTGTTAAGGATTGTCAGCCAATGTTTGCAAGTGATTTTCTTAAGTAAGTTTTGAATCTCCTTGTTAAAGTTTATCTGTTTTGATTTTGTTATGGTTTTTTGGAAGAAATTTACTTTTGTTACTACTGCTGTGAGATGTAATGTCAAATATATATACACTAGAGAGAAAGGCAAGATGGCATCAGTTTAGGAGGGCATTCGCTGACTAGCTCTCTGAGGACAGCCGGTTGTGGACAGGGTCCTGCCCAGGGGTCTGTGCTGTGGGCACATGGAGAGAGAAGCTTGGGACATCTATCTGCAGGCAGATTGATGGCATGGACTGATAGGAAGAGATTCATGAATTTTAAGCCTGCCTGTAGTGGTTAACACAGATGGCTGAGTCCCACCCTCAGGGAAGAAGACTGGTTTGAGCCACGACTTCTGCACCCACAACTCCTGTTCCTGGTGTGAGGGAGCATTCTCTGAGAGTGGGAGAATTCTGATAGAGGGTAGAGAGGGCTTTCCCTTCAGTGGATTTTGCTACCTGGATGCCCTCATAGCTTTGGGAGCAGATAAGCCGGCTTGAAGGATAGGCCCACTTACCAATGGAACTGAATTGAGAGTTATGATATTGATCCTTGCATATACAGTCATCTGAAACTGGACAAGGCCACCAAGCCCACTCAGTTGGGAGAGAATGGCCTCTTTAACAAGTGGTGCTTGGAGAACTGGATTTCCATATCCAAAAGGATGAAAGAAGAATAACATCTCACACCTTATACAAAAATCAACTCAAGATGGATCAAAGATCTAAATATAAGAGGCAAAACCATAAAGACCTTGGAAGATAATGTAGGGAAGCATCTACAGGACCTTGTAATAGGAAGTGGTTTCATGAACTTCACACGCAAAGCACGAGCAGCAAGACAAAAAATAGATAAATGGGATCTCCTCAAAATTAAAAACTTCTGTACCTCAAAGGACCTTATTAAGAAAATAAAAAGGCAGCCACCCAATGGGAGAAAATATTTGGCAACCATATATCTGATAGGATCCTAATATCCTGCATATATAAAGAAATACTACACCTCAAAAAATAGACAAACAACCCATTTAAAAAATGGGCAAGTGACCTGAAAAGACACTTCTCCAAGGAAGAAATACAAATGGTAAAAAAGCACATGATAAAATGCTCGACATTGGTATCTATTAGGGAAATGCAAATCAAAACTACAATGAGATACCATCTTACATCCATCAGAATGGCAGCTCTTAAAAAAACTCTAAGTTTTGGAGAGGATGTGAAGGAATAGGAACCCTAATCAACTGCTGGTGGGATTGTGGAATGGTCCAGCCACTATGGAGAACAGTTTGGTGGATCCTCAGAAAACTAACAATAGATCTTCCATATGATCCAGTGATTCCACTGCTGGGTATATACCCAGAAAAATTGAAAGCAAAGACACAAACAGATATATGCACACCAATATTCATAGCGGCATTGTTCACAATTGCCAAAAGTTGGAATCAGCCCCAGTGCCCATCAACAGATGAATGGATAAACAAAATGTGGTACATACATACAATGGAATATTACTCAGCTGCAAGAAGGAATAAAGTGCTAACACACGGAATAACATGGATGAATCTTAAAGACCTTATGTTGAGTGAAGCAAGCCAGGCATTGAAGGATGTACAGTATATGACCTCACTGATTTGAGTTGAGGAAAGTGAGCAGTCCCTGAGAACCATTGTCTGAAAGATAGGTTAACAAGGGAGAGAAAGAGAAGAGTGGGTTGTGAGCCATCACCCATATGGACATAATCCATGGTAAAGTGATAGAGTATAGTTGCATATTGAAGGTGGGTAGTGATATTACTGGGTTTTGTGGTGCAAGGTTGAAAGATGGGTAGATGAGGAAAGGTGGGTTAGAATACCCAGGGCATGTAACTATGAATCTTGTCATCCAATGAGTCAAGACAGGGAGTGTCATGTGCCCCAGGGGGAAGGGGAGGAAGGAACAGAAAAGATCAAATAGGGGGTATTTAGTGGTCTTGGGAAATGTTTTTCATTACCTTACAGCAATGGACACAGGACATGGTAAATATCATTAAAAAGCATTAAACTGTACTGTCTAAATTGTAAACTATACTGTAAACCATTGACAATGTTTAGCAGCTATATTTCACTATCAGTACAACAGTTATAACAATGCTACCATCCACATAAAAAAGGTTTTAATATGGGGTGAGGAAAGGGAAAGGATCTTCAGTATATGAGAGTCTCTAGTATTCTGTGTGTGACTTTGCTGTGACCTAAAAGTTCTTTGAAAATTAAATGAAAATTTGTGAGACATGGGGGAATAAAGGGGGAAAGTGCCATGGTACAGACTGGACACCCGATAATGTTGTGATAAAAGGAAAATAAATAATTATTTTTTTTTCTTTTTTCCCATTTTTTGAATGCCCCAATCCATTAATTATATTTTATTTTTAGTTTTTTTTTTCTGAGTTTCCATGTATTTTATCACTTGCATTTAAGCTTATCATTATTATTTCATTTAGCTCTTAATTGTCTTGGTTATTATATGGGCTTCATCTTCAAGGAAGTTTTAGATCACAGAAGGGTTACAATGGGGGCTGCAGAGTATCATTGGTGGGGTGTATCTGGGATGGGAGATTCATGGGAGGAAGTTCACCCGAATATACATGAAAGATATATAAAATTGTTCAAATGATCAAGGGATGGGGCATGGTCACAGTGGGTAGACAGTCATAAAATTAATGAGGGAATACTGAATTCCCAGGCTGGAGAGCCCTACTTTGGGATCTGTGCTCCTGAAAGTGACAGAGCTGAACTCAAATAACTCCTCCCTGCACGTGGTCCATCATTTCCTTCTATTCAAACTTATATGTGATGCTGGAGTTTGTAGGTGTATTTCCAGAGACTGGAGCCTCTGGCCTGCCCATGTGCCAGCTGTGCCTGAAATCTCGATGGAGCTGCAACTCCTACTCTACAGTTCTATGGACTCACCCAAATCACCTGGTTAGGAGATGATGATGGACAACAGCCATCCCAGGGAATGGAGAGAGCCTGCAGCTGCAGGCAGGATAATTCCATTCACTGTATCCATGGGACATAAGGCCACTCTCACTTGGAGGTGGAATGGACATCACCATCCCAGACTCCTCAGGATTGGGGGAAGAGCTATAGACTAGTGTGGACTAAAGGGTATTCTGTTGCAGACATATTGTGATTGAAGCAATGGAAGAAATTATAACAGTGAGGTGGAGCCAGTGACGAATAGACGCTTTTGGGGCAGGGAAAGGAAAAAGAGTTGTAATACTGGGGTTTTCTCAGGACTTGGGAATTATCCTGAGTGACATTACAATGACAGATATAGGCCATTTTACATCAGCATATACCATGCAGAACTGTGTGGGATAGAGTGTGGTCTACAAAGTGAGCTATGGTCCATGCTTAGTGGCAAGGCCCCAGGATGTGTATATCCAGTGCAGGTGATGTGCCACACTAATGAAAGATGTTTATTTGGGATGTTATGGGAGGTGTGGGAGGTTGGGTACATAGGAATCCCTGTAATTTTTGTGTAACATTTATGTAATCTTAGCATCTCTTTAAAAATATATTAAAAAATAACATTTATGTAAGCAAATGCACATATATGCATATATATTTATATATCATTTTACAAATATTCGTTTGTATTGTGAAAAATTTGATTTTTACCCACAATTTTAAAAAAGAAAAATGTATATACTCTAAACTGAAATCAGACATTTTAAAGAATAAATTATTTGTTTGGCTTATTGTTGAGAGGTTCAGGTTAGTTACCATGAAACTAGGTTGCCTGCACATGAAAATCAGAAAGGTAAAAGTATAAAGTTGCTGTAGTGTTACCTTTTCTAGCTAATACCAGTTGGTTTACTGAGAGATGTTATCTTAGGCTACAGTAAAATATTTGAATATTTTAAGTACTTATGAAACTTAGTATTCTACAAATTGTTTTTTAAATATATTTTCTTCAGATGAGTCTCTAAAACCAACAAAATTGTTTTTCATTTCAGTGTTTAATTGCCTTTTTAACTTCAGGTTGGTGGGAATAAAGATTTGAGGAGATTTGTGGCAGAAATCACTGAGATAAAATTCTCAACACATTCTTCTTTCCAAACTAAATTTTGGCTTGTGTATATCCATTGCAGGTGATGTGCCACACTAATGAAAGATGTTTATGTGGGATGTTATGGGAGGTGTGGGAGGTGGGGAACATGGGAATTTATCAGGATACTAAGGTAATGGGTCTCTGGCTTAAGAGTGGTAGCTTGGAAAGCACAATGTATACAATTATCTTGGATGGGAGGATGACTATAATATTGTGTTTGGAATAACAAGAGTCTGTCATGTATCTCAGTGCTTTCAGTTTCTCTTCATCCTTTTGTAATTGTATTTATAGCAAAATATAACCTATTAAGCAACTTCTGACCAGGGTTATCTTGATAGGAAAACATCATAACAAGTCTCTAATTTTGAGAAGTTTTTGAACACCTAGTTTTACTACTCACTCTCTTAAGGGTCATATTCCTAATGAATTCTACTATATTAAATTATCCCACAGTTGTAAGCTTACCAAAGTGAAACAAAAGAAATCAAGGAAATGAGTAGCGTCCTATGCCTCCTCCTCCCCCACCCCCTAAAAGAACTTCCCACAACTGCACATAAAGCAAAATGAATTCTAGTAAATGTGTATTTCTTGCTTCCTTCATATTCAGAATGTTTATTTCCATCCCACTACCTTCAAAAGGAGGCAGTTTAAAAAGTGTTCGCTAGTGACTTCTAATAATTCTTACATTTATTATGTGTATTTGTGGGTGAGTATTGACCTTGCTACTTTAAATCTGAATCCATATATTATGGTCATTGATATTAATATCACTTTGCTGTTAGAAATTTATTTTACAGAACTGTGCTAAGACATTGAGAAAAAAGAAAATGGAAATGCTGTGGTAAAAACCAAGTTGGTTCCAAAACTTACTTAGACATCATTTGGCTGTTACACTTTTCTTTTAAAGCTGCTATAATTTATTTGTATTGCTCTGTTTTGGAAATGTAGTTATATAAATGCTTGTCTACCATTTTTAATTTTACAAAATAAAATTGTTATTTAGTTATCCACTAAAAAAATTGACAGGCAAGTTGTAAAATTTAAACCAATCACATGCCCAAGGTGAGCCCACAAATACCTCAATACCCTGGGCAAGATGTGGGGTGAGGGTGGGGGGGGGGTGGACTATTATTCAGGTATAAAAAGGAAGAAGTCCTGATGCAGGAGACAACATGGATGAATCTTGAGGACATTATGCTGAATGAAATAAGCTATGGACAAAAAGACAAACATTGAATGACCTCAATACTATGAACTAAGTATAAAATATAAATTTATAGATTTAAAATCTAGAATACAGGCTACCAGGGGATATATTGATTGGTTCAGGGAATAGGGAACTAATGCTTAATGTGCACACAATTTCTGTTTAGATTGGAAAAGTTTCAAAATGGAAAATAAAATAAATATAATAGTTTATTATATGAAGTTTAAAAGAGTAAAAAAACTTCTTAACACAAGAGTAGAAGAGAATTTCCTTAAATAGATTAAGCTTGTCTCATATGAACCTATGGTAACTGAAGCAGGATAATGAGATAGGGAATCATTAGATGGATCTGGAACCTGGCAAGAAATCAATATGGATATTGATACCCCCAAGATGCCTGCTGTAAAAGCCTCATGAGATTTCTGCTATCCAGAATGAGAATTCCTCCAGAAGCTGGGAGAAGCCCAGATGCTCTCCAGGAATATTAACATTGGGGCCACCTGGGAGATTGATGGGTGGGTTAATCAATCAAAACAGCAAATACCTGGGACCTCTCCCATGTCATTAGCAAAGGGGTGGAATAATTAATGGTTTAAAAAGCAACATGGGAATCCCAGTGAGTTCCTTGTAATATTTTGGGTATCTAAGCACCTCTTAAAATATATTTATATATATACATAAATAACATTTTTGTAAGCAAATGCACATATATGCATATGCATTTATATATCATTTTGCAAATGTTGGTATGTATTGTGAAAATTTTTATTTTTACCCACAATAAAAAAAAAAGCTCTCTTTCTCATACCTTCTGCACCCTGCTCTCACTGTGTCACCACCCCCCCACATGGATCAACATGGAAGTAAGACCTGGGCATTTATAATCTATAATGGGAAATAGTAGTCTGTAAATCAGTAGCCTTTATCACTCCTCAGCCACTTCCTCTATCTGGGACCTATGATATGTTATTTTCTCCCACTTCTCTTCTCTCCCTATCTTAATAAATTATTGGCCTAACTATCCTGATGTGCTCTTGAAATTAATTTCTGCGCCATAGTCATGAATCTAGGCAAAATCCAGTAACATATTTGGGGCTGCCATCCAGAAGGTTATTGATGAGTGAACCTATGCCTTACAGCCTGTTTAATGACTTCTTTTGCTTATCCATTTTGAAAAGGTTCATCTATGAGCCCACAAGGGACATAATCCTGGGAGGGAAGAGGCCAGGGCACATGAACTCTCTGCATCTGTGCTGTACACCCAGGCTTGTGAGATCTGACCCTGGCTGGGCGGTTAGTGGCACAGGACAAGGGCTCAAAGCAGAGCCCTGCAAAACAGAGGTCTCCCAGCTGAGCACTGGGTGCTGCACAGCTCCTTTTTCAAGCCCTTTTAGCAGCCACAAGGTTTTGCCCTCAGGCCATTGTATCCCCTTGCTGGCAATGATGGTAATGACTCAGAGCTGGGGACTTGCTTCTCTCAGTGGGTCCATGCCTTTGCAAGCCCACCTTCCTATTGACCATACCCAGCTACCTGGTCTGGGATGGGGTGGGAAGGCAGTGGAGGGCAAGGCCTAAAATGGGTGCCATGGGAGTTCCCTCCCCAGGTGTGTCATGGATCAGATCTCCTCTCATAATTAACCTTTACCCATGTTTTACCTTCCTACTTCCTACTAAGGAATTTCTCATTACAGGTTTCCGTTAAAATACTTTGGAATGTCTTAAAAACTGTAAAGCTGGAAATGCATTTGCTAGCAAGATATTTATTGCCTCAGAGCCCCAAGGCCTGTTACCTAGAACAATTGATCTCTAATCACTGAATGGCCTTTGTTTTTTTTTGTTTTTTTTTTTTTAACATTTGTAAAATGATATATAAATATATATGCATATATGTGTATTTGCTTACAAAAATGTTATTTTATATATATATATATACATATATTTTAAGAGGTGCTTAGATTACCTAAAATATTATACGGAACCCACTCGGATTCCCATGTTGCCCACCTCCCACACCTCCCCTTTGGATAGCTGGTCTAACTGAGAAATTCCCAGTTCCTAGGACTGCTTTTAAGACCTTTGTAGGAATAGAAAAAACCTTTTTTGACCCTTCTCCAGGAAGGAGCAATATTCATCTTGGAAGACATCCAGTCTATTCAGTCTGTCTTCCAAGTCCAGAATGGCCCCAAAAATGTCTGGCAGCATGGTCTCTGTGATTTCCAGGGTAGCAGGAACCAGAGAAGTATCTCTGAATGTCCCCCAAGGAAGCCTTGGAAGCCTTGGGTGCTTTGATTCAGAGAGCAGCCAAATGCTCCCTGAGATTTACCTCAGGAACTTCTGTCAGTCTTGGACCCTGGAATGTAAGGGTGCTGAGAACCAGAGCAGTAAACTCTGAATGGCCCCTATTCCTTGGATGCTTCTGTCCAGAGGGCAGTCAATCATCCTCTGAGACTTATCACAGATGCAACAGAGGGCAACTGCTCCCATGAGGGCCAGAAATCTCATGCCATGTCTCCTTAAAGAAATGAGGAAATACACCTCAAACTTCCATTATTTTAAGCTCAGTTGTGCCTCTAGAAGATGTGAATAGACATTAAGATCCAAACCAGTTACTAAATCTCTCCTGGAAATAAGAAACCTCATGTGACATCAATTAAGATCAAAGTGTTCCTAGAAATGCTAAGGGTATAAAAATCCTCTCTTCTGTTTTGGTCTGTGCTTAACTTTGTGTTCAGCTTTGAAATTGGTGTTTAACTTTGTCAGTTTGTTTGTGCCTAGGAAATAAGATTTGGGGTTCACCTGTTACAAATTGGATAACAGTGAAAAGTAACCTAAAAATGAGTCTTTCAATGTCAATACTGCCTTGCGAGTGGACTTAATGGATAAATCACAAGTGGAATTGGTTCAACTTCTAGAAAAGCAGAAAACTTAACAAAGTTGTTACTAATAAAATTATTGTGACTTCATTAATAAAAGTACCCAATTCAACTTAAAGTAAAAACTTACTGGAAATTGTAACTAAGAGTTAAGATTTTTTATAGATGCCTTTATATTATAAAACAGCAGAAGGATAATAACTGAAATTATAACTGGGTAGATTTAGCCTAAACCAACTATTGTAAGTGTAAATCTTAAACGGAACTTACCTTCATTTATGATCACTTCAAGCCTAGCCTCACCCCTTGCCTTTGTTTATGATTATTTCATAACAGCTTCTGCCCCTATGGCTCAGGGGAAAGCAAACTTGAGATATTCCTGTCTCCTGTCCTACTGGTATTACTGACCCTGCTTTCTCTCATGGCTCCAAATGTGGACTAAATTGCTGTCAACCCTCAGCCTTGAACATCCACTCTTCCAATCCAGCAGTAACCAGAGTCCTGTTACCTCCAAGGACTGGGAAATAAGGGAAACCTCCTGCCTTGACTGTTTGGGGTTACTAAAAGCAGCAAGTCATGAGAGAAACCAGCTTCCCTGAGTCTTCAATAGACTTAGTGAGTATACATAGAAATTAGTCTTGCTCATCCAAGATCTGTTTAAAGAAAATGGAAAAAGTAGTTTTTCCTGCACTGCTAAAGTAAAATACCTGCTAATTAACATCTTCATGGTAAAAGTGTAGAAGAAGCAAAGTACTAAAAAGTTAAGTTCATTTGATATGTTACACATTGCATTGGAAGTGTTTAAAAAGGGTATAAAAATCAAGAGATAGACTTCAGCATTGTCAAATTCTCTTGTGCATTCAAACCAGGCCTTCAATACACTGCAGGTTACCTCTCCATTTTTCATTAATAGCTAGGTCAGTCACTGGCCCCTAAAACTATAAAGGTCTCTATTACATCTCTGGTTGTGCTCCTGAAGTCAATGGAGACTATGTTGCAATTTCAAACTCCTGCAATAGTCAACAATGGCTTGATACAACCAAATGTACAACAGATATCACCTCCATACTGGCACTGTTTCATAGTGCCAAAGGGTGCTATACACTAGACCAGTGGAATACTGGAAAGTACTTTCCTAGCTTCTCTTTAGGTCAATGGTGCTGCAGCTTGCTGGCTGTGTGAAGGACATACCAAGTGGAGAAATGATCACCAGAGTACTGTGAGTAGAACTTAAACACAATTGGTATTATGGCCTGCTCCCATGGAGAGATAACATGTAAGGTATTGCAAACCTCTAACATAAATCTATTAATTGTAGCTCAAAGAAAAACTTTATGCATGAGTAGTGTATTAATTAGTATTAAGTACTGTATCTATATCTCTCCTACTCTTGATATATGCCTGATGATTATGGTGATATCGTTTCTATTCTTGATCATATGCAGAGGGACATTGAACATGTTAAAAGTCCTGGTAAACTTCATTTTCTAAGCAGTTAATGAATGTGCTTAACCTAGGTATTCCTCTTAGCCCTTGTTCCAGAACCTATCCCACTCATACCCTGGGGAGGAGTGGCAAACCCATATACCATCTGATGGAGTTCAATTAAAGGCCATGATAACTGACAGAAAGCAGGCTGCCCTGGAATGTAGGAGACAGGCTCCTCTAGTCTCAAGACACTGAGATAAAATCTGAGAGGAGACTGGAGGGGAGACATCCTGAGCTTCAGAGAGAGAGACATGTATATGTTAGATAAAGATTTACAAGGTGTGCTACTAAAGATTTACAAGGCCTGCTACATGCAGGAATGCAAAGAGAACTGAGCCATTGACCCTTAAAACTTGTTGATTTTAGTAAAATGTAAACTGTCATGTTTCTATTGCCTTTGCACATGTGCACATGTATTTTCTTTGTTCTAAAGCCAAATAAATGCCACAGTTTATTATGTGGCAGGGCTCTTCTTCTCTACTTGGGATGGAGAGTCCCCTGATCCCAGTTATTTCTTCTCTTTGTCTCATTCTTTCTCATCTGCGGTGCCGTTTTCATGGACCCAGTCCCTGAACGTCAACATACGGCAGCCAACGTGGGGCTCTGAAAACAAAACTTTTCTTTCAGTCAGTGCATGGACCAAGGAGCTCCTGAGAGAAATTTTAAAGAAAAAGAAAACAGAAAAGGTAAGTTACATCCTTGGAATCATCAGGGTTATGGGTTAATCAGAGGTCAAACTTTGAAGTCTACTCTAGAGTGTTAAAAACTTTATTAAAAAACACCGGTGTAAATATAAACTCCTCGGCTTTTGAGGAACTTTTTCTCTTGTACAGAAACATTGTTATTGGCTTCAGCTGCAAGGGCAGGATATTTTAAACCTGAAACAATGGAAGTTAGTGATGAAAGCTTTAAAAAGGGCTTATCAAAAGGGAGGAATAATTCCCCTTCATGTATGGTCTTTGTGTAGTCTTATTTCTGTTGCTCTTGAACCATTACAATCAGATGAAAATGAAGATATTAAACAGGATACTGCTATTGCTGGGCCGATAGCAGAACAAGCTAATGATGATTTTAATGAAAAATATATGTGAAAAAATTAATGAACAGCTAAAAACAGATAAACTCATGTATAATAAAAGGGAAGAAAAGAAAAAGGGAGTTTATGGAACTTTTCTAGTGGTTTTTATGCTGTCCACTTCAAAAGATTGCAGACTCAAAACTAGTGTGAGAGCTCCATCTAGCGGCAACAATAGATCAATACCAACTCCTGTGTGTCCGATATGCGAGAAAGGGTTACTCTGGTCCAATGAAAGCAATTCTAAATATCTTAAGAATGGCAGTCTCATTAATAAGTCGGGAAACTTATGGGGAAAATACTTATTTTACCAATGGGGAGCTTATTTGAATATTCTTCATGTTTCTAAAACAGCTAAACATCTTATTACTCTGGCTCTTAAGCCTCTTCAAACAGAATCTAGTAAGAAAAATGCGGAGGTGGAGGATTCTGTCCCTGAACAGCTTGAGGCCAATTTACATCTGTATGACTATGAATGTTCTGAAAGTGACCATCCAGAGCCTCCTACAAAGGCTTGTGTTGCCATGGCAACCAGGAAGGGATCCCTATGGCTCTTTTCAAGCTATTAATAGCTCTTCAGCTCCAGCTGTCCATGTTAACCCTTCTGTTCCAGCTGCAGAAGTTGATGTGCCTAAAGAGACTTCCCTTAAACCACCATTTGCCACAGCATTTAACCCTCAGTCAAGTTCCCTAAACCTCTTTTTTTGAGCTGTGTTTAGATCCTCCTAAAGCATCTGTGAAAATTCCTTTACCACAGATGGCACTCATGAAACGCATAGCACAAGTAAGTAAATCAGGTGATCTTGAAGCTGTACAGCTTTTTTCTGGTTGCAGAACCTGTTTTAACTGTGGAAAGGCTGGTCATTATCAAAAAGATTGTAAAAAGCAGCTCTCTGCAACAGCACCTCCTGTTTGAAATTCACAATGGATTAATGTTAATTCCACCCCCACAGCTTTCGAATTCTTGACAAACTTATGCGCGCCCCCACCTAGGGAAGTGCCAGCCTGGACTTTGCCACTACCAAAAAATCAATACTTAAGAAACCAAATAAATTCTGTTTAGACAATTCAGGATCAAAAGGGACTATTCAAAAAAAATGTAGTGAGATTAATAGTAGAAGGATCTAGCATTATTTGCAGGGGCATCACTATTCTGCTACAAAATTAACTAAAATAAGGAAAACATTCCAGCAGCAACTTTATAAACCTCCTACTGCTTACATAATGATAAGGCTGTGGGATGATAGAGGATAATAAAATTAAACCACTGGAAAAGTAAGAAAACTTAGCAGTACAGTTTCCAGAAAAATTCTCAAAAGCAGTAAAATCAAAGATGTATGTTTATATTGATGTGTTGTAACTTGTTTCGTGTTTGTCTGTTTGTTCAGTGTCAGTGTATATTTTGATACATCTAGATGGTAATATTAACTTGATGAATAAAAATTATTGAAAGAGCTCTATTTGAATGGCCAACATTAAATAAGTGCTCATATTAATAAATGCATATGGGTATTAATTTAAAAAAAATAAAAATAGTTATAAACAAACTAAATCATTATTCTAACAAGTTTGTTTAATGTTGTTTAATGTTGATGGTAATTGTATGTTGTTAGAAGTTTGCTTAGAAACAGTTTCCAAAGTCATTGTGGTAACATAAGTATGGAAAGTATATAGAATGTGCTTTTATTATCAAAGAGAGAAAGTAATTTTATCCTAAGATAAAATGACTAGTTATTAAAACAAAGTTAAAGTTTTATTCTTTCTCAAAGTTTCTCAAGTCATTAATCTGGTTTCATAAAAGTTTACACAAAGTTTTTCTCCTGAATAATCAGTATGTAAAAAAGAAAGTGTTTTATCAAAGTAGCTTCTAATACTGTAACCTTAACATTTCCTTGAAGAAACAAGTTTTATCACTTTTAAAAGAAGATAATGTTTAAACCTGTTTTCTCAAAAAGAAGCTTTTTATTTCAAAGTGTTACAAATAATTTGGTCTGTTACCTAGAAAAAGATAAAATACTAAAAATAGTTAAGTTCATGTGATATGTTATAAGTTGAATGAAGTATTTAAAGCTGTTGTACAATTAAAAGAAATTTTCTAATTTTATGACAAAGTTATGTGAATAAAAAATTCATATGGGGAAGTGGCTGTGGCTCAATCAGTAGGGCTCCCATTTACCATATGGGAGGCCCCGGGTTCGGTTCCCGGGGCCTCCTGGTGAAGGCAAGCCCACCCGCATGGCATGGTTAGCTGACCCAACGAGCACAAGCAGCAAGGGGGGGATAAATGAATAAATAAATAAAATCTTAAAAAAAAAAAAAGAATTGTATTACAAGACCATTAATAGAATTAAAAAAAAAAAAGTTCATATGAATACTTTAGAAGTGTATAAAATTCCTTAAAATTTAATAATGTTTCAATATAATGTTAAATAAAAGTGTAATTTATTGATCATAATTTTATTTATTTTAAAATATAATAATATGTGTTATATAAACTACCTCTCTGCCTAAAAGTCAAAAGGCAGATGCTTTAACTTAAGTTTATCTTATTTACCCCACCTCTGCCAAAAAACAAAAAACAAAAAACAAAAAACAAAACCACAAGTCTATAACTACAGAAAAAAAGCAGCCATTAGGGGCTGCCAAGGGTAGTGCATAACAGTAAATTACAGCAAATTAAAATAACACCACTGCAATGTGCAGCAGTCCCAAGTATTACCAGTTTGTCACAAAAAAATTAATCTTAAGCAAGTCAAGCCAGCCCACATTCCCCTTTCTCTAAAATAGCCAACAATAAATTAAATTTGTTTTCAACATTGTAAGATATAGCCCCAATTCTAATTATAATGTTAACAAAAAAACCAACACAGGTATTAAAATTACAAGTTAATGTATTGCCCCATAGCTCAAATAGGAAATAATAATTTGTTTTTACCAATGCCTCAAACTATAAAAAATAAAGAAATTAAGGTCATTCTAATCATGCCACTAAAAATCTTAAATGCATAATAAACAAAAGTTTATTCATCGAATGTCTGCTGGTTAAAAGTCTTATTAGTTTTTGTTGTTATATATTCTACAGTAGTTATGAATTATGTATAATATACTTTAATAATCAAAACTTAAATGCACTACATTGCATACTTAAGTAATGTAATAACTTCTATGTTACACATAAATGTATTTTATTATATGTATATGTAAATCTTAACATTTTTCATATTTCAGGAAAAATAATGGAAACTAAAATAGTAATTGTTACATCAAGGATGCTTTGTAACAAATTAAAAAAGGTAAAGTACATTTCAAAAGTTCTATTTTGTAATCTGTGCTCCTGAGAGTGACAGAATTAGACTCAAATAAGTCCTCCCTGCACATGGTTCACCAGTCCCTTCTATTCAAACCTACATGTGATGCTGGAGTTTCTTAGGTATACTTCCAGAGACTGGAGCCTCCCACCTACCTAAGTGCCAGGTGTGCATGAAATCTAGGTGGAGCTGCAACTCCTACCCTACAGCTCAATGGACTCATCCAAGTCACCTGGTGAGGAGACAACGATGGGAAATGGCCATCCCAGGGAATGGAGAGGTCCTGCATCTGCAGGCAGGATCATCCCACCCACCATATCCATGGGATATAAGCCCTCTCTCACTTGGAGTTGGAGTGGACATCACCATCCCAGTCGCCTCTGGATTGGGGGAAGAACTATGGACTAGAGTGGACTTGATGGTATTCTCTTGCTCACATATGGTGATTCTTGCAATGCAAGAAATTATAACAATGAGGTGGAGCCAGTGGCCACTTAACAGTTTTTTGGGTAGGGAGGGGATGAGCAGTTGAAATACAGGGGCTTCTTTGGGAGTTGGAGGTTGTCCTGAGTACTGTTGTGGCAATGGATGTAGGCCATTTTAAATCAGCACACACCACTCAGAACTGAGTGGGAGAGAGTGTGGTCTACAGTGTGAACTGTGGTCTATGGTTGGTGGCAAGGCTCCAGGATGTGTAAGTTCATTGAGGTTGGTGGGCCACACTATGGGAGATGTTTGTGTTGGATGTGGTGGGAGGTGTGGGAGGTGGGCAACATGGGAATCCGAGTGGGTTCCATATAATATTTTAGGTAATCTAAGCACCTCTTAAAATATATGTATATATATATATAAAAAATAACATTTTTGTAAACAAATACACATATATGCATATATATTTATATATCATTTTACAAATGTTTGTATGTATTGTGAGAATTTTGATTTTTACCCATAATAA
>JAKSZT010000663.1:1564095-1590195 GCA_026826555.1 Tolypeutes matacus
AAAAAAAAAAAAAAAAAAAAAAGATGTTGTAGTCCTCCCTGGAGGAGCTGGCCACTCTCCTAGGGACTGATGCATAAACCTTAAAATATACTGCCCAAGGAGTGTTGTGTTCCTTCCTGGGGAGGCTGGCCCCTTCCTCAGGAATTAGCAAAATACTCACAAGTTGACATCTATAGTATCAAATTCATTAATCCTAAACACAATCAACCAAAACTCTAGTATCAGTTGCTAATTCAACACTTCCCAGCTAAAAGCTAAATATTGGTAAGTATATATATAAAACTGCTCTATTTATCTGTCATTCTGTAATTTTGTTCAATATTAACTTAACCTTTTAATTGATTATGTTATTCATGTTTCTCTCTCTAGTTGTCAGTATAAGCTTATTAGACTAAATATACATATTAACATTTACTTGTATCTATCCAGGGCTCTAGCCAACAATAAGCCAAGTATATCAGTGTGTCCCCTGGTTTGGTAAGCATGTGAATGAACGTATACGTATTATAAAAGATTGGAATATAACAGCTAAACCCCTGTTTATAAACAATAAAATTAACGTTGCAAAAACAAAAAGGGGGAGATGGAGGAGAATCTGCGAAAGACAAACTATCTAAATCATTGCTTACCTTAAATTTTCTTAATAGACAACAAATTTCTAATACCACAGCAGTAGAAAGACAATGGGAGGTTAATAAAAAGAATAAAAATGAAGAATGAAACTACCAATAAATGGGACAAAGGAGAGGTAAAATTTTGGGGCCAAGGTTTTGCTCTTATCATTACAGAAACAAGAGAACAGCAGTGGATCCCCTCTAGAAGAATCAACCCTAGAGTTGAAGATGCTACCAAAACATAAACTATGGACATGGTGGTTTCACATTGGATTAATTACAGGTAAAGTATTAGGTCAAGATAAGATACCATATCATAATTGCACTTATTGGGCATACATTACCAACCCACCTCTTTTAGAGCTGTTAACTTGGGATGATGAGTCTTACCCAATTTATCTTAATTAATCTCACCATTTTCCAGGACCTATAGATATACAGCTACCCTTAAAGCCAAAAGAAAAAGGGAAATTTATAGAAAATTTAACTTCACCTTTTATAGACCACCCTCTTTGTATTGGATATAGTTCCGTATGCATGCAACCTAAAAATTGTAGTGTAGTTTTAACAGAGAAAAATTGAACTCAAATTTATGTTCTCATTTTCCCTTCTTTACCATATAAATTGGAAAATATGATAAATCATACATGTCCCTCTCAAAACAGACTACTTAATGACAAATGGCATATATGTCATGGGTTTACAGAGGTTGTGTTGTTTAATGATTCTATGGAATTGTAAAGGATCGGGCTCTAATAGGAATACTGAAGCCTATTAAAAACACAACCATACCTTGGTTCATTAATAATCCAACCATAATCACTAATGACAGTAATCCTTATTTCTGGAATTTTGATAATACAGCATTTACAAACAGCTCAATAAATTGGATATATCCCACAACCATGGACACTAAACTTAAAAAAACTCAAAGTTACTTGTTGAAATTATTTTTGGGAACTGGCCCAATTTTTGAATGGCAAGGCAGTAAAACTAATATTACCAGTTTAAAAGAAAATCAACTCAATTTCTTACAGTATGTGTATGAGATCTTATAGTTTTTTCCATTGGAAAAGTAACTTTTGGTGAAAGGAACATTAGCTGCTCCAATTGCTCTTTATTTACATGTCTTAAGAATTCATATT
This sequence comes from Tolypeutes matacus, assembly GCA_026826555.1. Taxonomy (NCBI): domain Eukaryota; kingdom Metazoa; phylum Chordata; class Mammalia; order Cingulata; family Chlamyphoridae; genus Tolypeutes; species Tolypeutes matacus. The sequence continues at coordinate 1,565,855 of JAKSZT010000663.1, forward strand.
TGCCTGAAAATCAAACTCTTTTATAGAAAGAAGAAGAAAAGGACTATGGTTACCAGTTTGGATGACTAGACATTGGCAGCAGTCTTCAGAATCTCAGTTGCTGTGGTATTTCCTCGACCATTATTTAAAAAGAACTAAAAGTGTGATTGGACTTTTAATAGCAGGAATTTTTGGACTGATTGGCATCATAACCACTGCAGCCATTGCTGGCACAGCCCTGCATCAAGGCATCCAAACTCAACAATATGTTAAGGACTGGCATAAAAATGCAAGTGAGATGTGGCATAGCCAGTCTCACATTGATATGGAACTGAATAATCATATGAATGATCTTGAAACAACTATTATATATTTGGGCAATCAAATCTGTAAGTTAAACTTCTTAAGAGCTCTTAAATGTGATTGTATTGAAAGTTCTTTTTGTATTAACCTTTGCCTTATAATAATAGTGAGCATGAATGGGAAGAAGTAAAAAATCATTTGATTGGATATAAGCATAGTATTTCTTTAGATGTTCCAAAATTGCAAAAGAAAGCATTGAGCATGTCTCAAAATTAATCGAAAGAAACCCCTAGTGCAGAATTTTGGAATGAATTGTTTGAAAATTTAAATACTATCAATCCATTTCACTGGTGGAAACAAAAAACAGTTCAAATATCATTTTGGATTGGATTAGGAATTATTGTTATATGCATTTTAATTGTTGTATTGTCAAGGGTAGACATATATGTCTATTTTTTATGACATATACTCATAGAAAAAAATGAAGAATTAGATCAGATAAATGCATTTATGTTAAGAAACTTAGCCATGAAAAACTAATTTTACATTATTTAGTAGAAATTAGTATACTAATAACCCCTTGATCTTAATACTAGTTATTTGGACAAAATTATTCACTTAAGGAACCTGAAGAAGTATAAATATAAATGAAATTGCCTTCCATGTAAGAGCTCAAAGGCTTGACTGGTGGCCAATGATGGGTAAGATTCACAGAGGAGGACAACTTAAGACACAAGAGACTATGGAAGAATACAAGTGTGACAGGAGGTCACCTTGTATCAGTGTATATAATGATTCCTATGATCTTCAGTGAAAAAATAAAAAAGGGGGAAATGATGGAGTTCAATTAAAGGCCATGATAACTGACAGAAAGCAGGCTGCCCTGGAATGTAGGAGACAGGCTCCTCTAGTCTCAAGACACAGAGATAAGATCTGAGAGGAGACTGGAGGGGAGACATCCTGAGCTTCAGAGAGAGAGACATGTATATGTTAGATAAAGATTTACAGGGTGTGCTACTAAAGATTTACAAGGTCTGCTACATGCAGGAATGCAAAGAGAACTGAGCCATTAACGCTTAAAACTTGCTGATTTTAGTAAAATGTAAACTGTCATGTATCTATTGCCTTTGCACATGCGCACACGTATTTTCTTTGTTCTAAAGCCAAATAAAAGCCACAGTTTATTATGTGGCTGGGCTCTTCTTCACCCCTTGGGACAGAGAGTCCCCTGATCCCAGTTATTTCTTCTCTTTGTCTCATTCTTTCTCATCTGCGGCACTGTTTTCATGGACCTAGTTCCTGAACGTCAACAACCATCCTGTCAGGGATAAGTGTTTCCCACCAGAAGGGAATCAGTAATGTGGTGGCTAAGACACACTTCAGCTTAGCTTCTTTGAGGTGATCCATGGACAACCTTTCCTTACCCAGGATCTGGAAATCAAGTTCTGATTTTAAAAACTTGGCAAGGAAACAAGCCTCTCTCTCAATTAGAGCCAAAATGGAAGGAAATTTTCTTTGTAGTTCTGATCACTTTCATAGCTATTAAAGTTAAGGGAATTCCCAGCTTGGTGCACTAATCTCAAGTAAAGTCAACTGCCCAAGAAAGTACATCTGATGGGATGCATAAGTGCCAGATATTGGATGGCCTGAAATACCTCTTCAAGTGACAAATGCTAAGCAGTGTCTGTCAAATACAACTGTTCCCTTTGACTCTAGCCCAAATGCCTATTGTTAGGGGGAGGACAAATTAGACATCCTTTAAGAAATCTTGTCTGTTTTCTCTCTTGTAGCTTAACTAAAGTGGAAATGCCTCTTCTCATTCCTGTCCTCTACTATGTGTCCTGGGATTGACAATTTATACCTAACCCTTTTGTCTATTGCAATGTCTCCCTAGAATTAACCAACAGCTTAAAATAACTGAAAGAAGAATACTGTTTCCCACTAACTCTGGGAAGATGAAGTCTTTAGATGCACCTGGCCTTTTATACTTTCATGTATCCCCAAAATTCTAATCAGGTTTACTTCTTCCACAATCAAGATCATGTTAGCCATATGGGGACTTCATCCAGCTCTGCCCACGATGCCTGATCTGCCTTCCTCCAACTGAGATAGAATAGCCAGAGGGCTTTACACCTTGCCAGGTAGGAACTACTGTCCCTAATCAGCAGGAATTACAGAAGAATGGCCATCTCCCTTCAGCACCCCTTTAAAATAAAGATGTAAATTCTCTGAGGGGGGAATGAGCAGGTTAGTAAGATGGGGAATCAATAGATGGATCTGGAACATGGCAAGAAGTCCACGTGGATTTTGATATCCCTAAGATGGCTGCTGGAAAACCCTCATGAGATTTCTTCTCTCCAGAATGAGAATTCCTCTGGAAACCAGGAGAAGCCCAAATATTCTCCATGGACATTATCATTGAGCCTGATAAGGAAAAGTCACTGCAGCCTTACCCCTCAACCCTTTCCTGACAAGAATCTCCTACCTTAGAACTGGAACCTGCATTTCTGCCTCTGTAACCCTGCCCACTTTGTTTCATAACCGGCAAATTCTGCTTCTGTAACCATGCTTGCTTAGTTGCCTAAGGTAATGGAAAATTCCACCCACCAAGACGCTAGTTAATGAACTGGAGCCTGCAGACTCCAATAAAACCTCCAGAAAACTAGGGCTGGGGGCCCAGAATTTGGAAACGGAACTTTCCTCTGGGCCCACATGCATAATAAAGCCTGGTTCCTCCGCTCTCTCTGAGTGCCCTGCCGGTTTGAGTTTTTCATTGCAACAGCTGCAACAGGCCCACATGGGGGGATTGATGGGTGGGGTAACCAATCAAAACAGCAAACACCTGGGACTCCTCCCATGACATTAGCAAAGGGGCAGAATAATTAATGGTTTAAAAAGCTCTCTCTCTCTAATGCTTTTTGCACTCTGCTCTCACCATAACCCCCCCTGCATGGATCAACACACAAGTAAAACCTGGGCATTGATAATCTATAATGGGAAATTGTAGTCTGTAAATCAGTAGCCTTTAAAACTTCTTAGCCCCTTTCTCTCTCTGGGACCTATGAGCTGTAATTTACTCCCATTTCTCTTCTCTCCCTACCTTAATAAATTACTGACCTAACTAACCTGATGTGCTCTTGAAAATCATTTCTGCAACATAGTCAAGAACATAGACAAAAATCTGGTAACAGTAATGGCCATACTTAACATAGGATTTTTGGGAGATCAGCTTTTCCCCTGGAATCAGAAGCAGACAAAGAAGCCTGTTCTCACCACTTCTATTCTACCTTGTAGTGGAAGGGCAGTGAGGTCAATAAGGCAACAACAATGAAATGAAAATGTTAGATATTCATGGATGCTGTTATTAAGTGAACAGAAAATCCACCACAATCTACAAATATTACAACCAGTAAGAGAACACAGCAAGTCTGTGAGTACAAGCTCAACAAATAAAATCAACATTATTGCTGTACACCAGTAAAAACTAGAAAATAAAGGGCAATACCAGACTGGGAGAAAATATAACAAATAAACCAAAAGAAGGTTAATTTACAAAATACCTAAACGCATTATGAAAATCACAAATGACCCAACAGAGAATGAAGAGAGTATAGGAAGGAATAGAAACATACAGGGGCCAATAAACATTTGGAAAATTGCCTATAGCAGGAACAGCAAGATCTAGGGTACAGGATGCCCACAGAACCCAGGGAAGGGGTGGTCCCAGGACCAGAGGGAGGACACAGGGGTGAGGATCTCTGCCACCCTAAGGCTGGTGGCAGAGTCTACTCACTTTGACCCTCCCTCTAGGACACCCCATTTGACTCCCTCTCCCTCTCCCATACTAGGAAGTTTTATGATTAGCCCATTCTTCTCTTATGACCTGCATGTGGCAATACTTGGGGAGCATTTACCCCCTTCCAAGACTTCTTAGAGATCACTTAAATAAGTTGTGCAAGAAATGCATTCTGAATATGTTCAATAGTGAATCATCCCAAGGAGGCTTCTAGAATGTCTAGCACAAGGTAGGGCTTAATACGAATTGGTGGGTGGTTGTAGGGTGATGGATTTGAGTTTCTTAATGGTGAAAGCACCCACAGACCAGAGGGTAAGGGAAACTCTGAATGCTGCTTTTCCCAGAAATGGTTTGGAAGCAGACTCATGGGCAGTTGTCTCTGTTACCCACCCCTGCATTCACAGTCCCAAGGCCCTGCACACTACCATGCCCAGTTGCCCATCTTACCCAACCTGCTGACCATCCATCTGACAAAACTAAGTCCATGTACTGTCTGTCTCCATTTCTGTCCACAGGATATCTTTGGCTCTCAGTGAGCACAGGGCTGGGTCACTTGTCATTCATCCTTTAAAAATGAGGTCTCTCTCTTTAGAAGGCTCTCTGATGACAATCCTGGGCATCTTCTCCTCCTTGGCATTTCCTATGGTAGGAAGCCCCAGCTATCAAAGGTGTGGCTAGAAGCGGTCTGGGAAGAGCTCTGCTGCCCAGGAACCTCAGAAACACACCACAGTCCCATCCACCAGTCTTCGTGAGTTCAGCGAAGAGTGGCTTGTACTACCTGGAGAAACCCCAGAGTCAGGAAGGGTTTGAGTGGCATGACTACACCCCTTTGAGTTCCTCATTTTCATGGCCCTGGTCTGTGACTTTGGCTCCATTTTTCATCACCTGAGTCCTGGCTACTTCCTTCTCCAGGTTTCCCAACACTGACCACAATACATACATGTGCACAGATGCACTCAAGTGGGCTCTTATGCCCCCATGTATGTACATCAGGCAAGTCCTTGCATGCCTACAAATTGGTGCCCTTGCAAGACACATACACCCCCTATATCCAGTCCTACATACAAACACACTGCAACAGAAGGCCAGACAATAATGACTTTATTTCTCCATCTTCCATCTGGGCATGGCCTCTCATCTTCAGAGGCAATTTCCAAGAAGGCACAGGATGAAATGCATCATGTCCCTCCTTCTCCCTCCTCCCTTCAACTTTGCATTTCCAGCAACCTTCAGGACAGACACTTGAATGAACACAATATGGTCCAGAGACCTCCTTATCCTTTACTCCTTGTATTCCAACCTGGTGGTTGGGAGAGACATTGTGTATTCTGTTTCATGGACTCTACAATCAGCACCAGCACCAACAATCTCCTGAGTTGATTGTAGATATAACAAGTTAATTGTTGATCTATGCAATCAACTCATGGGTGATTAAAGTCCTTGAAATGCATTTGTATCATAATTAGTCCCATGCTTTCTTGGCCAAACACCTGGCACCAATTCCTGGCTTAGTTGACACATTAATCTAACCATGAGAGTCCAGCCCTTGTCAAATAGACAGCCATACATATCACCTACATATTTATATTTCTGCCAAACAAATATTCAACTGTCCTTTTACAACCTGAAACACATTGAATCTTTCCAGAATAGTGTGCACATCCTTGGATAATATTCACTCTTAAATATGACATCCTTAAATACTATGACATGAAACTAACACAAATTATGTCATATGATAAGTCAAAAGGTTAGAAAAGAAAACACAGTTATTCATTTTATGTACATAATATACAAATACACTCATAACAAAACAAGAAAGAAATATTCATGACCATTACAGTCCTTGCTCCCTGTAACAGTCCATGTGGTTGAAATTTGAATTTATCACTACCTTCTTTCACTACCCATTCCATGTTCCCTTTACCCTCAGAAAGCACCTCAGCTGGCAGTGGTTCTTTGCCTGATGGGGTGAACCAAACTTTCATTCCTGAAGATTCTGGGCCATTGTTACTCCTACCTGAAGTGGGTTATTGCAATTTTCTATTGACTTTAATCACAGAGCATGGTAGTACTAAGAGACACCCCAGGGGACCTCCTGCATCCCAGGCAAATCTTCTGTATCTCCATTGTGTAGGTGCAGTCCTATTTCCCCTTGATAGCCAGGATCAATCACTCCATCTAGTACAGTAATTCCTTTCCTTGCCTTTTGATTCAGAGGCACAAGGGGGCTGAAGTGGCTAGGTGGCAGTCTTAACTTACAGTTCAGTGGAATCACTGTTGTGTTCCTTGGTGGAAGCACACCTTCTTTTGGAACTAAGACCTATCTTCTAGACTGTAGCTCTGTCAGTCTGCTCAATTTTCTTAAGTCATATCAGTGAGGTCAAGTAATACTTGTCCTTCAGTGACTGGCTTATTTCATTCAACATAAAGTCTTCAAGATTCATCCATGTTTTCCCATGTGCTATTACTGCATTCCTTTTTACTGCTGAGTAATATTCCATTGTCTGTATATACCACAGATTGCTTACCCATAAATTTGTTGATGAATACTTAGGTTACTTCCAACTTTTGTCAAAAGTGAATAAGCTGCTATAAATATTGTTGTACATATATTTATCATGTCCTTACTTTCAATTCTTTTGAGTATGCACCCAGCAGTGGGATTACTGGATCATATAGCAGTTCTGTAGTTAGTTTCCTGAGGAAATATAGTTAGTTTCCTGAGGAATGTAGAATGGCTGCACCATTCTGCATTCCAACTAGGAGTGGGTGAGGGTTCCCTCTCCTCCACATACACTCCAAAACTTGTAGTATTTTGTTTTTAATAACCTTCTGTTTAGTAGGTGTAAGATGATATCTCACTGTAGTTTTGATTCGTATTTCCCTAACAGGTAGTGATTTTGAGCATATTTGCATATAATTTTTAGCCATTTGTATTTCTTCTTTGGTGAAGTATCTACTCAAATACCTTCCCATTTTTAAAAATGGATTCTTTTTTTATTTTTGAGATATATTTCTTTGTTTGTTCATGGAAATTGTTTTAAATAAGAACTTAAAATGAAAATTTTTAAAAGTGTCTTATGTAAAACTATTTTGTTCCATATTTTAAATAACACTGGATTCTTAAATATTTTTTACTTTTTCAACATGAGTGATCATTTTAAACTATTTCTCTGTATATCAGTTTGTCCCAAGAATTAAGAACATGATTATAACCACATTAGTTTCTAGGATGGGAAGAAGAAACTAGGTCAATAGAACTGTTACAACATAAAAATTTTCATAGTTTCAAAAGGTTTAATAGTTATGCCTAGAAAAAGGAAATAAAAAAAAAAAACCCTAGCCAACTAAGGACTTGTAAATTGAAGGGATACTCACAATGAAGTCCAATTGCTTCATTTGTTGCTTATGCACCTTAATAGTACTTTAAAAGTCTTGTTCATTTATCCTCTCCTTATAAAGAAGGGGGAGGGAGCAAATGTGGCTCAAGTGATTGGGCACCTCCCTTCTACATGGGAGGTCCTGGGTTTGGTTCCTGGTGCCTCCTAAAAAAAGAAGACGCAGAGCATACACAATGCTCAGACACAGAGAGCAGACAGTGAGCACAAACAATGGGGGTGTGTGAATAAATAAAGAAAATAAATATTGAAAAAAAAGAAAGGGAAAAATACTCCATGTTTGACTTCTAGGTCTATCAATATCTGGAGTTTTCATTAGTAAGCACATGAAGCATGAGTCTGTTTTCTAAACTAGAGAAAAATCAGCTTGCTTAAAGCCTGTGCAAAAGTCAGGTTTCTGAGGCAGTCCATCAAGGCCATCTTTCCTAAGATTGTCACATGCCACAGGAAAAGTTTGAGCTCAATGGTTAAAATTGAACAACAAGAAGTGGCTTTAAAGCAACAGTTTTCACAATCAGCTACACCATCACACATTGCCATATTAATTTGATTTTTATGTACATTCAAAGTGTAAAGACTTTAATAATAGTAACACCAAAATTTACCAAATTTACTGGCAAGGTTGTTTCAGACAACATGGAGAATTAAGATTTCCTTACTAGCTATACACCCCATTGGTTAGGAGTGCTCTCTGTAAAAGAATTCACCCCAAAACTAGACAAATATAGTAAAAAGTTTCATTTAAAGATCTCACAATTCAGTATGAGTTTTCAAAGCTTAGTACAGTTATAAGATGAGAGTTCTAAGAACTGAATATAGTGCTTTAAAAGCCCCATTGTAAAAATATCAAGGAAATGTTCATCTAACACCAAATTTTCATTCACACCACTGCTAACTGGCAGAAGCAAGGTAACTTTTTTTCTCTTATGAAGAATTTAAATACTCACTGTCCTGGTAATTTCCTGTCTCCACTAGATAGAGAAGACTTTACTCTTTGATGAAAAACAGTATTTATTAAAATGATTTTTTCTATCCCTAAAGCAAATGTATTAAAGAGAAAGAGCACTCCATTTAAATTCTTATTTTGTGCTTATACACACACCACATTCTCACATAAATTCCATAAGAGATGTACTAACTAGGAATCAATCATATTTTAACCAAAAGCATGAATATTTTACACACCATCAAGACTGACATGCTAAGTTAGATAGAGGAGAACATAAAGAAAGTGGGCAGTATCTCTAGCTGATATCTTAATACTCTTCTTGCATCCTGAGAGGCCAGATCTTCAGACGGTAAATTCTAAATGTCATTGCCAGTTACTATGCAAGAGACAAAAGTCCATAATGAGTGGACACCAAGAGGCCAGACTTGAGTAAGTGATGATTTCCCCATTATGTGTCTAAACACCCTTGCCACATTTAGAGAAAAATATAATGTGTCAGTCGTTGACTTAAAAGCAACATCACTTCTACTCTAGATCCCTATTACACTGACACTTTGCTTATTGGAATGTAATTGAACTATAAATAAGTGCCTGGATAATGATTTAAAGAGAAAACATCACCCTTACCCAGCCCAGATAAGTCTTAAATATCATAGTCTGCCACATGAATTGGAGCTAAACTGAAATACAAGTTTAATTATTCAGAAATTAACAAAGTTCTGTTTTTATTATACATGTAGTCAGTACTACTGTTGAAACTAAAAATTTTGCCTTGAAATTAATTCTTTCACTAAGGAAACTACATGTAATGGAAATGAGTCTTATGTTTCAAGAAGGAATTGCCTTATTGGCTATGGAGTTTAAATAGTTATTCAGAACAAGATGAAAATGGGCTCCACCTGAAATTATGAAAGGGGTACTGAAGGTTAAGTATCTATAGACATTTAAATGCATTTAGTGTCTGTATCTTAAAGGATAAAGGTGTTTTAAAACAAAATCTTTATAAGAATATCAAAGATTTAGGGAATTATCTTCATAAACAACTTCAACTGTCTATGGCTTCTACTGTCTGCCCTGCTGCTGAGGTAGGTGGCCCAGATGCATCAAACAACAACAACAACAACAACAACAAACAAAAAGCACAACCATTTGGAAATTCCCCCAAGAAAAACCTTGTATACTCCATTGATTTCTTAAACCACTGTCCAGTTTTTCTTTCTTTCATTTGCACTTTTTAAAAGAGAATGTCCAAGCTTCCGTTTGTTTCTTTAAGCACTTGCTAAGTAACACCTCATATACTCTGCCATCCATGGGTTATCTGAGGAAGAAGACAGAAGCTTCATGCTTTTCTTCTCATTCACAGAGCAAGCACATTGGCTTTGAGCAGCCAGTTTCCTCTTCTCCACCTGTCTTCTGGTATTGGCTCCTAATGCCAACTCAGGAATCTCAAGCACAGAGGTAGAAGCATTGTGAGTTTTCTGGCTTCCTGTAGCTTTTTGGCTCCCTAGCAATAGAGAGCAAGTGGATGCTTGTTTATTTTATTTTAATTGATGATCTTTAAGGGCTTCTGACTTTTTTCCTATTTCCTCTAGCAAAATAGGCACTTCAATGTTGTTGAGGTTAAGCACTGTTGGGTAATTTATCAGGATATTTTGTTACAATTTGTTGTTCAGATTTTTCTTTTCCTTTCTATGACAATTCTGGGGAGCTGGCACCATGCTCTGGCCTCTCCTGGGCCTTCTGGGCTACAGGTCCTGGTGGGGAGGGCAGTGAGTATGAGTTTGGGGCAGCTGGGGGCACTGGGAACAGGAAGACACAGCTGCCCACTGCTGAGTCATCAGAGGTGCCATCTGGGCCCCAGTCCACACAGATCCAAGGCTTGTGAGCTGATCCAGTAGCTGATGGCCCAGGTAGAGCAGCAGCTTACAGTAGCAGGGCATGTACACATTCCAGAATGGCACTCCATAGTGCTTCATGTACTCACTGTTGACCTTGCTCCCAGGGGCTATGGTATGGCCTGCACTGCCTCTGCTGTCTAAATGACTGAGACATGAAACAGAGGCCCTGGCCATGTCCTTCTCCCTTGAATTTTTTTATATACATGCTGGATATTAGGCCCTTATAAGATAAATAGTTACCAAATATTTTCTCCCATTGAGTAGGCTACCTTTTCACTTTATTGGCAAACTCCTTTGAAGTACAAAGGTTTTTAATTTTGAGGAGGTCCCATTTATCTATTTTTTCTTTTGTTGCTTGTGCTTTGGGTCTACAGGTTATGAAACCATTTCCTACTATATGATCTCATAGATGTTTCCCTACATTATCTTCTAGGAGCTTTATGGTTTTGGCTCTTATATGTAGGTCTTTCATCCATCTGGAATTATTTTTGTATAAAGTGTGAGATGGTGATTCTTTATTATTCTTTCACATAAGGATATCTGAAAATATATTGAAGAGGCCATTCCATCCCAGTTGGGTGTGCTTGGTGGCCTTGTTGAATATCAGTTGACTGTATATGTGAGGATCTATATCAGAACTCTCAGTTTGGCTCCATTGGTCATTGTGTCTATCCTTGTTTTGACCACTATATCTTTGTAGTATGCTTTAAAGTCAGGTAGCATGATTCCTTCAATTTTGTTTTCAATAATCAATATGCTTTTGGCTATTTGGGGTCCCTTGCCTTTCCAAAAAATTTCATAATTAGTTTTTCTAATTCAGTAAATAATGTAATTTTTATTGAGATTGCATTGAATCTATAAATCAATGTGGGTAGGACAGACATCTTAATGATGTTTATTCTTTCAATCCATGAACATGGAGTATTCTTTCATTTATTTAGGTCTTCTTTGATTTTCTTTAACAATGTTTTATAGTTTTCTGTGTACAAGTCCTTTACATCTTTAGTTAAGTTTATTCCTAAGTATTTGGTTCTTTTAGTTGCTATTATAAATGTAAGTTTTTTCTTGATTCCCTCTTCAGATTGCTCATTATTGGTGTACAGGAATGTTAGTGATTTTTGTGTGTTGATCTTATATTCTCCCACTTTACTGAACTCATCTATCAGTTCTAGAAACTTTGCTGGAGATTTTTCAGGGCTTTCAATGAATAAGATCATGTCATCTGCAAATAGTGAAATTTTTGCTTCTTCCTTTACAGTTTGGATGCCTTTTATTCCTTTTTCTTACCTAAGTGTTCATGCATGTACTTCTAACACAATGTTAAATAAGAGAGGTGACAATGGGCATTCTTACCTTGTTCCAGATCTTAGAGGGAAAGACTTTAGCATTTCACCATTGAATATGATGTTAGTTGTGGATTTTTCATGTGTGTCCTTTATCATGTTGATATATACACTTTATCTTATTTTTGAAGAGTTTTCATCAAGAAAGAATACTGTATTTTGTCAAATGCTTTTTGTGCATCAATTGCACAAAAGATGATCATGTGATTTCATTTTCTCCATCTGTTAGTGTGGAGTATTACATTGATTGATTTTCTTATGTTGAAACTTCTTTGCATACCAATGATGAAACCCCTTTGGACATGGTGTATAATTCATTTGATGTGTTGTTGAATATGATTAGCAACTATTTTGTTGAGGATTTTAGCATCTAGGTTCATTAGAGAGATTGGTCTGTAGTTTTAAATTCTTGTGGCATCTTTATGTGGCTTTGGTATTAGGGTGATGTTGACATCATAGAATGAGTTAGGTAATGTTCCCTCCATTTATATTTTTTGGAAAAGTTTAAGCAGGATTGGTGTTAGTTCTTTCCAGAATGATTCATAGAATTCATCTGTGAAGCCATCTCATCCTGGGCTCTTAGTTGGGAGGATTTTGATGACTAATTCAATATCATTACTTGTGACTGGTCTATTGAGTTCATCAATTTCTTATTTTGTCAATGTAGGCTGCTTGTGTTTCTAGAAAATTTTCCATTTAAATGAATTCAGAAAGATTGAAATTATACAAATTAATTTCTCTGAACACTATGGAATGAAGCTGGAAATTAATAGGTGCAGAGAATGAGAATATGCATAAAGATATGGAAGTTAAAGAACACAGTCTTAGACAATCAGTGAGTCAAGGAGGAAATTGCAAAAGAAATCAGTAACTACCTTGAAATGAATGAAAATAAGAACACAACATATCAAAACCTATAGGATGCAGCAAAAGCAGTGTTGAGAAGTAAGTTTATAGCCATAAATGCCTATATTAAAAAAGAAGAAACAGCTAAAATCAAAGACCTGACTGTACACCTGGAAGAACTAGAAAATGAAAACAAACTAATCCCAAAGGAAGCAGTAAAAAGGAAATATCAAAGACTAGAGCAGAGCTAAATGAAATTGAGAATAAGAAACACTAGAAAAAAATTAACAAGACCAAATCTGGTAGTTTGAGAAGATTAATAAAATGGACAAACCCTTAGCTAGAATAACAAAGAAAGAAAGAGAGAAGATGCAAATACAGAAAATAAAAAAATGAGGAAGGGGATATCTTCACTCATCCCATGGAAATAGAGTATCATAAGAGGATTCTTTGAAAAATTGTATGTCAACAAGATGGATAATTTAAATTCAACATATATCAAAGCATACCACATGATCCAATGTGAGTCAAACTGAGAATCAGTCAGCATGCACTACTTATCCTGCTTCAATATGTATAAATATTAATTGGGGGCTATTGCTAATATGCATATTTTGATACAGCAAGGCTGGTTTTTTCCTGAGAATCTGTATATCTAAGATATGGGGCCATGGACACAACTGTGTTACCAATCTTCTCTTTTCTTTGAGGAAAATGAAATTTAATGAATAATTTAAAAAATGATCCCATATATTTGGGATCCAAAACACCTGTACATTTCATAATTTGGTCATCTTTATTAACATTAACAAAATTTGAAAACATATTTGCAATGACTAATATTCAAAGACTGAGAGAATATACTCCATAATAATTGCCATTAGTAGCTTCCAGGAAGTAAAATCTCTTTTCTCAGCATAGGGTTGTTTAAAAATGATGTAGATCTCATGGGCAGTCCTTTACACAAAGTGTTGCAAAATTCACTCAACTGTTCACCAAATGCAGATGAATTTCTTATCATTTGATTCACTTTATTGTTTTCTATGTAATAAGTTATAAAACTGAGTTTGATGAGTACCATTTTATATTCATCCTCAATGTACATAATTAAAATAATCAGTGCCTGTATGACTATCCCCAGTTTTATCTGGGGTACCACCATGCACACACCCACAGCCCCAGGGGAATTGCTGATTCACCAGAACACAGCTGTTCCCTGCATCCTTTCCCTCTTCAGGCCTTCAGTCAACTCTATGTCATGTGCATATTCCTTGCATATTAAGTTTCCTTTTTTTTAAAGAGGAAACAGAGATTGAACCTGGGACATTGTACATGGGAGGCAGGCACTCAACCACCAAGCTCCATTACTCCACTATTGTTTTTTTGTTTTTTTAAGATTTATTATATTTATCCCCCCCCCTCATTGTTTGCAGTCACTGTCTGCTCTCTTTGTCCATTTGTTGTTGAATTTCTGTGTCTGCTCACCTTCTCTTTGGAGGCACTGCAAACTGAACCTGGGAACTCCCATGTGATAGGCAGAAGCCCAATCACTTAAGCCACATCCAATTCCCCACTATTCAGTTTTAAGAAATGGTCTTGTATAAGACATTTCATAAGTACTTAGTTCAAGTCTTCTTTCAGGCAAGACCCTAACTCTCAGTTGGGCAATTGGCAGGGCTTTTTCCCCCTTGAGATGAGTTTCTAAACAAATCTTGACAATGTCTTCTTATAAGGTGGGATTCATTTGCTCAAATCTTTCCAGTGGATTAAGGTCTTCAGGGATAATGCAAGTGCCAATCTATAACAGTAAAGACACAGCTTTAGTCACTTTAGAAATGAAGGCCATCTTATTGCTACTATGTATAGAAATAGGATGTCCAAACCTTGGAATGATTTCAAGTAAGACTTTGCCTACTTCTCAAGATTTTTCCATTTGGCATGGGAAGGTTTTTACTCAATTTGTGAAAATTTCTAAAAACAGAGCAAATGAAATTCTTAGTGACTTTTGGCATTAAAGGAAAGTCAGTTTGCCAGTCCTCTCCTCTTCCTAGTTCTCTGTATTGTACTCCTTTGGCTAAGGCTGGAGGCACAGTTTTAGGGTTAACTTGAGCACAAGTTACACATTGATCATTTACTAACTGAATCATTCTTCATAAGTTGTGTCCTATGAGGAATTGACTTATCCTCATAGGACATCCTTATTATCCTTATTGTGGACAGAATAATTTCATGTCCACAATGAGTAAGTCTGTGGAAATAAGTTGTAATGGGTTTCATTAGGCTTCCAGGTATAAGTAATTTGTGGTAGTCTTCCCAATGTTCAGCCAGGTACTGTCTTTTCAACAAGCCATTGTCTGTGGCTTGAGTGTATCCCCACTCTTTTGTTCTGGCTAAATCTTTTCTCTAGTATTGGGGTTTCCCAAATGGCTCTAGGGTCTCACCAATTCTAGAGTATTAATGGGTTGTCCAGTCTTTCAGGGTGGAGGGTTGTAATAAGAGTTGATTCTATTCTCCTTGCAGCTAACTTAGTGGTTTTATCAGCTAAACAGTTTCTGTTTACTTCCCTGCTATTGGAAATTTTGTGTCCTCTGCAATGAATGACTGCTAATTCCTTGGAAGAGCATCAATACTTTAAGCAACTTTAGAATGAGATCAAGTTTTGTGTCCTTATTAGCAAAAGTGTGTAATCCCCTGTTTTACCAAATGGCTTCATGGGGGCATAGAACAACAAAGGCATATCTGGAGTTTGTTTAAATGTTCACTCTTTGTCTTGCACTTAACTGGAGGGCTCTTCCAAGGGTTCTCTGAGCTCAAGTCCTGAGTGGGCAGGCATTGTACTTCCAAAGTTTCTATCAGGGTGATTACTGAATGCCCTGCTTGTTATTTTCCATGGTCCATAAAACTACTTCCATCGGTAAATAATGAAAGATCTGGATTTTTCAGGGTTACATCAGTCAGTCTCAGTCTGCTGGAATATATTTCTTTAAGGAACTGTATGCAGATATGTTTGGGGACTCTCCATTCTGGTTTATTCTAAACTCTCAGAGCAAGGTGGCAGGGATAAGTTTATCAATAGTCTTAAGTTCACAATAGTATTGTCTAGCAGAGTGTCTTGATTGATCTCCTTTTTGTTTAAATATTGTAATTACATTGTGAAGAGTATAGATGTAAGCTGGAGAGCTTAATGTGAATTTTTCTGCCTCTAGGAGAAGGTCACAAGAAGCTGTGCCTGTGTGCAGACAGGTGTGCCAGCCTTAAAATGCAGAGTCTAGCTGTTTGGACATGTAAGCTATTGGTTGGTGCTCCTCCAAAGGGTTGAGTTAAAACTCCCATTCATCTAATAAGCAGAACTTTTTTGTGGAGCCTGGCAGTCCAAGAGCTGGAGCAGTAAATAATTTTTGCTTAAATGTAAATGCACATCCTGGCCTCCAGACTAGGTGCTCTTTTTCACTTTCTTTAAGTGCTTCATATAATGGCTTAGCTATAAGTCCAAAATTAGGTATCTTCAGCTTTTTTTAACCAGCCATATCAAGAAACCCTATGAGTTCCTTTTTGTTCTTAGGCTCTGATACTCCATATAAGGCTTCTTTTTGACTGAAGAGGAGGGCTTGTTGTCCCTGAGAGAATTTAAAGTCAAGATATTTAACATGAAAAACTCCAGAAATTAGAAGGGGAATTGTACATGGTTATGTCACAATTAGTAGAGATTGCCTTTAAGGTTTTTCAAAACTAGGAGTCCACCCATGAGAAGCAGCAAAAGAAACATGCTGCCTATAAATCCACCCCCATAGAAGAAGCTATCAGCAGGGATGCCAGTGGCACACAGACCCTGAGATGAGGGAAAGCTTCCATGGGAACCTCAGTGAAGACCTAGATCTTCACTATGTAATTATATAACTTGGCCTTCTCTTCTGACACTTACAACTTTTTCCAGCTAGTCTCTGTAACATTATTATTGTGTTCTCATCTGAGGCTTCTTGTGTCTTACTAGCAATGAGTATCTCATTTGCATATCAAAGGGAGAGTCCTTCCCTGAGTTGTACCCTGTAGATCCTTGGATTGGGCTTGCCCAAAAAAGGTCAGAAAATTCTTAAATCCTCGCAGCAGCACAGTCCAACAAGACTGTTGCTTCCTTCCAGGTCAGGATCTTCCTATTCCAAAGCTAAGAGTCTCTGTGATTCCTTCTGTAGCAGGGTACAAAAGAAAGAATCTTTTAAGTCCAGGACAATGAATCAGGTGTATGCATTAGTAATATTAACAGAGTGTGTAGGGATTGGGCACCACTGACTGGATGTCCTCCACTATCTGATGAATAGCTCTCAAATCTTGTACAAATCTACATTCCAGAGTACCTGGTTGAAACACTGACAATATAGAGGTATTAAAGTCTGGTTGACAGGGCCTAATTAGTCCTCACTTGAGAAGTTATTGATCAGGGTGAGATGCTCACTTTAGCCTCCCATCTGAGTGGCTACTGTTCTAGATGTGGTGGGGTGGTGTTCAGCCACAGTCTTACCTTGACTTCCTGTGCTTCAACTGCTCTTTCTGGGGGTCCCCCAGTAACCCATACTTCAGCTGGAACCTGTGTTTTATCTCTTTGAGTACTCCAAACTTCTCAGTGTCCCCTGCTAAATTCAAGGGCTACTTGGAAGGCAGAGATCTGTATGGCTGGACCTGTAAGTTCACTTCATTAGGTGAAAATCAAAGTGAAGCTTGCAATTTTGAGTGGAAGTGTTGGCCAAGAAGGAGAATTGGGCATTCTGGCATTTAGAAAAATCTATGTCAGTTGAGTCTCTCCAATCTGACATTGCAGTGCTTCTGAGAATGATTTAAAGTTTTTAATCCCCAAAACATCAATGATAGGGACTGATTCATCAGTTTCTTAGTCTCTGGTTTAAAACTGAGTAAGTGGTTCCATTGTCCACCAAGAAATCAACTAACATCTTACCCTCTTGAAATGAGACCTGAGGTTCATTGTGGGTGATTGGGATGGTTTCCTGACCAGTGGAAGGTGCTCCCAGGCCCCATCATTCCAGGTTTCTGTTTTCATCCCCTAACTTGGAATTGGGCCACTAGGTGGGATGTTCTGGCCCTTCCCTTCCCAGAAGACTCAGGCATTCCTGCTTCCAATGTCCATCCTCCTTACAGAAAGCACATAGTTGGGGACCTAATGGTCTTCCTGGGGTCCCTGGGGAATCTTACTCTTCACTGAGCTTCCCCTGGAAGCTTTCCCTCATCTCAGTGTCTGTGGGCCTCTGATATCCTTGCTGATAGCTTCTCCTAAAGGGGTGGATTTGTAGGCAGCATATTTCTTTTGCTGCTTCTCATGGGTGGACTCCTAGTTTTGAAAAACCTTAAAGGCAATCTCTTCTAATTGTGGCATAACCATGTCCAATTCCCCTTCTAATTTCTGGAGTTTTTTCCTTATATCAGGAGCACATTAATTATAATTAACAGTGCACAGGTTAGTGGGCCCTGCTGCATCTAAATCAGTGTCCTGCCTAAAGGCCTTGAGCTGTTGCTTTAAATAGGCTGCTTTTTTCCTGGGTCTTGACCTATTTGCCAATTTTATTAAGGCTCTTTGTTTGGGCATTCCTTTTCTAAGACCAGCAGTAATATAAGATTAATAATGATTAAGTTTGGTCCTGTCTGACTGCTCATTTGGATTCCAATTTGGCTCAGCATGGGGAATTGCTTGGTCTCCTGTAACATGCACTGAATTCTTTGAATTATTTTTGCTCAGATAGTCAGCATGGTCATGGGATTATATATATTTGAAGTATCACTCATATATATGAGTGTCTATTCAAGTATCACTCATACATGAATAGACATAAACACTAAGTGTACAGTAAAAGTACATGCATAATATACAGGGTCCCATACCTCACCCCACCACTAATATCTTGCTTTGTTGTGAAACATTTGTAAAAATTATGAAAGAACATCCTCAAACTATAATCTGTATCTTACATTTGTTGTATTTTTCTCCCAAACCATACTATTTTTTTGTACAATTTGCCTGAAGTGTACAATCAATGGCATATGTTATAATCACAAAATTATACATTATCACTTCCATCAATATTAGAGCATTTTAATTTTTCTAAAAAAAAAAACAAACAAAAAACAAAAAGCAAACTATTATACCTATATGTTAGTACTACTAATTAATGTACACATCCTATGATGTGCTTTCAACATTTCTATTCATTTCCAAACATTCAAAAACAACCTTTTTACCAATTCTGCACCGACTAAACCTCAGTTTTCCATTCTCTAACCACATTCTATTCTCTGGTGACTTACATTCTAGCTATTAAGTCCATGAGTTTGTTCATTATATTTATTTCATAATAAATAAATCATAAAATATTTGCCTTTTTGTTCCTGGCATTTGTTAATGTCCTTTGGATTCATCCACATTGTCATATGCTTCATTACTTTATTTCTTCTTACAGTTGCATAATATTCTATCATGTGTATATACCACAATTGGTTTATGCATTCATCATTTGATGAATATCTGGATTGTTTCCATCTTTGGGCAGTTGTGAATAATATCTTTATGGACATTGGTGTACAGATGTCTGTTTCTGTCATTGCTCTTAGTTCTTGAGTATACACCTAGTACTCATATTACTGGGTCACAGGGCAGATCTGTATTCAACTTCCTTAGGAACCACCAGGCTTCCACAGTGGCTGTACCATTCTATATTCCCAAGAATACAGTATAAGCATTCCTATCTCTCCACATCATTTTCTTTTTTTTTTTTTTAAACAAATCTATTTTATTGGTACATATTAACAAAGCATACAATTCATTCAATGTGTACAATAATAGTATTTGGTCTAATCTCATAGCTGTGCATTCATCATTTCAATCATTATTAGAGTATTTTCATTATTTCAACAATAATAGTAAACCAAAAAATGACAAACAATAAACAAGAAAATTCCTCACCTCTCCATCTCTCTGTTTCCACTTCTTTTTTTTTTGTTTTTTAATTTATTTATATATATATAAATATATTTTAAGAGGTGCTTAGATTACCAAAAATACTACACAGAACCCCCTGGGATTCCCATGTTGCCCACACCCCACACCTCCCACCACGTCCTACACAAACATCTCCCACAAGTGTGGCCCACTACCCTCAATGGACTTACACATCCTGGGGCCTTGCCACCAACCCTAGACCACAGTTCACATCATAGACCACACTCTCTCCCACACAGTTCTGAGTGGTGTGTGCTGATTTAAAATGGCCTACATCCATTGCCACAACAGTACTCAGGACAACCTCCAAATCCCAAAGAAGCCCCTGTATTTCAACTACTCATCCCCTCCCTGCCCCAAAAGTGTCAAGTGGCCACTGGCTCCACCTCATTGTTATAATTTCTTCCACTGCTAGAATCACCATATGTGTGCAACAGAATACCATCAAGTCCACTCTAGCCCATAGTTCTCCCCCCAATCCTGAGGGAACTGGGATGGTGATCTCCACATCATTTTCAACACTTGTAATTTTCTGTTCTGTTAATAGTGGTCATTCCAGTAGTTGTGAAATGATATTTCATTTTAGTTTTGATTTGCTTTTCCTTAATAGTCAATGATGTTGTAATTTTTTTCATATGTTTCTTTGCCATTTGTATTTCTTCTTTAGAAAAATGTCTTTTCAGGTTTTTTGCCCATTTTTAAATCAGGTCATTTCTCTTTTTATTGTTGAATTGTGGGATCTCTTTATATATCATCGATATTAAACCCTTGTTGGATGTGTAATTTCCAAGAATTTTTTCCCACTGAGTATGCTGCCTTTTAGCCCTCTTTACAAAGTCCTTTGAGATGCAGAAATATTTTATTTTGAAGATGTACCATTTATCTTTTTATTTTGTTGCTTGCCCTTTGGGAGTAAGGTTTAAGTGACCCTCACTTACTACAAGGTCTTATAGATGTTTCCCTATATTTTCTTCTAAGTGTTTTATGGTCTTGGCTATTATATTTAGGTTTTGGATCCATTTTGAGTTGATTCTTATGTAGGGAGTTAGCTAGGGGTCCTCTTTCATTCTTTTTGTTATGGCTATCTAGTTCTCCCAGCACCATTTGTTGAAGAGACTGTTCTGTCCCAGAAAAGTGGACTTGGTAGGCTTATCAAAAATCAATTGAGCATAGAGGTCAGGGGTTATTTCTAAACTCTCAACTCAAGTGTATTGATCAATGTCTATCCTTAAGCCACCACCATGCTGATTTGATCACTGTAGCTTTATAATACACTTTAAGATAAGAAAGGGAAAGTCCTCCCTCATCACTCCTTTTTAGGATGTTTTTTGCTCTATGCGACACTTTTCCTTTGCAAATAGATTTGGTAATTGCCTTTTCTGTTTCTGAAAAGCAGGCTGTTGGAATTCTGATTGGTATTGCATTGAATCTATAAATCAGTTTGGGCAGGATTGACATCTTCATGATGTTTACTCTTCCAAACCATAAACACTGAATGTCCCTCCTCTTTTTAGGTCTTCTTTGATTTCTTTTAGTAGTGTTTCATAGTTTTCTGAGTACAGATTGTAGCAGTTTGATATGGTTTATGGATTCCAAAAATAGATATTGAATTATATTTGTAAACTGGTCTGGGCATGATAAAATTATGATTAGGGCTTTGATAACACCACATCAGTAGGATGTTGAGTCCCTGCCCCTTGGTGGGCAGGGACTCATAGATAAAACTACATGGAAGAAAAGAGGAGCTAGCTTGAGTTTTGATGCTGGAGTTTTGATTTTGGAGTTTTTGAGCTGGGGTCCCAGGAAGTAATCAAACAGAGTAGCTTGGTCATGAGGAAAGAGAGAAGGCCCCAGGAAAAGAGATGTGCCATTCACCTGACAGTCTACAGTTGGCTTTGTGGAGAGAGGCAAAGCATAGAGAGCCTCATAGTCTACAGCTGACCTTGTTGAGGAAACAGAGGTGCTGAGCCCAGAGAGAAATTGCCCCAGGAAGAGAGGAACCCAAGAAGCCTGAACCCTCACAGTTGTTGGCAGCCATCTTGCTCCAACACATGGCAATAGACTTTGGTAAGGGAAGTAACTTACACTTTATAGCCTGGTAACTGGAAGCTTCTACCCCAAATAAGTACCTTTACAAAACCAACCAATTTCTGGTATTTGGCATCAGCACCACTTTGGCTGACTAATACACAGATCTTTTACATTCCAGGTTGTGGCAGTTTGATATAGTTATGAATTCCAAAAATAGATATTGGAATTTGCTAGTAAACTGGTCTGTTCCTCTGGGTGTGATTAAGTTATTATTAGGGCTTTGATTGGCCCACATCAGTAGGATGTTCAATCCCTGCCATTGGATGCATGGGGACACAGAGATAAAACTACATGGCAGAGCAGAGGAGTTAGTTGGAGTTTTGAGTTGGGGTTCTGATGTTGGTGTCTTAAACTGGAGCCCCAGAAAGTAAGCATACAGAGGTGTGTGGTCTTAAGGAAGGAGAGAAGGTCCATGGAAAAGAGATGAGCCATTCACCAGGCAGTCTACAGCTGGCCTTGTGGAGAGAACAAGCAACTGAGCCTGGGAAAATCAAGCCCTGGGAGGAGAGGAACCCAGGAAACTGGAATCCTCAGAGAGTTGGGTGAGGGAAGTAACCTATGCTTTATGGCCTGGTAACTGTAAACTTCTACCCCAAATAAATACCATTTATAAAAACCAACTGATTTCTGGTATTTTGCATCAGCACTCCTTTGGCTAACTAATACACAGGTTAAATTAATTCTTAGATATTTGAGTCTTTTTGTTGCTATTGTACATGGAATTTTTTTCTTGATTTCCTCCTCAGCTTGTTCATTACCAGTGTACAGAAAGGCTAATGAGTTTTGCATGCTGATCTTGTATTCTGCATTTATCTGAGTTCATTTATTAACTCTAATAGCTTTGTTGTAGGTATTTTGGAATATTCAAAATATAAGATCATGCCATTTGTGAACTGAGAGTTTTATTTCCTCTTTTCCATTTTGGATTTCTCATTTTGTCAATGTATGTTGACTGTGATTTTCTTGGAATTTGTCCATTTAATCTAGATTGTCTAATTTGTTGGCATATAGTTTCTCATAATATCTTCTTATGATCCTTTTTATTTCTGTGGGGTCAGTCATAATGTCCCCCTTCTCATTTCTGATTTTGTTTATCTGCATATTCTCTCTATATGACATAACAGCATTTATTTATATAAGGGTAACTGGATCAGAATCCCTCTACACATGGGGAATTTTATATATCCTTGTTCACTCTACACATGGCTTTTCCCTATTGGGTTTGGGCAGGGGTCTCCACATACTATAGGAGAGAGTTTGAAGGTAGAGGGCTGCTGGGCCTCTGTGTTTATAAGTATATGTATGAGTGTGTCTCTGTGTCTCCCCTTACTTTCTTTGTAAGTATAACTTTCATTTTATTTCACATACATTCTTATGAAGTAGAATATGGCATAACAACATTTATTTATATATAGGTAACTGCATCAGAATTCCTTTATGCCCGAGAACAATTCAAAGGATATGGAGACAGATCAGAAATGCTTTCATTGAAACAAAAGCTAGAGTTTGCTATCAATTGATGAAAGATTTATAAAATAATCCATAAAGATCTCTTCTAAATTATCAAATCAGAAATGGGATTATTAAAAACTTAAGGAATCAGTGAGAAACATTTGGAATTTTCTTATTATTACCATACACAGTGTAGTTAACATTATTTAATTTACTAAAAAAAGGAAACTTGTCAAAAAATTTTGTGCAAAATACATTCACTACTAAGTGAAATCATTGAAGTGTCTTCTTTTTAAACACTGTACTTTGAAAAAGAGCTAAAAACTTTCATTTTCAGAGAACACTTAGTTTATATATTAAGCACAGATGTCACTCTTAGATAATAATTTATATGAAAATGAAAATAGATATTTAGCTCTTATTTAAAAGTTTGTATTGTACCAGGTATTTTAAAATTGTTATTTTATTCTATATACACCAATTATGTGCATGAGAGAACATCACCAAAATCTTACTACTGGTGCTGTGCAAGCGTAGAGTGAGAAGTTTGGGACATCTATCTGCGCGGATCGGCAGCGTGGACCCAACGGTGGAGATTCGTGAGTTATGAGGCTGCCGGTGGAGGTTGGCACAGGCGGCTGAGCCCCGTGGTTACGGAAAAAATAAAATAAAACGGCCATTTGGAGCCGCGGGCAGGGCGAAAAAGTTTTATTTTCTGGGGAGCTGGCTGCCTGGCGCCCCTTGGACCTTGTGTGAACAGAGCAAATGAGCTAATCAGTACCCGGTGAACTGGAGGGGGGATTTTGTTCAGGGAACGCAGCTGATTTCCCTAGCCACCCAGGGATAAGACCCGGGCTGCTGCGGAGCCAGGAGGAAGGGACACTTCCCAAAGAAGGGAGGGTTCGGTTGGAAGACAGGGAAGGGTATTTTATATTTTTAGACATTGATCTGGCTGCCTGCACTGCCCCATAGCTTTGGGGAATGGATAAGCCGACTTGAAGCAGCATCAGGCTAAGAGAAGACGTGAATCTGCACTCAAACTGATTTACTGAGCAGCCCGGTGACGCTGGAGCTCGGCGTCAGAAGGGGCAGAATCTGCCATCTTTAGCACTCCTCACTGACTAACATAGAGTTTCAGCTAACCTGGGGAGTCCGGAAAGTGGGACGTGCTTGATTAATTTCCACGGGCCCAGCTAGGGTCCCTTCCGTAAGGGGGTTGGTCTAGAAGAGGAATTATTTGGGTCCTGCATTTGGCTAAAAAAAAAAAAAAAAAAAAAAAAAAA
>JAKSZT010000663.1:1605195-1623852 GCA_026826555.1 Tolypeutes matacus
TAGAAGGGACAGATGAGCCATGTGCAGGGAAGACATAGTTGAGTCCACTTTCAGGAGCACAAACTCCAAAGTAGGGCCCACTGGTAAGACACCAAACTGCAGAGCTATCTGCCCTGACATAGGACCTGGGTGTCTCCACAGCCCTCAGGGGCCCCACTATTTGGGGTGATATCCACCTTGGAATTCTATGAGATCCTACTGAGATGTGCATAAGTGTTACTGCTCAGATAACCTTCTGAGTCATTTTGAAGTCTCTTAGCCATATAAACTCATTTGTCCTTACCTTTTCCCCCTTTTATTCAATGTCTTTTTCCAGTTGCATTGCCAATTGGCACTTGATAGCAATGCCTCAGTGTCAGGGAGACTTATCCCCAGGAGTCATGTCCCATGCTGGGAGGAAGGTAATGTATTCATATACTGAGTTTGGCTTAGATAGAGGCCACATTTGAGCAACAAGGAGGCACTCAGGAGACAACCCTTAGGCACCCCATAATAATAGGCTGTTTCAATTTCAAGAGCAAAGACACATAAGGTCAGTTATCAATATTAATGGCCCATCAGTGTATCATCATCCTTTGCCAGTCACTGGCCCTGCACTTGGGGACTGTTGTTGCTCCCTTAGAGAATGTGGCAGAGCTCTCCAGGATGGGAATACAGTATTCTCTCATTTATTAATTCTCCACCCACTGTGACAGTGCCCTGTGAATATTTGAACATTTTTATGTACCTTATAATTATGCTCAGGGGAACGTCTTCCCATGCATCCCCCATCCCTGACATCCCACACCGATGATTCCCCCCTCCCCAGTTGTAACCTTTCTGTGATCCAAAGCTTCTTCAAAGATGAAGCCATTACAATAGCTGAATACAATTAATAAGAGAATGATATAATAATGATAAATTTAAGTGTAGGTGATAAAATACATAAAAATTTTTTAAATTAAAAATAAAATAAAATTAAAGATTGGGACATTAAAAAATGAAAAATATAATTTTTTCTTTTGTCTTTCATCACTGCAATATCTGGTGACCAGTCTGTACCATGGCACCTTCCCCTTCTCATTCCCAGTGTCTCACATTTTTTTATTTTGTTTTCAAAGAAGTTTTAGGTCACAACAAAGTCACACACAAAATACAGGACACTCTCATATACCCAACATCCTCCTCGTTTCCTCCCCCCCATATTAATACCTTTTTATATGTGGATGGTAACATTGTTATAAGTGATATACAAATGGTGAAACATAGCTACTATTGTTCAGAAATAGATAGGTGGGTGTCTCTCAAGAGCAAGGGCAGTTCGTAATGGGGGAGGAAAAACCAATGTGTCAAGAGCTCTTGTTGCATGTAATCTTGTCATTCAACGAGTCAAGCCAGGGGGTCATCATGGGCCCTGGGGGGATGGGTTGGGAGGAATAGAATAGATCAAATGGGGGTATTTAGTGGTCAGTAGAATTGTTCTTCATTACCATACAGTGATGGAAACGGGACATGGTAAATATCATCAAGATTTATAAAAGTGTACAATCTAAAATGTAGATGCTTTCTTTCCAATAGAGTCCCTCCTCTATGCCTTCAGCACCCAAGTAATTCATTGGTGGACCTGTTTGGCCCACATCCACCGGGGATCCATGTGGTGGAGAAGGGAGAGTACACTCTATAAGCCAGTTGCCAGGCACCACCAGGCAGCTGCATTTCTGTGGGCCCACAAAGTGGAGGGGTTGGGTGATCCTGCCTTGCCAGCTTCTGCTGACAGGGGCCATTCTGGAAACCAGGGCTTGAAGGCAAATTTCCAGTTCCTTGAACAGGTTGTCCATTGTGCTAAGCTTGGATGTATCTTGTGACTTTTGATAAGACTGTCTCATCATTGAGTTGTCAATATTTTCTCAGTTTTGTTGTCATTTCTTCCTTGACCATTGGCTTACTGAACTCTGAGGGGCACTGTTTTGAAATATTGGGGTCTTGCTAGTGCTCTTGTCATTTGTGGTAATTTATTCCAATAAGATGAGAGGAATTCTCAAGTAAGAATTTGAATATCCAGTAAGAATTATGGCCTCAATGGAAATTGAATAACTAAACCAATATTTTATTTCATTTTTAGAGATTATAATATCTAATAGTTAGAGCTGGAATATAAAAATTTGAATTTTGTGATAATTACTTTCTATTTTATTAGAATTATTATTTACTGTTATAAATGTTTGTTGCTATACTATCTCTTTCTTGTAATGGATTATATTAAATCTAACCTGACTTTACATTCTCTTTTAATATGTACCAGTTCTTTTGATCTATTTTTTATTTTATTTTACAATTTTAGAATAAAGATTTTTTAAGAGATTTTTTAAAAAGCCATTGATTGTATGCTGTGGCTAGATGATATGATTTGTGAATATATCTCAATAAAACTGCTTGATAAACAAATAAATATTTGTGCAAGAATAGTCAGAAGAGCAGCTTTGTACAGCAGGGGAATCAGAGTGATTGAGAGGGGAGTAATTTCCTTGTTTGTCTGTTTTTTCTTTATTATTATTATTGAAATAATGAAAAGGTTTAATAATGATTGAAGTGCTGAATGCATAACTCTGTGATTATACATAACACACTGATTGTGCATTTAGGATAAATTGGATGCTTTATTGATATGTATCCATAAAATAGATTGGTTTATAAAAATAGAGTGGTATGGAAGAAAAATACACCAAAAGTGAGATATAGACTAAAGTTAGTAATATTTTCATTATGCTCTTGCTGAGTTTGTAACCAATGGATCACAACAAAGCAAGATGATGGTGGAGGGATGATGTATGAGATTCCTGTATGGTGTTATGCCTGTTTATTTTGTAATTCACAATGCTTCATGTTTATGTATGTTTATGTATGAATGATATCCTTCAATAAAAAAGATATTATATGAAAGTTTGTGGTGAGAGTTATACATGAAGTCTTTGGATTTACTTATTTCTTTAGTCAGGTCTTCCATTTGTTTCTCTTCAAAGATGGAGGCTGTGGTCATGGGTGCATAGAGAAGGAGGGCTCTACTCTATGACAGGAGGATGCAGCCTTTGATTTTTATGAACCATCCCCATCATCCACTTGACATCTGGTGAATAGTCAAGTAGGTCTATATCTCCTTGTTCAGCCTACACATGGCTTTTCCCTATTGGGTTTGGGCAAGGTCTTCCACATGCCATAGGAGAGATTTTTGAGGGTAGAGGGTTGTTGGGCCTCTGTGTTTGTGTGTATTTGTGTGCGGGTGCCTCTGTGTTTCCCTCTTAATTTTTTTGTAAGAATAACTTTAATTTTAAATACTTTCTAAAGAAGTAGAATATGACATATCAGCAGTTATTTGTATATGAGTAACTGCATCAGAATTCCTTTATACATTAGAACAACTCAGAGATATGGAAGGAAATGAGATTTGATTCTTGGTTCTGATTGTTCTAGATATTAAGGATTGTCCCTGGTTAACTGCTCAAACCAGGGCTAAGGATCCATTAATAAGATGCAGGCTAGTTTCCAAGGGCCTTGGAAAGAGAGGCAGAAAATGCACATGGTATGTATGTATGTATGTATGTTTATTTATTTATTTATTTATTTATTTATTTATTTATTTATTTATTTATTTTCCCTTCTTTTCATGAACAAATTGTGGTCTTTTCCAGACATCTCAGCTCAGAATCCAGGTGCTAGGGGGAAACGAATTCACTGTAACTCCATGGGTGGGACAGAGTGTTGTCCTCAGGGTTGGCCGAGCTTCACAAACAAACTTCCTCAGGAGTTGTACTCCCCTGGTTGGCAACACCTTCCCTCTATTGTGTCCTCAACATCAAACCAAGGACAGTAGGGGGTTGTTTAAGAAGGCAAATTATTTCTCATTCCCTGTGGGCTCTCAGGGCACAAAATATCATGGCTCCACCAGGCCTGGAAGTGTGAAATCCCTCTCATACTGTAAATCAAGTTCACTGGCAAAAATCTGAATTTGCTTTAAGCTGTGTCCCTCCCTCTCCTCTGTCTTGGGTAAAAGACCCCTGCCACCCCTTCAGTCTGCAGCAACCTGCCAGGAGCCAGTGGACACACTCTTCTTTATCTGAGGGTGGGGGGATGGACACCAGCAGCTACTGATGCAGCTTTACTCATGGGATTTTTCCAGCCAACAGAATCCTTTCCTTCACCCCTCTCTCTTCTGGGTGGTGTCTAGCCTTGCCCTGGTGTCCTTAGCCCCAGAACAGTACTTCAGACAGTCTCCACTTGTCCTCTAGCTATTTTTCTGGGAAAAAAAGTGATCTAATGCCTCTCTAATCCTCCATCTTCCAGGCCATTTTGTTGGTCATGGTCTTTTTCTAACACTATTTTCCTTTCTTCCAATTTTAACAGCACATTCAGTAAGGCCTTTATATCCACTCAACTAGGAATATGAATTGCAATAATAGATTTGAATGTATTTTCCATTTTCTTGGGATCCTTTTCAGTAACTTGGCAATCAATATTTCCAATTGTACAAGTCTGAAGTGGAGAATGGAGGGTGTACAAACAAATAACTTCTTGGATATTCTTGATTAACAATCCCAGCTGGCATCCACCTTAGTGTGCATTGCCCAGATATGGCAGGGCTCCCTGGCCACATTGTGTACCACTCTGGGTATGTGGTGGGAAGTCCATTTCTGGAATTATATAAGGGCAGTTCAGGATTGCCCTCCCCTCTTATCCTTCATAATATGCTGGAGGAGCAGTTGGAACAAGGAACAAGTCCAGCACTTTGTCTGAGGAGTTGGAATAAGGGAGTAGTTTCTTTCCTTTTCTTGTTTGGCTGATTGTATTAGGGCTTGGATTTGATAACATCACACCATGCCTCAAACACCGATGTTGCAGTTTAAGATTATTAACTAAAGCCACAAAGCATTGAACAAATGGTATTTCATACCATTTACTAAGTCATTTACACTATATTTCTAGTTGCAAAATAGCATTGTATTCAAGTGATCCCTTTGGTGGTCTTTCCTGACGATGCTCCAATTTATATGTGACCATGCACTTTTACTCAGAAATATCTCTTTTTAGTCATGGGTTGTTCATAATCATATTGTTATCAGTGTTTTAAGATGCATTCTAGAGGATCATGCTTTCCTTTCAATCTAGAGCTCTGTTTATTGCCCATTTTGACTCCCTGTAATATCTTGGGTGAATTACCCTTAAAATTTATTCATCAGAATTTTAGTACTCATCTAGGGTACCAGTGGGAGATCTCCTATACCTGGGGAATGGTTCCTGGTGTCGAACTCTAACCTACAATTCTCAGGCACACCTGACTCCAAACCTAAGCCAAAACCAAGGACCAGGGGTTTTCTAGCCACCTAGAGCTTCAGTAGGAGATCTAAGCCTTCACTCTAGAGAACTAATAATTTTGATAAGAAAATCACTATTCACTGAAGCTATAGGGATTTCATGGGCTGCCTGTTTACTCCTTGACTGACTGTTTTCAAGATCCTCAATGTCAGAGGCAAGGTTCTCTTGCAGCTATGGAGCTGAGCTCAGAGGTGCCCCACCTAGTGGGCCAATGAATCCATCAAGCAGCAATCCTCTCAGAGGTCACAGGGCCCCAACTGGGTTGTCAAGCTTTAGGGGATCACCTCACAGTTCCTCTGGGAGCATGGCCAGCCCAGAGAATTGACTACCACACTGAGTTTGGTCACTCTAGGAAAGGGTTTATTAAATTGGTGGAGGATAGGAGATTAGATGTCTCAGATCTGCTTCCCCAACAGAAGGTAGAGTGGCATTGTGTATATTGCCTTGTGTAAAGGAGGAGTTAGGTGTTGGGTAAAGGAGATTGACAGGATGTGGAGACTGCATCTTGCTCATGCTCTATAGCATGGCTTCAATTTCCCAGCACAAGTACCTCATGAATGACAAGAAAGTTTCTAATGTGTGCCCTGAAAGAAATTATTTCCTTTAGGCACAGATTTTAAAGTTTTGAAAACAAGATGAAATCTCTTATCATGTAGGGTGTCTACTGTTAAAGGGAAGGCATTTATTGGGAAGGAATGGGACCCAGAAAATTGGAATGAAGACATGTATGTTGACAAGGATGATGGTGAGACCTTTAAACCATTAAATTCTATTGAGTCTTCTTTGCCATATAAACCTGTAATGGTCTCACCTGAGGAACCATCAACCCAATCTCTCTCTGAGGCAAGTAAATCTGTTTTGCCAGATAAAACTAATGGAGTCCTCTGAAGTAGTTGACTTGCAAGACACTGCTGATTTCTTTCATGACCCACCCCCACCTTTCTTCAATCCCAACCTTATAAATAGATTGAAGTCCCAAGAGGCCCTGAAAGGTGCAGAACAAAGTGTGACCCATGAAATGATGTACTATGTGCCAAAAGAATGAAATGATTTTTCCAATTTTCTGTTATACAGGAAGAAAACAGGGTAATATGTCAGGATATTTATTAAGCATGTGGCTTAATGGTAGAAGGAACATAATGCTGGATCATGCTGGATTTATTGATATGTGCTCCTCATACCTCTGAATCATCAGGAGGAGAACAAAATTACTAAATAGGGTGATTGATCCTGATTACCAACAATCTAGTGGCCTGCTACCACACAATGGGGATAAAGAAGTGTGCCTTGTATACAAGAGATACCTAAGGACATCTCTTAGTACTACCTTGCCCTCTAATTAAAGTGAATGGAAAACTACAGGTACCCCATACAGGCAA
The DNA here is from genome assembly GCA_026826555.1 of Tolypeutes matacus. Taxonomy (NCBI): domain Eukaryota; kingdom Metazoa; phylum Chordata; class Mammalia; order Cingulata; family Chlamyphoridae; genus Tolypeutes; species Tolypeutes matacus. The sequence continues at coordinate 1,611,921 of JAKSZT010000663.1, forward strand.
GATTACTAATAACCTAGACCTTTCCAGAATGAGATCTTGGTTGCCCCCACAAAAAACAACCAGTACAGCTGAGATGCTTGCTGAGTGTAAAGGGAATATGAAATTGATAGCATAAGAAGGGAGCTATAAATACCAACTATGACCATTCATAGAAATGAAGGCAGTAATGTTTATGAATATGTCTTACTTTTTCCCTAAAAAAATGTTTCTATATACATACATACATAAAGCAATTATCTCTGTTTTCTTCCCTATCTTATTCCTTTATTATATAACAGACGTTGTGTTACCTTTATGACATAGTATTTAACTTACAGGCTATCATGGAAAAGTGTGAATATCACCCAAGTACTTGAATCCTTTTCTGGGGAAAAAGTTAGTGTTTTCAGTTGTGTGTAGGACAGTTGTATTATGTTAAGTGGAAGGAAGACTGTTCTATGGCCTTTATTTGGAGGTAAATGTTGTTTGAGGAGATGTGTATGGCTGCCAAGTTTACAAGGGGTACACTGTGATAGTTACTTTCATATGTCATTTTTGGATAGGTTATTGTGAGCAATTGTTTGGTCAAGTGAGATATGGCCACATTGTCTCTGTCAGGGTATTTCATAGATGGATTTACATTTATACTCGGTTGATTATACTTACAACTGATGGTGTCTATAATCAGTAAAGGTCTAAAGAAAACTCTAGAGCAGAGAGAGAAGCTAATCAACTGAATAAACCCATCAAGATAAAATGACCAGAGGGCACCAAAAAAAATTACAAACCATACTAAGAAACAGAAAGACATGGACCAGTCCAATGAGCAAACTAAAAACCAGGAAGAGATGCAGAACATTGAACAACTAATCAAAGCTGTCCAAACAAATATCATGGACCAATTTAATGAAGTAAAGGAAGAAATTAAGGATAATAAGAAGACAGTGGGAAAACATACTGAAGAAATTGTAAACATACATAAAATGATAACAGATATGATGGTGATGAATGGCACAATCCAAGAAATTAAAAAGACACTGGAATTACAAAACAGCAGATTTGAACAGGCAGAAGAAAGAATTAGTGATGTGGAAGACAGTACATGTGAAAGCAAACAGATAAAACAGATAGACAAAAAGATAGAAAAAATTCAGGAGGGACTTAGGGATTTAAATGACAACACAAAATGCACAAACATATGCATTATAGACATCCCAGAGGGAGAAGAGAAGGGAAAGGAAACAGAAGGAGTGTTGAAGGAAATAATGGCTGTAAACTTCCCAGCCCTATTGAAAGAGATGGATGTACATGTCCAGGAAGCACAGCACACCCTAAACAGTATAAATCCCAACAGGCCTACCCCAACACATATACTTGTTAAAATGTCCAAAGCTCAAGACAAAGAGAAAATACTCAAGGCAGCAAGAGAAGAGGATCACATACAAGGGAAGCTCATTAAGATTAAGTGCTGAGGGAAGCAGATGTGGCTCAATTGATAGGGCTCCTGTTTACCATATGGGAGGCCCTGGGTTTGATTCCCAGGACCTCCTGGTGAAGACAAGCCAGCCCATGCGGCGTGGTGAGCTGACGCAGCAGGATGACCCAACAAAGGGAGACAAGCAGATACAGAAAAATGCACAGCAAATGGACACAGCGAGCACAAGCAGCAAGGGGGGATAAATAAATAAATAAATAAAATCTTAAAAAAAAAAGATTAAGTGCTGATTTCTCATCTGAAACAATGGAGGCAAGAGGCGGTGATATGACAGAGTCAAGGTACTAAAAGAAAAAATTTCCAGCTATGAATTCTCTATCCAGCAAAGCTGGCAATAAAAAAATGATGCAGAGTTCAAAATATTCACAGATAGAAATTGAGAGTATGCCAATAATAAACCTGCCCTTCAAGAAATACTAAAGGAAGTTCTGCAGGTTGAAAGGAAAAAACATGAGAGAGTGAGTTGGAGGAGAGTGGAAGAACAACTAAAAAGGCAAAAAAGAAAATGAAAACAACATAAGACATACATAGACCCAAAGGAAATATGGCTGATTTAAGAAATTCCTTGAGAGTAACAACAATGAATATTAATAGATTAAACTCACTAGTCACGAGACACAGATTGGCAGAATGGATAAGGAAATAATACCCACCTATATGTTGTCTACAAGAAATCCACCTTAGACCCAGGGATTCAAGGAGGCTGAAAGTGAATGGCTGGAAAACAATTTTACAAGCAAACAATAAACAAAAAAGGATGGGAATAGCTATATTGATATTGGACAAAGTAGACTTTAAATGCAAAACTATTGTAAGAGACAAAGGTGGACACGATATATTAGTAAAAGGGGTAATCTTTCAAGAAGAAAGAACAATCATAAAACTTTATGCACCTAATCAGGGTACCTTAAAATACATGAGGCAAACACTGGAAAGAATAAGTGGAGAAAAAGATGCCTCACAATTATAGTGGGGGAATTTAATACATCATTATCACCATTAGACAGAGCATCTCAAACAGAGAATCAATAAAGAAACAAAAACTCTGAATAATACATTAGATGATCTGGACCTAATAGACATATACAGAACACTACAACCAAATACAGCAGGATATACATTCTTCTCAAATGCACATGAATCATCCTCCAAGATAGATTACATGCTATGCCACAGAACAACTCTCAATGAATTCAGAAAGATTGAGATTATACAAAGTAATTTCTCTGACCACAATGAAATGAAATTGGATATCACTAAGGACCAGAGAACCAGATTATGTCCAAAGATATTGAAGTTAAACAACACACTCTTAGACAAAGTGTGGGTCTATCAGGAAGTCTTAAAAGAAATCAGTAACTACATTGAAACAAATGAAAATGACAACACAACATATCAAAACCTATGGGATGCAGCCAAAGCTGTACTGAGAGGGAAATTCATAGCCATAAATGCATATATCAAAAAAGAAGAAAGAGTTAAAATTGAAGTCCTAACTGCCCACCTGGAGGAATTGGAAAAGCAACAACATACTAATCCCAAAGAAAGTAGAAAGAAGGAAATAACAAAGATTAAAACAGAACTAAATGAAATAGAAAATAAGAAAGCACTAGAAAAAATAAACAAAACCAAAAGCTGGTCTTCGAGAATATCAATAAAATTGACAAACCCTTAGCCAGGCTAACAAAGAAGAAAAAAGAGCAGATGCAAATACACAAAATAAGGAATGAGGTAGGGTATATCACCACTGACCCCACAGAAATAAAGAGTATCATAAGAGGATAATTTGAAAAATTATATGGCAACAAGAATGGTAACTTAATGGAAATGGACCAATTCCTTAAATCTCACAAGCAGCCTACATTGATGAAAGAAGAAATTGATGCTCTCAACAGTCAAATTACAAGTAAAGGGATAGAATCAGTCATCAAAAACCTCCCAACTAAGAAGAGGCCAAGACCAGATGGCCTCACAGGTGAATTCTACCAAACATTCCAGAAAGACCAATCCTGCTTAAGCTCTTCCAAAAAGTAGAAGTAGAAGGAATACTGCCTAACTCATTCTATGATGCCAACAGTACCCTAATACCAATGCCAAACAAAGATGCCACAAGAAAGTAAAACCACAGACCAATCTCTCTAATGAACCTAGATGCTAAAATCCTCAACATAGTACTTGCTAATCACATTCAACAACATATCAAGTGAATTATATACCATGACCAAGTCGGTTTCATCCTGCATATGCAAGGGTGGTTCAACATAAGAAAATCAATCAACGTAATACACCACATAAACCGAGTGAAAGAAAAAATTCATGTGATCATCTCTATAGATGCAGAAAAAGCATTCAGCAAAATACAGCACCATTTCCTGATTTAAAAAAAAAAAAAACAACACTGCAAATATAGGAATAGAAGGAAACTTTCTGAACATGATAAAGAATATATATGAACAACCCACAGCTAACATCATCCTTAATGGTGAAATCCTAAAAGCTTTCCCTCTAAGATCGGGAACAAGACAAGGATGCCCACTATCACTGTTCCTATTTAACATTGTGTTAGAATTACTTGCTCAAACACTGAGGTAAGAAATAGATATAAAAGGCATCCAAATTGGAAAGGAAGAAGTAAAAATTTCACCAAATGCAGATGATATGATCCTATACATAGAGAGCCTTGAGAAATCTACAGTAAAGCCTCTAGAACTTGTAAATGAGTTCAGTAAAGCCACAGGCTATAATCAGTAAAGGAGATTGGTCTTAGTAATGGATATCCTATAATTCTATATCTTTAAGTTCACTATTCTTTCATTTAATGACCCATTTGCTTTAAGATTCTGGTTTTCATTTCTAATATTGCATTTCTTAACTTTAGCATTTCTAATGTTTTTTTTTAATATCTTCTATTTTTCTTCTCATGTTTATGTATTCTTTTATAACTTTTAGCATGTTTTTTAATAGCCATTATAAAATTCTTTTCTGCTAATTCTATCTTGTCTTTTTTTGTTTGGTCTGTTTCTATTGATTAATTGTTCTCCTGGTATATGTCACATTTTACTTTTTCTCATGCTTAGTAAGTTGTATTGGATGCTGGGCATTGTAAATGTTAGCTTTTGAATATCTGAATTTCTGTTGTCTTCTCTTAATGAGTGTTGAGATTTGTTTTGGAGGAAGTTATTTGCAGAGCAACTTGACCTTTTTAGGCTTGTTGATGGGGTTTGATGGGCGGATCCAGAGTACTTTCATTCTAGGCATGGTTTATTCCTAATACTGTTGCTTTCCTTCTGAGGTATCTACTGAATATTCTGGGTGTTCAGTAAGACCTCTCCACTCTGACTGGTCAGAACTGAAGTTTCTCTTAGCAGTATTTAATTCTGAGAATTTTCCCTCTTACCAGTACCTAGTATTACTTTCCACAGTCTTAAAGGGTTTCATTATATATCACAGAAAAAAGGCAACCTTATTTAAATTTCTGGAGAATTTTCTGTGAACTTCCATCCTTTCTGGTAATCTTGCATGGAATTTCCAGTTGCTTTAGCTTCTGCAAACTCTGACCTCAGTCTCCTTGACTGAGTGAGACCAGTGGACTATTCTATTGTTTCCCCTTCCTATGGAACATTCTTGAGTGTGCTACGAGGTTCAAAGCCAGAGCAATACTAACATTCATTGCATTAATTTCCTTTCCTGGTCTCACAGTTTTGTCCAATGTCTGAAAACAGTTAATGTATTTTGCATAATTGTCTATTTTTTTTTAGAATGGGATGTTAAATCTGGTACCATTTATTTTGACATGGCCTGAAGCTGAGTTCTTCCATATGGATTAGAAGATCACTTTCCAGGTTTTCATTTTTTAAAAATCCTGGTGAGATTTATTTGGAAATTTATTCAATTTATAGAGGAATTTGGAACAAATTAACCTATTTTTAATTTAGACTTCCTATCAATGGTTTTGGTTTAGGTTTTTTTTTTTTTTTTTTTTTCAATCTTCTTTCATGTCCTTCTAGGAAGTTTTAAAATTTTATCCCTTTAGAAGTAATCCATCATTTCTCATATTTACTTGATTGATTTTATAATAAGTAAATATAATACATTTAAACATATGAAAGAAATAGTGATATTTTATTACCATTTTATAGTTAATTTAATGGATTCTTATATAAGTGGCCTTTGTGAAAAAATAGTTTGAAAATCACTGAATTTGACTTTACTGTCCTGCTGTTTTTATCTGCATGTCCTACTTTCCTGCTTTACTACACTGAGGACATATCTTGGACTATGTACATCCTGCAAAGGGAAGCACAGCGACTGAGCAATGCACAGTTGATCTCATGATGCTTTTCATATGCATTTTGCTCATTTCTAGTAATACTGCATACCTTTTCATGAGCTTATTGTATAATATACTTTCCTCTGTGACATGGTTATTCAAACCCATTTTTGAGTTGCTTATGTTTTTAGACTTTTTTAATTAAAAAATATTTTTTAACAATTCAATTTTGTTTATATATATATTAATAAAGCATACAATCCATCCAAAGTATACAATCAATGCTATGTGGTATAATCTCATAGTTGTAAATTCATCCTTCATTTGTTATTAGTGCATTTTAATTATTATAATAAAACAACAACAAAAAAAACAAACAAACTGAAAACTCTACTCCTAAATAATCACCTCTCAATCTCTCTATATTTCCTTGCTGTACATATCTGCTATTCTGTTTCTGTCTAATTTTTTGTATATACTTTTGTATAGATGGAGTCAAACAATATGTTGTACCTTTTGTCTAGTTTCTTTCACTTAGTATATTACATTTATTTTTACCTTAAAGAAAGATTATTAATATATTACTAAACACTACTGTCCATAGTTTACTTCAATTGTACTTTTTCCTAATATTATCTTCTTATATCATCAATGTACATTTCTTCAGTTCCAAAGAAAAACAGTTTTATATATTCAATAATATTACCAATACTCATATTTCACATGAGGTTTCATTATGCTATACAGTCACATGTTATATTTTTTAGCTATTCTTCTAATAATATACATGACCTTAGACTTTTCCTTTCACCACCATCATGCCCATATGTTAACATTGCTAAATACAAACAATATGATGTGCTTTTACCATTTTTATTTACTTCTGAGGATTTATAAACAACATTTTTACCAATTCTACACAGATTAACCCTCAACTTTCCATTCTCAACATTCTATTTTCTGGTAATCTATATTCTAATTATTAACTTCATGAGTTTACACAATCTGTTTAGTTCCTAATAGCACAATAATACAGTATTTGTCCTTTTGTATCTGGCTTTCTTCACTCAATATAATGTCCTCCAGGTTCATCCATGTTATCATATGCTCCATAACTTCATTTTTTCTTATAGCTGCATAATATTCCATCTTATGTATACATCACAATTTGTTTATCCATTCCTCTGCTGATGGACACCTGGGTTGTTTTCATCTTTTGGCAATTGTGAATAATGCCACTATGAACAGTAATGTGCAAATGTCTGTTTGTGCCACTGCTCTCAGTTTTTCTGGGTATAAACCTAGTAATGGTATTGCCAGGTCACATGGCAGATCTATATTCAACTTCCTTAGGAACCACCAAACAGATTTCCACAGTGGCCATACCATTCTACATTCCCATTAACAGTGATTAAGCATTTCTATCTCTCTACATACTCTCTGAAACTTGTGGTTTTCCATCTTTTTAATAGTGACTCTTCTAATAAACTTGAAATGATTACATTGTAGCTTTGATTTGCATTTCCTTAATCGCTAATGATATTGAACATTTTTTAATATATTTTTTCAACATTTGTGTTTCTTCTTTGGACAAATGTCTATTTAAGTTGTTTTCCCATTTTTTAATTGGGTAGTTTGTCTTTTTGTTGTTAGTTGTAGTATCTCATTATAAATCATGGATATGAAACCCTTATTGGATATGTGATTTCCAAATATTTTCTCCCATTTTTTTTGCCACCTTTTCACCCTTTTGATAAAGACCAATGAGGTGCAGAAGTGTTTCATTTTGAGGAGGTCCCTTTTATCTATTTTTCTTTTGTTGCTTGTGCTTTAGATATGTAAGGTCTAAGAAAACACCACCTACCACAATATCTTGAAGGTGTTGTCTTATATTTTCTTCTAATTGTTTTTTGGTCTTGGCTTTTATATTTAGATCTTTGATCCCTCTTGAGTTGATTCTTGTACAGGGAGTGAGATTGGGGTCCTCTTTTATTCTCTTGGTTATGGATATCCAGTTCTCCCAGTACCATTTGTTTGAAGTGACTGTTTTGTACCAGTAATTTGGACTTGGTAGGTTTGTCAAATCCAGTAGGCCATTGAGGTTAGGGTCTATTTCTGGACTTTCAAGTCTATTCCACTGATCATTGTGTCTATCTTTATGCCAATACCATGCTGTTTTGATTACTGTACCATTGCAATACTTTTCAAGGTCAGGCAGTGACAGTCTGCACACATCATTGTTCTTTTTTAGGATGCTTTTTTTTTTTTAACCTATTTGGTTACCGTTTCCCTTTCAAATAAATTTTGTAATTGCCTTTTCTATTTCTGTAAAGTAGACTGTTGGAATTTTGATAGATATTTCATTGAGTCTATAAATGAGTTTGGGTAGGATTGACAGCTTCATTATATTTAGTCTTCCAACCCATGAACGTGGAAAATCTTTCCATTTGTTTAGATCTTCTTTGATTTTTCTTAGTAGTGTTTTGTAGATTTCTGAATATAGGTCCTGGACATCTTTGGTTAAATTAATTCCTAGGTATCTGATACTTTTTGTTGCTCTTGTAAATGGAATTTTCCCCCTTATTTCCTCCTCAGATTGCTCAATACTGGTGTACAGAATCATTACTTATTTTTGTGTATTGATCTTGTATGCTGCCACTTTGCCAAACTCATTTATTAACCTAGGTAGCTTTGTCATAGACATTATAGAATTTTCTAAATATAAGATCATATCATCCACGAATAAAGTTTTCCTTCCTCTTTTCCTATTTGGATGCCTTTTATTCTTTTTTACTTGTCTAATTACTCTAGCTGGAACTTCCAATACAATGTGGAATAAGAGTGGTGACAGTGGTCATCATTGTCTTGTTGATCATAGAGGGAAAGCTTTCAATTTTCCCCCTTGAGAATGATGTTGGCTGTGGGTTTTTCATATATGCCCTTTATCATGTTGAGGAACTTTCTTTCTATTTCTATCTTTTGAAGATTTCTTATCAAAAAAAGATGATGGCTTTTGTCAAATGCACTTTCTGGATTGATAGTGATGATCATGTGATTTCTTTCCTTCAATTTGTTAGTTTGGTGCATTACATTAATTGATCTTCTTGTGTTGAACCACCCTTGCATATCAGGAATAAACCCTACTTGATTGTGGTATATAAGTCTCTTAATAGCCTGTTGGATTCTATTTGCAAGTATTTCATTGATAATTTTTGCATCTTTATTCATTAGAGAAATTGGTCTGTAATTTTCCTTTCTTGTAGTATCTTTAAACTTGATTTGTTTGTTGCATTCTTGTATTTCTTTTAGAGTCAATGTAGGTTGTTTGTGTGTTTCTAGGAATTTGTCCATTTCATCTATGTTGTCTAATTTGTTGGCATACATTTTCTTATAATACCCCCTTATGATACTTTTTATTCCTCTGGGGTCAGTCATAATATTCCCCCCTTTCATTTCTGATTTTATGTATTTATATGTTCTCTCTTTTTTTTTTCTTTGTTAATCTAGCTAGTTCTTTGTAAATTTAATTGATCTCAAAGAACCAGCTTTTTGTTTTGTTGATTTTCTTTATTTTCTGTTCTCAATTTCATTTATTTCTGCTGTAATCTTTGTTTCTTACAAAGATTTCTGCTTGCTTTGGGGTTGGTTTGCTGTTCTTTATCTAGTTTTTCCAGGTGTTCAATTATGTATTTGATTTCAGTTCTTTCTTTTTTTTTTTTTAATGTAGGAATTCGAGGACTATAAATTTCCCTCACATTACTGTCTTTACTGTATGTTGTGTTCTCATTTTCATTCATTTCAAGATATTTACTAATTTCTCTTACAATTTCTTCTTTGATCCATTGATTGTTTAGCCTCCACATATTTGCAAATTTCCCCATTTCTGATGTAAAATTGAGTTCCAGCTTCATTCCATTATGCTCTGAGAATGTGCTTTGTACAATTTCATTATGTTCTGAGAAGGTGCTTTGTACAATTTCAATCTTTTTATATTTATTGAGACCTGCTTTGTTATCCAAAATGTGCTCTATTCTGGAGTAAGATCCATGATCACTTGAGAAGAATTATAACTCAATGAGTTGAGATGCACCATTATGTATATGTCTGTTAGGTCTAGCTTATTTATATATAATATTGTTCAAGTTCTCCATTTCCTTGTTGATCTTCTGTCTAGTTGTTCTATCTAATATATGAGTGGCTAATGATGTCTTCAACTATTATTTAAGATGTTTCTTTCTCTCTTCAGTTTTGCCAGAATTTGCTTCATGTATTTTGTGTGCATCCTGGTTAGGTGCATAGATATTTATGACTGTTCCTTCTTCTTGGTTCATTGTGCCTTATATATATATATAGTGGCCTTCATCATCTGTTATAAATTTTTCATTTAAAGTCTATTTTATCCAATATTAATATAGATAACACTGCTCTTTTTTTGTTTAGAGTTTGCATGGAATACCTTTTTCCAACCTTTCACTTTCAGTCTATTTTATCCCTGGATCTAAGGTAAGTCTCTTGTAAATAGCATACGGATGACTTTGTTTTTTAAATCCATTCTATGAGTCTATACTTTATGATTGTGAAGTTTAATCCATTCACATTCAATATTACTGTAAATGCATTATTTACTTCCAACATTTTATTCTTTGTTTTTCATATGCCATCTTATTTTTGCCTGCCTTTTTACTCTTTTTGTTATCCTTTCTGCTATTCTTGCCCTTCTACACTCTCCTCCAAGCTTCATTCTCCTGTCTTTTTCTTTCAGGCTGTAAGGCACCCATTAATACTTTCTGGAAATGTGGGTTCTTCTAAATGAATTCTCTTAATTTATATTTATGTGTAATTATTTCAACTTCACTTTCCTATTTGAAACACAATTTTGTTGGATAAAACATTCATGACTGGCATTTTTTTCTCTTTCTGCATCCTAATTATATCATACTACTGTCTTCTTGCATCCATGTTTTTTGGTGAGAAATTTTCACTGTTACTGGGCATCCCTTGTATGTGATGGTTTGCTTCTCCCCTGCTGTTCTCAGAAGATTTTCTTTTTTTTTTTTTTGACATTCAGAGTAGTAAGTATCTAGGAGTAGGTCTAATCAGATTTATTCTAATTGGGATAATCTGTGCTTCTTGGACATATAAATTCATTTTTCATGAGAGTTGTTAAATTTTCAGCCTTTATTTCCTCAAATACTCTTCTGCCCCTTTTCCCTTCTCTTCTCCTTCTGGAACTCCCATGCCATGTATGTTTTTACACTTTGTGATGTCTTTCAACTCCCTGAGCCCCTGCTCAATTTCCCCATTTTTTTCTCTCTATGTTCTCCCTCTTCAATTTCAGCTATTCTTTCTTCTATAATTTTTAGTCTGCATTTTTATGACTCTAAGGTGTTTTTTTTTTTTCTTTTTTTTTTATTATGGGTAAAAACCAAAATTCTCACAATACATACAAACATTTGCAAAATGATATATAAATATATATGCATATATGTGTATTTGCTTACAAAAATGTTATATATATATATATAAATATATTTTAAGAGGTGCTTAGATTACCTAAAATATTACACGGAACCCATTGGGATTCCCATGTTGCCCACCTCCCACACCTCCCACCACATTCCACACAAACATCTCCCACAGTGTGGCCCACCAACCTCAATGAACTGGCACATCCTGGAGCCTTGCCACCAACCATAGACCACAGTTCACACTGTAGACCACAATCTCTCCCACTCAGTTCTGAGTGGTGTGTGCTGATTTAAAATGGCCTACATCCATTGCCACAACAGTACTCAGGACAACCTCCAACTCCCAATGAAGCCCTTGTATTTCAACTGCTCATCCCCTCCCTAACCAAAAACTTTCAAGTGGCCACTGGCTCCACCTCATTGTTATAATTTCTTGCATTGCAAGAATCACCATATGTGAGCAAGAGAATACCATCAAGTCCACTCTAGTCCATAGTTCTTCCCCCAATCCAGAGGCACCTGGGATGGTGATGTCCACTCCAACTCCAAGTGAGAGAGGGCTTATATCCCATGGATATGGTGGGTGGGATGATCCTGCCTGCAGATGCAGGCCCTCTCCATTCCCTGGGATGGCCATTGCCCATCGTTGTCTCCTCACCAGGTGACTTGGATGAGTCCATTGAGCTGTAGGGTAGGAGTTGCAGCTCCACCTAGATTTCA